>JAJDFG010000232.1:337500-397500 GCA_021039105.1 Scomber colias | reverse complement strand
TTCGGGACCTTGTCAGAAGCCAAATTCTGGGGCCTTTTGAGAAGTTCCAAGCAGATTCTCACACATCGCCATAGCAACCGTAGGGCCTTAACTGCCCTTAGCAACCGTAGGGCCTTAACTGCCCTTAGCAACCGCAGGGCCTTAGCTGCCCTTAGCAACCGCAGGGCCTTAGCTGACTTTAGCAACCGTAGGGCCTTAGCAACCTGTCGCTGGGCAGAAACTGAGCTACTTTTTTGTGATTGGCTAATTCCTGTCTGTCTGTTTTGCCAGTTAACCGAGCTAGCGGCGAGCTAGTATTGATACTCTATATATATTTGCTCAAATGCAGGCAGGTATGTGTGTGTGTGTGTGTGTGTGTGTGTGTGTGTGTGTGTTGAGTAGAGAAAATAATCCACAGCTGTTGGAAAGAAGCTGTGGATTATTTTATCACTATCGGTGTTGTTGCTGTTGTGAGATTAAGTGAGATTAAATGAGATTGAATGAGATTAAATGAGATTAAATGAGTCTCACCACACTTCTGCACTGAGTGAAGAGTCGTCTGTAGATTCCCAGAAACAGCTGAAAGTCCACGGCTGTGAACACAAACACACACAGAAGATTATTAACGTTATTAACCCTTTATAGGTCACTCATTTAAAGGAAGGGAGGAAGGATGGAAGGAAGGAATGAAGGATGAAAGGAAGGAAGGAGGGAGGAAGGAAAGGAAGGAAGGATGGAGGAAAGAAGGAAGGAAGGAAGGTAGGTAGGGGGGAAGAAAGAAAGAGAGAAGGAGGGAGGGAGGAAGGGAAGAAAGAAGGAAGGAAGGAAGAAGAAAGGGGGATGGAGGAAGGAAAGAAGGAAGGGAGGAGAGGAGGGAGGGAGGGAGGGAGGGAGGGAGGGAGGAAGAACAGATGGAAGGAAGGAAGGACGGACGGAGGAAGGAAAGAAGGAAGGGAGGAGAGAAGGAGGGAGGGAGGAAGGACAGATGGAAGGAAGGAAAGAAAGGAAGGACGGAGGAAATAAGGAACGAGGGAGGGAGAAAGGAAAAGAGGAAGGGAAGAAAGAAGGCAGGGAGGAAGGAAAGGAAGGAAGGAAGGAAGGACGGATATTTTGGGATATTTACAGAAGCTACCAAATATAATTATTTGCCCAATAAAGGGTTAACGTGTGAAATAAAGCCGCTGATAGGTTTAAACCGTCCCCTACAAAATAAAAGCATTATTAAAACTCACTTTTACTGAAGCTCTTATCGGCAGCTTTGAGCTCGTCAGCTACGAACCTCTCCAACATGTTCCTGCAGGAGCCAATATCACAGTCGTTTTATTTTGAAGGCTCACTTGTTCAGATATGGATATTACAGTCGTTTTATTTTGAAGGCTCACTTGTTCAGATATGTATATTACAGTCGTTTTATTTTGAAGACTCACTTGTTCAGACTGGGGAACAGATCAGTGAAAACAGACTTCAGGTCGTCCTTTAAAACCGAGCCGCTCTTATTCTGAAAAACAAACAAACAGACGTGTTAAGGAGCCCGGCTGTGATTGGACAGAAGCCGATGATGTCACAGCTCGCGGTCGCTCACCTTGTCGTGGACGTCGAACGTTTTCCTGGCGGCTGAGATCTGTTTCTGAGACGGTTCCTGCGCCAGAGGAAGAGGAAGGTATTAAAACACCAAACAGGAAGTTATTAAAACTTTTATAGTATTTTAAATTTCTTTTCTTTTTTTTGTCCATGTGCATCAAACTTTAAAATAATTTATCATTTATTTAAAATTAAATCAACCATTTAACATTCAGACATTACAGCTTCTGACAGAATATATTAAATAAAATCTACATTAAATAAATATATATTAAATTATTATTATGAATATGGAGTTTATTTGATATATATTATTTCATGTAGAGTAAATACATACATATTTATTAATGTCATATAAAGATATTAAGCAAATAAACACTATATTAAATATATATTTATTTTAGGGCTGTCAGCGTTAACGCGTTAATCGCGATTAGATTAATACAATCCATAACGCGTTAATATTTTTTAATGGCATTTTAATGTTGCAAGCCTTTTTGTCCCTTCTCCTCCCCCGTAGACGGCTCCTCTAGCTGTAGCGCTATGCTTTGAAGTGGCCTCCTGCAGTAAACCTACCGCGCTGATGGAAAGTAAGAGAGCTACTGGACTTTTGAACGGCTTGTTTAACTTTAAAACACTTCCAGACGCTTCAGTTGACAAGTCAAAAGTAAAATGCAACCTGTGTCAAACGGAGTTTAACTACCACCGGAGTACGTGGAGTTTGAGTTAGCACCTCCACGCTAAACACCCAGGTGCAGCCAAGCCAGCCTCAGCTCCACCAAAGGACCATTTTGGAGTGTGGGAGTCGCAGCAGAGCCGTGATTGATTCCCAGTTAAGACACTCTGGTAAGAAATGCTTTACATTATGGGCTTAAAACTG
Organism: Scomber colias; assembly: GCA_021039105.1. NCBI lineage: Eukaryota > Metazoa > Chordata > Actinopteri > Scombriformes > Scombridae > Scomber > Scomber colias. Next base: position 395,060 of record JAJDFG010000232.1, on the reverse strand, counting down.
CCTTCAAATGGAAAATAACAGGATTTTAAACATGCAATTCAAAACGCCATTAATCGTGATTAACTATGGAAACTCTGCGATTAATCTCGATTAAAAAAATTAATCGTTTGACAGCCCTAATTTATTTATATTAAATAAACTTTAAGATTTCAAACATCTCAGAAACACTAAACTTTGCTTTTTCTGGTATAAATGAAGTTTTAAATGAATTCTTTATTAATAACTGTATTGAAGTAAGTATGTAATGAAGCAGGTTTGTGTGACCTGACGATGACCTGCAGCAGTTTATCAGAAATCAGCCAACGTGACAACCGCAGCGCTTATCACCATGGCGACCGCAGCGCTTATCACCATGGCGACCGCAGGAGGTTTATCACCTCGATCTGAGCTGCTGATATTCAACCTGAATCTCTACCGATCATTTAATCTGTCACCGTTTCCTGCCGGGAGTCAAATATGAGCTCTGAAGCAGCGTGACAGCAAACAGACATTAAATAACTATAATAAATATTAATAACTAGCTTCAGACCTTCAGTTATTAAGCTTTAAACATTAAACTGTGACTTTTATTAAGAGTTTAATGTTAGTTTAATGTTAGTTTAATGTTAGTTTATTGAGTTTAATGTTAGTTAAATGTTAGTTTATTGAGTTTAATGTTAGTTTAATGTTAGTTTATTGAGTTTAATGTTAGTTTAATGTTAGTTTATTGAGTTTAATGTTAGTTTAATGTTAGTTTATTGAGTTTAATGTTAGTTTAATGTTAGTTTAATGTTAGTTTAATGTTTATTGAGTTTAATGTTAGTTTAATGTTAGTTTATTGAGTTTAATGTTAGTTTAATGTTAGTTTATTGAGTTTAATGTTAGTTTAATGTTAGTTTAATGTTAGTTTATTGAGTTTAATGTTAGTTTAATGTTAGTTTATTGAGTTTAATGTTAGTTTAATGAGTTTAATGTTAGTTTAATGTTAGTTTAATGTTAGTTTAATGTTAGTTTATTGAGTTTAATGTTAGTTTAATGTTAGTTTATTGAGTTTAATGTTAGTTTAATGTTAGTTTAATGTTAGTTTAATGTTAGTTTAATGAGTTTAATGAGTTTAATGTTAGTTTATTGAGTTTAATGTTAGTTTAATGTTTATTGAGTTTAATGTTAGTTTAATGTTAGTTTAATGTTAGTTTAATGTTAGTTTAATGAGTTTAATGTTAGTTTATTGAGTTTAATGTTAGTTTAATGTTAGTTTAATGAGTTTACTGTTAGTTTATTGAGTTTAATTTAAAGTGAACGTCAGGGCTGAGCACTAACGTCACAGCTGACACTAAACTAGAGAATAATAAACCGAGCTGTGAGATTTTATCTGCTGACGCAGACGATGAAACCAGAACAAACTGAGATCAACAGGAAACCATCAGCCCACCTACACACACACTATATGCACACCTACACACTCTTTATACACACACACACACACACACTCTCTAACACTAACACACACACACTATACACACACACACACACTATATGCACACCTACACACACACACACACAATCTTCATACGCACACACACACACACACACACACACAATCTTCATACGCACACACACACACACACTATATACACACACAATCTTCATACGCACACACACACACACACAATCTTCATACGCACACACACACACACACAATCTTCATACGCACACACACACACACACTATATACACACACACTATATACAAACCTACATACTCTTTATACACACACACACTCATTATACACTATATACACACTCTATCACTAACACACACACATTTCACACACACACTAAACACACACACACACACACACACACACACACACATACACACACACACACACACACACACACACACACACACACACACACACACACAGGTGTCATCTCATCAGTCACAGTTACTCTGACCAACAATCACATGACACTTCTGGTCACATCATCAGAGACGATCTGTGTGATGAAGATGATGATGATGAAGATGATGATGAAGATGATGATGATGATGATGATGATGATGAAGATGATGATGATGAAGATGATGATATAAAGAAGCTCTCTATAAATCACATTACACTATCTTCATATGAATGGGTCCATATATAAAGTATTATTATTATTAGGGCCCGAGTGCTGACCAGGTGGGGAGTTCCTGTCCTCTGAAATGAAGCCAACCAGGAAGTAACTTAGAGCTGCATTCTATCAAAAGGCCACCAGGGGGCGACCGTCTCTATACAAGTCAATGGAGAATTCACCAACTTCTCACTTGATTTCTAACCTCAGTAAACGTTTTCAAAATGTGTTTATGGTCTCAATCGCTAGTTTAAAGCCTTCTTCAATGCAGTATGATGTTCATTTGGGACATTTTGGCCTCCCTGATTTTATATGTGACGATAAAGCAGGGTATGCATTAGGGCGTGGCTACGTCCTGATTGACAGGTTGATTGACCAATGTCCTCGAGATCCAGCCCTCGCAACCAATCGCAGCGTCCCCGCTGCGCCCATGGCTCCGCCTCATGCCCATATAAGTAGAATCCGTGTTTTTATTTTTCCCAGCATGCACCTGCCTAGATTAGAAACTATTGGCTTCCGAGCAGCAGTCCACAAACCAATGGGTGACGTCACGGATGTTACGTCTGTTTCTTTTATACAGTCTGTGGTGCTGACCAGAGTGAAGCCCTATTGTATCTGTAAACCGACATGCATGGGGGAGGGGGGGGGGGGGCGAGGGCCCGTTCACCGCTGCAGCTTTAATTATTATTCTTCTTCACGTCTCTCTAACATCAGACCCGACTCAGCTCCTGAAGGCCTCGGAGGAAAGCTGCTGCAGGTCGTCACTCAGACCCGTCTGGGTTTGTGTTTGTATCGGAGGAAGCCGAAGACACATTTCCACTAAGATGCACAATAAGTCACACACACACACACTCACACACACACACACACACACACTCACACACACATTTCACACACATTTCACACACACACACACACACACACTCACTAACACACACACACACACACACACACACACACACACACACACACATTTCACACACACACACACACTTCACACACATTTCACACACACACACACACACTTCACACACACACACACACACTCACTAACACACACACACACACACACACACACTCACTAACACACACACACACACATTTCACACACATTTCACACACATTTCACACACACTCACTAACACACACACACACATACACATTTCACACACACACACTCACTAACACACACACACACACACACACATTTCACACACATTTCACACACACACACACACCCACACACACACACTCACTAACACACACACACACACACTCACTAACACACACACACTCACTAACACACACACACACACACACACACACACACACTCTAAAACTAACACACACCCACATTTCACATACACACACACACACACACACACACACACACACACACACACACACACACACACAAAAACTAACACACACACACACACACACACACACACACACACACACACACACACACACACACACACACACACACTCTCACCTTGGGAATGTTTCCTCTTGTTTCTTGTTCACACTAAACAGAAACATCACAGATAGAAACGCTGTAAACACGAGTTTAACCTGTTCAGTGTGTGTGTGTGTGTGTGTGTGTGTGTGTGTGTGTGTGTGTGTGTGTGTGTGTGTGTGTGTGTGTGTGTGTGTCTGTGTGTGTGTATTATTATTATATATATATGTAAAATTAGATTACAGCTGTTTCTCCATTTGTGTTTTTAAGACAATAAACACACACACAGCTAAGAGAAGATGACAGTAGCTATTATGCTGTTATGATAGCGTTTCCTGACTTCCTGTTTTTAAATGACTTCCTGTGTTTGGTCAGTGGATGTGATTGGTTACCTCAGACAGGTATTGATCATGTGATTGGTTGATTGGTTACCTGGGAGACGGCACTCTGGTCTCGGTGGCGCCCCCTCCTGACCAGCTCCAGCAGCAGAGGACTCTTCCTGTTCAGCTCCGACTCGCTCAGACACAAATCTCTGCAGACCGAGTCCCGACTGTCCAGACCGTTCAGCTACACACACACACACACACAATACACAATATACACATTATACACATTATACACACACACACACACGATCATGAATCAGTCATCAGTATTGGTCAGTATTGACTCACTGAGTTGATCTCCGGCTGGAACACAGACAGACTGAAGTCCAGATTAAACACCTGCAGGAAGTCAACGATGAGACCAGCGACCAGCCGACCTGCAGACAGAGACACACTGAAGTACTAGTACCTCTAACAGTACTACAGTAAAGTACAAGTACCTCTAACTGTACTACAGTAAAGTACAAGTACCTCTAACTGTACTACAGTAAAGTACAAGTACCTCAGACTGTACTACAGTAAAGTACTACTACCTCTAACAGTACTACAGTAAAGTACAAGTACCTGTAACTGTACTACAGCAAAGTACTAGTACCTCTAACTGTACTACAGTAAAGTACTAGTACCTCTAACTGTACTACAGTAAAGTACTAGTACCTCAAACAGTACTACAGTAAAGTACTAGTACCTCTAAGTGTACTACAGTAAAGTACTAGTACTTCTAACTGTACTACAGCAAAGTACTAGTACCTCTAACAGTACTACAGTAATAAACAGATTATAAACTGGTATTAGATCAGTTGGTGGAACAACAGCGCCTCCCGCAGGTGAAGAACAGAAACTGCATGGACTCCAGAAACATGAAGAAACAAACTAAAGATGATAAAAACCATAAAGTCTCATTATTAGTGATTAACAGTAAAGCAGGAAACAGGAAGCAGGAAGAGACTCACCGTCTTTACTGTTCAGACATTTCTTCAGGTTTTCATTCACCAGAGGAGTTTTGTTCTGGAGAGAAAAGAAGAACAAAGTTTATATTTAGTTTAAATTACTTTGATTCTGAGGCAGCGTATTACTGCCACGCCAGGAAAATAACGGATCAGTATCACGTTTCACGTTATAACGGGATAGTTTCTGGTTATAACATAAAACCTTTCCTGTTATAACATGATGACATAAATGTTTCACGTCGTGAGGAAACGCTGTGTGGAGAACGGATTAATGGAGGAATATGACTCATTTACGGGATGTGATCAACTTCTACTTCATGCTCGGGTTGATCCGTGTTTTGGGCTTTGGTGATGAACCGGGTCCACAGCGTGATGAACCGGGTCCACAGCCTGATGAACCGGGTCCACAGCGTGATGAACCGGGTCCACAGCCTGATGAACCGGGTCCACAGCGTGATGAACCGGGTCCACAGCCTGATGAACCGGGTCCACAGCGTGATGAACCGGGTCCACAGCCTGATGAACCGGGTCCACAACCTGATGAACCGGGTCCACAGCCTGATGAACCGGGTCCACAACCTGATGAACCGGGGTCCACAGGCTGATGAACCGGGTCCACCTCCGCCTGAGACCAATTTATCACATTATGAGGTGAAACGTTTCATGTTAGAACAATCAGGGCTGTGTGATTGCCTCTAAATGTTAACTTGTAGACAGTCATTGCTCTAGATTACCAATACACGATTAAATCAGCAGGGGTCGCGTGTCCTTGGCACGTTTTGGTTTTTGTTATAATAACATTAATTTTAATGTTAAGCATCACGTGACGAGCCGGAGACGTGTTGCTGACATTAACTTTTAACCTGCAACACTGTAGGAAGTTATGAAAGGCCTTGTGTGAACATTTCAATAGTTACACATTAAAACTATATTTATTTGCTCTATTGATCGACCCGAAGCAGACGGGCTGAGTCGGTTCAGATCAAAGACTGACAGTCTACCTGCACTGAGACAAGAGAAGAGAGAAAGTGGATTAATCCGTGTATCATTCGTTCTTTCTATTTTCGATTAGAAATCAAAAATCAAAAAACACCAAAAACGAAAAAAATTCCTGGTTTTTCATATTTCAATTTTAGATTCAGATCAAAAATACGAAATGGAAAACAGGCACCGAGACTGAATTTGATTTTAATATTTAATTGGTCATCCGTCACTTCTTCTCACGCTGTCACCCCTTCCTGTCTTCCCCACACATTCATAAACACCTTTACCTGCCACCCCCCCCCCCCCCCCCCCCACACACACATTCATAAACACAATACCATGGCTGACAAATTAAATATTAAAATCAAATTCAGTCCTGTTGCCAGTTTTTCCATTTCGTATTTTTGATCTGAAACCCTAAAATTGAAAAACCAAAAACCAGGCATTTTTTTTTATAATAAAAAAACAAAATAACCAGTCAATTTTTCATTATTTGATTTTTGATTGCCAATTAAAAATGGAAAGACGAATGATACACGGATTTAGATTGTAGGTCACGCGCTTCTCGATCAGTCATTGATTTCCTCCAGAAACATCTCTTCATGTCTAAATGTACAAAACTCTCCTGGCAACCCTCCAAACGCCAATATACGATCTGACCGCGGATCGTCCCAGACCTAATAACAGTATACATTATAACGTTATAACCATAGACTGTATAACGTGAAAGCTTTTATGTTATAATAAGAAACTATCCGTTATAATGCGTGATACTGATCCGTTTCTTTTCTTGTTTGATTCAGTGTTTAAACATCAGGAAAGTTTCACCTCCAGTCGGTCCTGCTCCTCCATCGCCAGAAACACAGCCGCTCTCATCTCCGCCTGCAACACAGTCACATGATACATGATATTACTCAAACAGGCTATTATATCATTTACTAACGTTTATTAACATTTTAATATCATTTACTAACATTTATTAACATTGTATCATCATTTACTTACATTTAACATTTTATTATCATTTAAAATGGCCACTATGTCTGATAGGAATGTCGTAGAGAGATCAAACCAAAACTCAAATATTTGTCTTATCAAGACGTACAAATCACGTACTGACACCCCTGACCTAAATCCAACAGGAAGTGCACATTTTGCCTTTTACATTTTTCAACGATTTTTCAGGCATTTCAAAATATATACATTATGCATACTTTCAGCTACAGACTCCATTCAAACGTCAAAATGTAGCCACAAGTCTCATCTATAGATATGTGTAATTTGGTCTGGATATGTTTTATACTTCTTGATCTGCGGACCCACATGTGCACCTTGTTCCTCTGTCTGTGCATGCTCTGTCCTCATACTGCTGTGATTCTACAACGTTGATCAGCAGACTTCAGATCACTGTAATATTTGTTAGAGACAAGCTATGAAATAAATAAAGACATATTTGAAAAGAGCTTGAACTCAGCTTTCAAAATATGAAATGGATATGAATGAACCCATGAATATGAAAATTTATTAAAACAACATGTACACAAACATGGTATGCTTGTATATTTCTTTTATTCATTTTAATACATGTCTATGGTTTATGTTCACTATATTTTATGCTAACTACAGTGTTACGTTACTGTAAGTGCAAATCAACAGCCTGCAAACGGTCATATTTTTAATCATATTAGTATATAGGTGCCTAGCAACGGTTGCTATGAAACATTCTGGAAGTCCATTCTTTAGATGTATGATGTCATAAGGACGGTGATGTCACACTTTGACTTCACTTTGATCCTTTAATCTAGTCCAGGATCAAAGCCTTGATATCAACAGAGTATTGAAATAGGACTGCCCGTCCACATGAAGTCAACCTATTTTCACAAACCAGTACGTGAAGACAAAGCCGAGCACAGTTCTCAAAACTCAAAGCAAATCAATCCTACTACCAAGGAATCAAACCATACTATAAAATAGCAATGGAAAGCACACCAATCATGATGAACGTCGACGTACAGAAGGTTTGCAGGGTGATAACATCCTTTTTTGAAAAATTAACAGTTAAACAGAGGGACCTGATTGAAGCAGGAAACCCAGACACTGCATCAAAAATGTTGATAGCAGAATTGCTCACTGAACTACTGTCAGTGATGTCAACTGCTTTTCAAGCGTTTATAAAACTGAAAGATATTGATATTAATGAGGAAAATGTTGTACTGGACAAAACTATCATACACATTTTCCAGCAGGCTCTGGGGGTTCCTGAGGGAGCCCACAGCGCTAGTTCAGAAAAGCTAGCTACGCTCATGTCAAAGGAAGTGATGGAGAGCAAAGAAAAGGACGCTGACACACCAGCACGTGAAACTCCACCTCGCAGACTGAATCACATGATTCACTACGCAAGTGAATTGTTCAAAGAATGTTTAAAAAGAGGAAAAAACATAATCCCCATACGCCACAAGTCCAGAGCGGTAAAAGACGAGTGGGACGACATTATGGACGATTTAGATCGATACCTGTTGGGACCAAGAGACAAATCAGACAGCTTGGAGAAAGTTGTCCAAGATGTTCTGAAATGTCAAACGACGGAAGTATTGGAGCCTCTTTTAGATGAGGTGAAAGAGGAAGAGTTTGACCTCATCCAGTCCTCACTGAAGATTGAGGTTGTCGGTTCGTATGTGGCTGGACTGATCGAGGAAGAAGTCCACAATGTTAAAGGGTCAGCCAGAGAGGAGACAGAGCAGAGTATGAACTTAAATAGAGTAAAATACAAAATCAGGGAGTTCCTGTCGAGGACTGTAGCCAGGTCCTTCATTCACAGGATAGTGGCCCAGTTGAGGGCCAAATACCAAAACACAAAATTAACTAATGTAGATACCCAGGTGCTCATTTTTGACATCGAGACATTCCTGGACAATTCGATAATGAGCGGCACAGAGCTCTCCAGGACACTGTCCACGACCAAAGAGGAGAAATTATCATTCTCCAAAGATCTTAGCGACTTGATCTACGGTCATGTTAGCATCATGACCGACAAGAAATTGGAGAAAGAGAAGAACATTTATACAGAAGTATGCGGCCGGGTGCGAGGCTTCCTCAGCCTCATGAGGTGGTGGAACAAAATTCGGATCAACGATGATACGGACGAGGTTGTTAATGCTATTGTGAGCAATGAAATCACAAGGAGACATTTATGTGGAGTCACTGTGGAAGACATTCCAATAAGTGAAGAGACAACAAAAAGGGAAGAACAAGAAAAGAGTGAAGAGAGGGTGAGGGTGAGGAGTGAAGAGAAGGAAAGGGAAGAGAAGGAAAGGGAAGAGAAAGACAGAGAGGAGCGGGAACAAGAGGAGAAGATGTTGAGTAGGGAGAGGGAACGGGAGGAGAGAGAAAGGGAGGAGCGGAAAAGTAAGGAGAGAGAAAGTAAGGAGAGAGAAAGGGAGGAGAGGGAAAGTAAAGAGCGAGAAAGTAAGGAGAGGGAAAGTAAGGAGAGAGAAAGGGAGGGGCGGGTAAGTGAGGAGAAGGTGTTGAGTGAGGATCAGGAAAGGGAGGGGCGGGTATTAGGTTGGCATCAGGTTAGTGGGGGGAGCTCAAAAAAGAGTGAGCGGCAAGACTTCGACAAACTGAAGTATAAGATGTCGCTTAAGATCATCGTAGATAAACTAATGAGTCGCGTGATCAGAGACTCCAAAATACCGAACCTGGACTGGAACCAAGAAATGGCTGACAGCGTCTTCCAGTACATTTGGGCCGAGTTCGAAAATGACGATTTTATAATTACCACTGAACATCTGCAGAAGGTGGATAAGTTAATTTATAAGAAACTTAGAAGAATCTGGGGCAAAGCTTCAAACATCCTCGTACTCTTTAGGATGGAAGATCGGACCATCCAGAAATGTGTCGCCGCGTCGATCACGCATCACCTTCTACCGAAGAGGAGGAACGTGGTCAGACGCGTCCTCGCCAACGTTGGACAAGTTCTGTGCTTCAGGAAGTAGTTTTAGTTTAGAGTTGATTTGATTTAGTTTAGTAATGTTAAGTTTCCTTTGATTTTATTAGTAATGTTAAGTTTCCTTTGATTTTATTAGTAATGTTAAGTTTCCTTTGATTTTATTAGTAATGTTAAGTTTCCTTTGATTGTTTAGTTTTTAGTTTAGTAATGTGTGTTTATGTGTGTTGTGATGTGATGTGATGTGTGTGTGAAATAAATAAATAATTAAATAAAAATATAAATATAAGCTGTAATTGTGTCATGAAGTTATTGCAAACCAGAGTTTTAAGAACACCACCCTAAAGTATGCAAAGAAGAACTTGAACCTTTCCATCAGAGGAAGGACTTGGATTGAAGTTTGTTTTGGTTGTCAGCAAAAATATATTAATCTTTAACTGTCGTTGGAGTTTATTATATTTTACCTTGACTAAATATCACAAAACAAAAAACAGTTTTACACATTTCATAAATAAAAAAGAAAATGTAATTATATATCTGTATTTCAGTGTTGTACTGTAATGTTCTGTTGTCCAGGACCGATCTCTCTTTAAATGAAACCCTATGTCTCATTGATTATCATCATTACATGTAGGCTTATAAATAAAACTTAACAAAGTATATTTATAATATATTTTCATTGTTCAACAAAGGCCATTTCAGTAAACACATTAAATATATGACAATAGAATAGAAATAATATTCATAAGAAGTATTTTATCCCAAGTGAAATTCATATTTTAAACACTTCAACATGCACACAGGAACCAATATGCACTTATATTTTATACTGAGGTATTTTATGTATTTTAAGAATGATTTTAATAAGTTTGTGGACTCTATAGATCTTATGTCATTTCTTTCTACTGTATGTCTTTTATTGGTGAGTCAAAGACAATTGTCCACCATGATGGACAATAAAGTTTTATTCTGTTCTTCATGGGTTAGGGATTCTAGCACTGTAATATTTCACTGTAATATTTGTTAGAGACAAGCTATGAAATAAATAAAGACATATTTGAAAAGAGCTTTAACTCAGCTTTCACAAAATGTATGTATATATATATTTTTTATTATTATTTTTTTATTCATATATATTTAAGTACATGTCTATGGTTTATGTTCACTATATTTTATGCTAACTACAGTGTTACGTAACTGTAAGTGCAAATCAACAGCCTGCAAAATATCATATTTTAAATCATATTAGTATATAGGTGCCTAGCAACGGTTGCTATGAAACATTCTGGAAGTCCATTCTTTAGATGTATGATGTCATGAGGACGGTGATGTCACACTTTGACTTCACTTTGATCCTTTAATCTAGTCCAAGATCAAAGCCTTGACATTAACAGAGTATTGAAATAGGACTGCCCGTCCATATGAAGTCAACCTATTTTCACAAACCAGTACGTGAAGACAAAGCCGAGCACAGTTCTCAAAACTCAAAGCAAATCAATCCTACTACCAAGGAATCAAACCATACTATAAAATAGCAATGGAAAGCACACCAATCATGATGAACGTCGACGTACAGAAGGTTTGCAGGGTGATAACATCCTTTTTTGAGAAGTTAACAATTAAACAGAGGGACCTGATTGAATCAGGAAACCCGGACACTGCATCAAAAATGTTGATAGCAGAATTGCTCACTGAACTACTGTCAGTGATGTCAACTGCTTTTCAAGCATTTAAAAAATTGAAAGATATTGATATTAATGAGGAAAATGTTGTACTGGACAAAACTATCATAAACATTTTCCAGCAGGCTCTGGGGGTTCCTGAGGGAGCCCACAGCGCTAGTTCAGAAAAGCTAGCTAAGCTCATGTCAAAGGAAGTGATGGAGAGCAAAGAAAAGGACGCTACAGAACCAGCACGGGAAACTCCACCTCGCAGACTGAATCACATGATTCACTATGCGAGTGAATTGTTCAAAGAATGTTTAAAAAGAGGAAAAAACATAATCCCCATGCGCCACAAGTCCAGAGCGGTAAAAGACGAGTGGGACGACATTATGGACGATTTAGATCGATACCTGTTGGGACCAAGAGACAAATCAGACAGCTTGGAGAAAGTTGTCCAAGATGTTCTGAAATGTCAAACGACGGAAGTGTTGGAGCCTCTTTTAGACGAGGTGAAAGAGGAGGAGTTTGACCTCATCCAGTCCTCACTGAAGATTGAGGTGATCGGTTCGTATGTGGCTGGACTGATAGAAGAAGAAGTCCACAATATTAAAGGGTCAGCCAGAGAGGAGACAGAGCAGAGTATGAACTTAAATAGAGTAAAATACAAAATCAGGGAGTTCCTGTCGAGGACCGTAGCCAGGTCCTTCATTCACAGGATAGTGGCCCAGTTGAGGGCCAAATACCAAAACACAAAATTAACTAATGTAGATACCCAGGTGCTCATTTTTGACATCGAGACATTCCTGGATAATTCGATAATGAGCGGCACAGAGCTCTCCAGGACACTGTCCACGACCAAAGAGGAGAAGTTATCATTCTCCAAAGATCTTAGCGACCTGATATACGGTCATGTTAGCATCATGACCGACAAGAAATTGGAGAAAGAGAAGAACATTTATACAGAAGTATGCGGCCGGGTGCGAGGCTTCCTCAGCCTCATGAGGTGGTGGAACAAAATTCGGATCAACGATGATACGGACGAGGTTGTTAATGCTATTGTGAGCAATGAAATCACAAAGAGGCATTTATGTGGAGTCACTGTGGAAGACATTCCAATAAGTGAAGAGACAACAAAAAGGGAAGAACAAGAAAAGAGTGAAGAGAGGGTGAGGAGTGGAGAGAAGGAAAGGGAAGAGAGGGAAAGGGAAGAGAAAGACAGACAGGAGCGGGAACGGGAGGAGAAGATGTTGAGTAGGGAGAGGGAACGGGAGGAGAGAGAAAGGGAGCAGCAGGAAAGTAAAGAGCGGGAAAGTAAGGAGAGAGAAAGGGAGGAGAGAGAAGGGAAGGAGAGGGAAAGTAAGGAGAGAGAAAGGGAGGAGCGGGAAAGTAAGGAGATGGAAAGTAAGGAGAGGGAAAGGAAAGAGCAGGAAAGTAAGGAGAGAGAAAGGGAGGGGCGGGTAAGTGAGGAGAAGGTGTTGAGTGAGGATCAGGAAAGGGAGGGGCGGGTATTAGGTTGGCATCAGGTTAGTGGGGGGAGCTCAAAAAAGAGTGAGAGGCAAGACTTCGACAAACTGAAGTATAAGATGTCACTTAAGATCATCGTAGATAAACTAATGAGTCGCGTTATCAGAGACTCCAAAATACCGAACCTGGACTGGAACCAAGAAATGGCTGACAGCGTCTTCCAGTACATTTGGACCGAGTTCGAACACGACGATTTTACAATAACCACTGAACATCTGCAGAAGGTGGATAAGTTAATTTATAAGAAATTAAGAAGAATCTGGGGCAAAGCTTCAAACATCCTCGTACTCTTTAGGATGGAAGATCGGACCATCCAGAAATGTGTCGCCGCGTCGATCACGCATCACCTTCTACCGAAGAGGAGGAACGTGGTCAGACGCGTCCTCGCCAATGTTGGACAAGTTCTGGGCTTCAGAAAGTAGTTTTAGTTTAGAGTTGATTTTATTTACTTTAGTAATGTTAAGTTTCCTTTGATTTTATTAGTAATGTTAAGTTTCCTTTGATTTTATGAGTAATGTTAAGTTTCCTTTGATTTTATTTATAATGTTAAGTTTCCTTTGATTTTATTTATAATGTTAAGTTTCCTTTGATTTTATTAGTAATGTTAAGTTTCCTTTGATTTTATTAGTAATGTTAAGTTTCCTTTGATTTTATTCATAATGTTAAGTTTCTTTTGATTGTTTAGTTTTTAGTTTAGTAATGTGTGTTTATGTGTGATGTGATGTGTGTGTGTGTGTGTGTATGTGTGTGTGAAATAATTAATTAAATAAATAAAAATATAAATATAAGCTGTAATTGTGTCATGGAGTTATTGCAAACCAGAGTTTTAAGGGCACCACCCTAAAGTATGCAAAGAAGAACTTGAACCTTTCCATCAGAGGAAGGACTTGGATTGAAGTATTGTTTTGGTTGTCAGCAAAAATATATTAATCTTTAACTGTCGTTGGAGTTTATTATATTTTACCTTGACTAAATATCACAAAATGGAACAGTTTTACACATTTCATAAATTAAAGAATATGTAATTATATATCTGTAACTCAGTGTTGTACTGTAATGTTCTGTTGTCCAGGACCGATCTCTCTTTAAAATGAAACCCTATGTCTCATTGATTATCATCATTACATGTAGGCCTATAAATAAAGCTTAACAAAGTATATTTATAATATATTTTCATTGTTCAACAAAGGCCATTTTGGTAAAGACATTAAATATATGACAATAGAATAGAAATAATATTCATAAGTAGTATTTTATCCCAAGTGCAATTCATATTTTAAACACTTCAACATGCACACAGGAACCAATACGCACTTATATTTTATACTTTGGTATTTTATGTATTTTAAGAATGATTTTAAGAAGTTTGTGAACTCTATAGATCTTATGTCATTTCTGTCTACTGTATGTCTTTTATTGGTGAGTCAAAGACAATTGTCCACCATGATGGACAATAAAGTTTTATTCTGTTCTTCATGGGTTAGGGATTCTAGCACTGTAATATTTCACTGTAATATTTGTTTGAGACAAACTATGAAATAAATAAAGACATATTTGAAAAGAGCTTTAACTCAGCTTTCACAAAATGTATGTATGTATGTATGTATATATATATATATATATATATATATATAAAATTTTTATTTTTTTATTCATATATATTTAAGTACATGTCTATGGTTTATGTTCACTATATTTTATGCTAACTACAGAGTTACGTTACTGTAAGTGCAAATCAACAGCCTGCAAACTGTCATATTTTTAATCATATTAGTATATAGGTGCCTAGCAACGGTTGCTATGAAACATTCTGGATTCCATTCCTTGGATGTATGATGTCATAAGGACGGTGATGTCACACTTTGACTTCACTTTGATCCTTTAATCTAGTCCAGGATCAAAGCCTTGATATTAACAGAGTATTGAAATAGGACTGCCCGTCCACATGAAGTCAACCTATTTTCACAAACCAGTACGTGAAGACAAAGCCGAGCACAGTTCTCAAAACTCAAAGCAAATCAATCCTACTACCAAGGAATCAAACCATACTATACAATAGAAATGGAAAGTACACCAATAATGATGCACGTCGACGTACAGAAGGTTTGCAGGGTGATAACATCCTTTTTTGAAAAATTAACAGTCAAACAGAGGGACCTGATTGAAGCAGGAAACCCGGACACTGCATCAAAAATGTTGATAGCAGAATTGCTCACTGAACTACTGTCAGTGATGTCAACTGCTTTTCAAGCCTTTAAAAAACTGAAAGATATTGATATTAATGAGGAAAATGTTGTACTGGACAAAACTATCATAGACATTTTCCAGCAGGCTCTGGGGGTTCCTGAGGGAGCCCACAGCGCTAGTTCAGAAAAGCTAGCTAAGCTAATGTCAAAGGAAGTGATGGAGAACAAAGAAAAGGACGCTACAGAACAACCACGTGAAACTCCACCTCGCAGACTGAATCATATGATTCACTACACAAGTGAATTGTTCAAACACTGTTTAAAAAGAGGAAAAAACATAATCCCCATACGCCACAAGTCCAGAGCGGTAAAAGACGAGTGGGACGACATTATGGACGATTTAGATCGATACCTGTTGGGACCAAGAGACAAATCAGACAGCTTGGAGAAAGTTGTCCAAGATGTTCTGAAAAGTCAAACGACGGAAGTGTTGGAGCCTCTTTTAGACGAGGTGAAAGAGGAGGAGTTTGACCTCATCCAGTCATCACTGAAGATTGAGGTGATCGGTTCGTATGTGGCTGGACTGATCGAGGAAGAAGTCCACAATGTTAAAGGGTCAGCCAGAGAGGAAACAGAGCGGAGTATGAACTTAAATAGAGCAAAAGATAAAATCAGGGAGTTCCTGTCGAGGACCGTAGCCAGGTCCTTCATTCACAGGATAGTGGCCCAGTTGAGGGCCAAATACCAAAACACAAAATTAACTAATGTAGATACCCAGGTGCTCATTTTTGACATCGAGACATTCCTGGACAATTCGATAATGAGTGGCACAGAGCTCTCCAGGACACTGTCCACGACCAAAGAGGAGAAATTATCATTCTCCAAAGATCTTAGCGACCTGATATACGGTCATGTTAGTATCATGACCGACAAGAAATTGGAGAAAGAGAAGAACATTTATACAGATGTATGCGGCCGGGTGCGAGGCTTCGTCAGTCTCATGAGGTGGTGGAACAAAATTCGGATCAACGATGATACGGACGAGGTTGTTAATGCTATTGTGAGCAATGAAATCACAAAAAGACATTTATGTGGAGTCACTGTGGAAGACATACCAATAAGTGAAGAGACAACAAAAAGGGAAGAACAAGAAAAGAGTGAAGAGAGGGTGAGGAGTGGAGGGAAGGAAAGGGAAGAGAGGGAAAGGGAAGAGAAAGACAGAGAGGAGCGGGAACAAGAGGAGAAGATGTTGAGTAGGGAGAGGGAACGGGAGGAGAGGGAAAGGGAGCAGCGGGAAAGTAAAGAGCGGGAAAGTAAGGAGAGAGAAAGTAAGGAGAGGGAAAGGGAGGAGAGAGAAAGGGAGGAGAGGGTAAGTGAGGAGAAGGTGTTGAGTGAGGATCAGGAAAGGGAGGGGCGGGTATTAGGTTGGCATCAGGTTAGTGGGGGGAGCTCAAAAAAGAGTGAGCAGCAAAACTTCGACAAACTGAAGTATAAGATGTCACTTAAGATCATCGTAGATAAACTAATTAGTCGAGTTATCAAAGACTCGAAGATCCCGAACCTGGACTGGAACCAAGAAATGGCTGACAGCGTCTTCCAGTACATTTGGGCCGACTTCGAAAACGACGATTTTATAATTACCACTGAACATCTGAAGAAGGTGGATAAGTTAATTTATAAGAAACTAAGAAGAATCTGGGGCAAAGCTTCAAACATCCTCGTACTCTTTAGGATGGAAGATCGGACCATCCAGAAATGTGTCGCCGCGTCGATCACGCATCACCTTCTACCGAAGAGGAGGAACGTGGTCAGACGCGTCCTCGCCAACGTTGGGCAAGTTCTGTGCTTCAGGAAGTAGTTTTAGTTTAGAGTTGATTTTATTTAGTTTAGTAACGTTAAGTTTCCTTTGATTTTATTTATAATGTTAAGTTTCCTTTGATTTTATTAGTAATGTTAAGTTTCCTTTGATTTTATTTATAATGTTAAGTTTCCTTTGATTTTATTAGTAATGTTAAGTTTCCTTTGATTTTATTTATAATGTTAAGTTTCCTTTGATTTTATTAGTAATGTTAAGTTTCCTTTGATTTTATTAGTAATGTTAAGTTACCTTTGATTTTATTAGTAATGTTAAGTTTCCTTTGATTTATTTAGTAATGTTAAGTTTCCTTTGATTTATTTATAATGTTAAGTTTCTTTTGATTTTATTAGTAATGTTAAGTTTCCTTTGATTTTATTTATAATGTTAAGTTTCCTTTGATTTAATTCATAATGTTAAGTTTCCTTTGATTTTATTAGTAATGTTAAGTTTCCTTTGATTTTATTAGTAATGTTAAGTTTCCTTTGATTTTATTAGTAATGTTAAGTTTCCTTTGATTTTATTAGTAATGTTAAGTTTCCTTTGATTTTATTCATAATGTTAAGTTTCCTTTGATTGTTTAGTTTTTAGTTTAGTAATGTGTGTTTATGTGTGTGTGTGTGTGTGTGTGAAATAATTAAATAAATAAAAATATAAATATAAGCTGTAATTGTGTCATGAAGTTATTGCAAACCAGAGTTTTAAGGGCACCACCCTAAAGTATGCAAAGAAGAACTTGAACCTTTCCATCAGAGGAAGGACTTGGATTGAAGTATTGTTTTGGTTGTCAGCAAAAATATATTAATCTTTAACTGTCGTTGGAGTTTATTATATTTTACCTTGACTAAATATCACAAAATGGAAGTTTTACACATTTCATAAATAAAAGAAAATGTAATTATATATCTGTAACTCAGTGTTGTACTGTAATGTTCTGTTGTCCAGGACCGATCTCTCTTTAAAATGAAACCCTATGTCTCATTGATTATCATCATTACATGTAGGCCTATAAATAAAGCTTAACAAAGTATATTTATAATATATATTCATTGTTCAACAAAGGCCATTTCAGTCAAGACATTAAATATATGAAAATAGAATAGAAATAATATTCATAAGTAGTATTTTATCCCAAGTGCAATTCATATTAAACACTTCAACATGCACACAGGAACCAATATGCTCTTATATTTTATACTTTGGTATTTTATGTATTTTAATCGTTAAACAGACAGGAGTGGAAAATGAGATGTGAATAATAAAATCCTAGCCATCTCATGTGCACATAAATAAAACATTTAAATAAATACATTTTAAAAATATTTTGTATATTTTGGGTTTTTACGAGTTGTATCTCCAAGATATGTTGGACCTATTAAGGTATAAAATGGTTTTAATGGTAAAAACAACTGAATGCTTTATTTGATAAAGAGAGAAGCCATATATTCTTGCTTTTCCTGGTTATTAATATCACACATACTAGTTTCTAAGCTGATTTTTATAATTTTTATCAAAGTATAAACCTACCACAAGCTTTAATTCTACCAATCTAGTTCAATTCAAGGCACATACAACCAATCATGCTCCTAACAGAGTGTTAAAGAGTCTGTATCTCCTGGTGCACGCTGCCTGTTTAAGGGTTAAGAATGATTTTAATAAGTTTGTGGACTCTATAGATCTTATGTTATTTCTGTCTACTGTATGTCTTTTATTGGTGAGTCAAAGAAAATTGTCCACCATGATGGACAATAAAGTTTATTCTGTTCTTCATGGGTTAGGGATTCTAGCACTGTAATATTTCACTGTAATAATTGTTAGAGACAAGCTATGAAATAAATAAAGACATATTTGAAAAGAGCTTTAACTCAGCTTTCACAAAATGTATGTATGTATGTATGTATGTATGTATGTATGTATATATATATATATATATATATATATATCTATATCTATATATATATATATATATATATATATATATATATATATATATATATATATATATATATATATATATATATATATATATATGTATGTATGTATGTATGTATGTATTTTTTATATTCATATATATTTAAGTACATGTCTATGGTTTATGTTCACTATATTTTATGCTAACTACAGTGTTACATTACTTTAAGTGCAAATCAACAGCCTGCAAACTGTCATATTTTTAATCATATTAGTATATAGGTGCCTAGCAACGGTTGCTATGAAGCATTCTGGAAGTCCATTCTTTAGATGTATGATGTCATGAGGACGGTGATGTCACACTTTGACTTCACTTTGATCCTTTAATCTAGTCCAGGATCAAAGCCTTGATATTAACAGAGTATTGAAATAGGACTGCCCGTCCACAGGAAGTCAACCTATTTTCACAAACCAGTACGTGAAGACAAAGCCGAGCACAGTTCTCAAAACTCAAAGCAAATCAATCCTACTACCAAGGAATCAAACCATACTATAAAATAGCAATGGAAAGTACACCAATCATGATGAACGTAGACGTACAGAAGGTTTGCAGGGTGATAACATCCTTTTTTGAGAAGTTAACAATTAAACAGAGGGACCTGATTGAATCAGGAAACCCGGACACTGCATCAAAAATGTTGATAGCAGAATTGCTCACTGAACTACTGTCAGTGATGTCAACTGCTTTTCAAGCATTTATAAAACTGAAAGATATTGATATTAATGAGGAAAATGTTGTACTGGACAAAACTATCATACACATTTTCCAGCAGGCTCTGGGGGTTCCTGAGGGAGCCCACAGCGCCAGTTCAGAAAAGCTGGCTACGCTCATGTCAAAGGAAGTGATGGAGAGCAAAGAAAAGGACGCTACAGAACAACCACGTGAAACTCCACCTCGCAGACTGAATCACATGATTCACTACGCGAGTGAATTTTTCAAAGACTGTTTAAAAAGAGGAAAAAACATAATCCCCATACGCCACAAGTCCAGAGTGGTAAAAGACGAGTGGGACGACATTATGGACGATTTAGATCGATACCTGTTGGGACCAAGAGACAAATCAGACAGCTTGGAGAAAGTTGTCCAAGATGTTCTGAAAAGTCAGACGACGGAAGTGTTGGAGCCTCTTTTAGACGAGGTGAAAGAGGAGGAGTTTGACCTCATCCAGTCATCACTGAAGATTGAGGTTGTCGGTTCGTATGTGGCTGGACTGATCGAGGAAGAAGTCCACAATGTTAAAGGGTCAGCCAGAGAGGAGACAGAGCAGAGTATGAACTTAAATAGAGTAAAATACAAAATCAGGGAGTTCCTGTCGAGGACCGTAGCCAGGTCCTTCATTCACAGGATAGTGGCCCAGTTGAGGGCCAAATACCAAAACACAAAATTAACAAATGTAGATACCCAGGTGCTCATTTTTGACATCGAGACATTCCTGGATAATTCGATAATGAGCGGCACAGAGCTCTCCAGGACACTGTCCACGACCAAAGAGGAGAAATTATCATTCTCCAAAGATCTTAGCGACCTGATCTACGGTCATGTTAGCATCATGACCGACAAGAAATTGGAAAAGGAGAAAAACATTTATACAGATGTATGTGGCCGGGTGCGAGGCTTCCTCAGCCTCATGAGGTGGTGGAACAAAATTCGGATCAACGATGATACGGACGAGGTTGTTACTGCTATTGTGAGCAATGAAATCACAAGGAGACATTTATGTGGAGTCACTGTGGAAGACATTCCAATAAGTGAAGAGACAACAAAAAGGGAAGAACAAGAAAAGAGTGAAGAGAGGGTGAGGAGTGGAGAGAAGGAAAGGGAAGAGAGAGACAGAGAGGAGCGGGAACGGGAGGAGAAGATGTTGAGTAGGGAGAGGGAACGGGAGGAGAGGGAAAGGGAGGAGCGGGAAAGTAAGGAGAGAGAAAGGGAGGAGCGGAAAAGTAAGGAAAGGGAAAGTAAGGAGAGGGAAAGTAAGGAGAGGGAAAGTAAGGAGAGAGAAAGGGAGGGGCGGGTAAGTGAGGAGAAGGTGTTGAGTGAGGATCAGGAAAGGGAGGGGCGGGTATTAGGTTGGCATCAGGTTAGTGGGGGGAGCTCAAAAAAGAGTGAGAGGCAAGACTTCGACAAACTGAAGTATAAGATGTCACTTAAGATCATCATAGATAAACTAATGAGTCGCGTTATCAGAGACTCCAAAATACCGAACCTGGACTGGAACCAAGAAATGGCTGACAGCGTCTTCCAGTACATTTGGGCCGAGTTCGAAAATGACGATTTTATAATTACCACTGAACATCTGCAGAAGGTGGATAAGTTAATTTATAAGAAACTAAGAAGAATCTGGGGCAAAGCTTCAAACATCCTCGTACTCTTTAGGATGGAAGATCGGACCATCCAGAAATGTGTCGCCGCGTCGATCACGCATCACCTTCTACCGAAGAGGAGGAACGTGGTCAGACGCGTCCTCGCCAACGTTGGACAAGTTCTGTGCTTCAGGAAGTAGTTTTAGTTTAGAGTTGATTTTATTTAGTTTAGTAATGTTAAGTTTCCTTTGATTTTATTTATAATGTTAAGTTTCCTTTGATTTTATTAGTAATGTTAAGTTTCCTTTGATTTTATTTATAATGTTAAGTTTCCTTTGATTTTATCTATAATGTTAAGTTTCCTTTGATTTTATTAGTAATGTTAAGTTTCCTTTGATTTTATTAGTAATGTTAAGTTTCCTTTGATTTTATTCATAATGTTAAGTTTCCTTTGATTGTTTAGTTTTTAGTTTAGTAATGTGTGTTTATGTGTGTTGTGTGTGATGTGATGTGTGAAATAATTAAATAAATAAAAATATAAATATAAGCTGTAATTGTGTCATGAAGTTATTGCAAACCAGAGTTTTAAGGGCACCATCCTAAAGTATGCAAAGAAGAACTTGAACCTTTCCATCAGAGGAAGGACTTGGATTGAAGTTTGTTTTGGTTGTCAGCAAAAATATATTAATCTTTAACTGTCGTTGGAGTTTATTATATTTTACCTTGACAAAATATCACAAAATGGAACAGTTTTACATATTTCATAAATAAAAAGAAAATGTAATGATATATCTGTAACTCAGTGTTGTACTGTAATGTTCTGTTGTCCAGGACCGATCTCTCTTTAAATGAAACCCTATGTCTCATTGATTATCATCATTACATGTAGGCCTGTAAATAAAGCTTAACAAAGTATATTTATAATATATTTTCATTATTCAACAAAGGCCTTTTCAGTCAAGACATTAAATATATGACAATAGAATAGAAATAATATTCATAAGTAGTATTTTATCCCAAGTGCAATTCATATTAAACACTTCAACATGCACACAGGAACCAATACGCACTTATATTTTATACTTTGGTATTTTATGTATTTTAAGAATGATTTTAAGGAGTTTGTGGACTCTATAGATCTTATGTCATTTCTTTCCACTGTATGTCTTTTATTGGTGAGTCAAAGACAATTGTCCACCATGATGGACAATAAAGTTTTATTCTGTTCTTCATGGGTTAGGGATTCTAGCACTGTAATATTTCACTGTAATATTTGTTAGAGACAAGCTATGAAATAAATAGACATATTTGAAAAGAGCTTTAACTCAGCTTTCACAAAATGTATAGTATGTATATATATACATATATAGTATGTATATATATATATATATACATATATATATATATACATATATATATATATATATATATATATATATATATTTTTTTTTATTCATATATATTTAAGTACATGTCTATGGTTTATGTTCACTATATTTTATGCTAACTACAGTGTTACGTTACTGTAAGTGCAAATCAACAGCCTGCAAACTGTCATATTTTTAATCATATTAGTATATAGGTGCCTAGCAACGGTTGCTATGAAATATTCTGGATTCCATTCTTTAGATGTATGATGTCATAAGGACGGTGATGTCACACTTTGATCCTTTAATCTAGTCCAAGATCAAAGCCTTGACATTAACAGAGTATTGAAATAGGACTGCCCGTCCACATGAAGTCAACCTATTTTCACAAACCAGTACGTGAAGACAAAGCCGAGCACAGTTCTCAAAACTCAAAGCAAATCAATCCTACTACCAAGGAATCAAACCATACTATAAAATAGCAATGGAAAGCACACCAATCATGATGAACGTCGATGTACAGAAAGTTTGCAGGGTGATAACGTCCTTTTTTGAAAAATTAACAATTAAACAGAGGGACCTGATTGAATCAGGAAACCCAGACACTGCATCAAAAATGTTGATAGCAGAATTGCTCACTGAACTACTGTCAGTGATGTCAACTGCTTTTCAAGCATTTATAAAACTGAAAGAAATTGATATTAATGAGGAAAATGTTGTACTGGACAAAACTATCATACACATTTTCCAGCAGGCTCTGGGGGTTCCTGAGGGAGCCCACAGCGCTAGCTCAGAAAAGCTAGCTACGCTCATGTCAAAGGAAGTGATGGAGAGCAAAGAAAAGGACGCTACAGAACAACCACGTGAAACTCCACCTCGCAGACTAAATCACATGATTCACTACGCAAGTGAATTGTTCAAAGACTGTTTAAAAAGAGGAAAAAACATAATCCCCATACGCCACAAGTCCAGAGCGGTAAAAGACGAGTGGGACGACATTATGGACGATTTAGATCGATACCTGTTGGGACCAAGAGACAAATCAGACAGCTTGGAGAAAGTTGTCCAAGATGTTCTGAAAAGTCAAACGACGGAAGTGTTGGAGCCTCTTTTAGACGAGGTGAAAGAGGAGGAGTTTGACCTCATCCAGTCATCACTGAAGATTGAGGTTGTCGGTTCGTATGTGGCTGGACTGATCGAGGAAGAAGTCCACAATGTTAAAGGGTCAGCCAGAGAGGAGACAGAGCAGAGTATGAACTTAAATAGAGTGAAATACAAAATCAGGGAGTTCCTGTCGAGGACCGTAGCCAGGTCCTTCATTCACAGGATAGTGGCCCAGTTGAGGGCCAAATACCAAAACACAAAATTAACTAATGTAGATACCCAGGTGCTCATTTTTGACATCGAGACATTCCTGGACAATTCGATAATGAGCGGCACAGAGCTTTCCAGGACACTGTCCACGACCAAAGAGGAGAAATTATCATTCTCCAAAGATCTTAGCGACCTGATATACGGTCATGTTAGCATCATGACCGACAAGAAATTGGAAAAGGAGAAAAACATTTATACAGAAGTATGCGGCCGGGTGCGAGGCTTCCTAAGCCTCATGAGGTGGTGGAACAAAATTCGGATCAGCGATGATACGGACGAGGTTGTTAATGCTATTGTGAGCAATGAAATCACAAAGAGACATTTATGTGGAGTCACTGTGGAAGACATTCCAATAAGTGAAGAGACAACAAAAAGGGAAGAACAAGAAAAGAGTGAAGAGAGGGTGAGGAGTGGAGAGAAGGAAAGGGAAGAGAAGGAAAGGGAAGAGAGGGAAAGGGAAGAGAAAGACAGAGAGGAGCGGGAACAAGAGGAGAAGATGTTGAGTAGGGAGAGGGAACGGGAGGAGAGAGAAAGGGAGCAGCAGGAAAGTAAAGAGCGGGAAAGTAAGGAGAGAGAAAGGGAGGAGAGAGAAGGGAAGGAGAGGGAAAGTAAGGAGAGAGAAAGGGAGGGGCGGGTAAGTGAGGAGAAGGTGTTGAGTGAGGATCAGGAAAGGGAGGGGCGGGTATTAGGTTGGCATCAGGTTAGTGGGGGGAGCTCAAAAAAGAGTGAGAGGCAAGACTTCGACAAACTGAAGTATAAGATGTCGCTTAAGATCATCGTAGATAAACTAATGAGTCGCGTTATCAGAGACTCCAAAATACCGAACCTGGACTGGAACCAAGAAATGGCTGACAGCGTCTTCCAGTACATTTGGACCGAGTTCGAAAATGACGATTTTATAATTACCACTGAACATCTGCAGAAGGTGGATAAGTTAATTTATAAGAAACTAAGAAGAATCTGGGGCAAAGCTTCAAACATCCTCGTACTCTTTAGGATGGAAGATCGGACCATCCAGAAATGTGTCGCCGCGTCGATCACGCATCACCTTCTACCGAAGAGGAGGAACGTGGTCAGACGCGTCCTCGCCAACGTTGGACAAGTTCTGGGCTTCAGGAAGTAGTTTTAGTTTAGAGTTGATTTTATTTAGTTTAGTAATGTTAAGTTTCCTTTGATTTTATTTACAATGTTAAGTTTCCTTTGATTTTATTTATAATGTTAAGTTTCCTTTGATTTATTTAGTAATGTTAAGTTTCCTTTGATTTTATTTAGTAATGTTAAGTTTCCTTTGATTTTATTAGTAATGTTAAGTTTCCTTTGATTTTATTCAGTAATGTTAAGTTTCCTTTGATTTTATTAGTAATGTTAAGTTTCCTTTGATTTTATTTATAATGTTAAGTTTCCTTTGATTTTATTTATAATGTTAAGTTTCCTTTGATCGTTTAGTTTTTAGTTTAGTAATGTGTGTTTATGTGTGTTGTATGTGATGTATGTGTGTGTGAAATAATTAATTAAATAAATAAAAATATAAATATAAGCTGTAATTGTGTCATGAAGTTATTGCAAACCAGAGTTTTAAGGACACCATCCTAAAGTATGCAAAGAAGAACTTGAACCTTTCCATCAGAGGAAGGACTTGGATTGAAGTATCGTTTTGGTTGTCAGCAAAAATATATTAATCTTTAACTGTCGTTGGAGTTTATTATATTTTACCTTGACAAAATATCACAAAACAAAAAACAGTTTTACACATTTCATAAATAAAAGAAAATGTAATTATATATCTGTAACTCAGTGTTGTACTGTAATGTTCTGTTGTCCAGGACCGATCTCTCTTTAAATGAAACCCTATGTCTCATTGATTATCATCATTACATGTAGGCCTATAAATAAAGCTTAACAAAGTATATTTATAATATATTTTCATTGTTCAACAAAGGCCATTTCAGTAAACACATTAAATATATGACAATAGAATAGAAATAATATTCATAAGTAGTATTTTATCCCAAGTGCAATTCATATTTTAATCACTTCAACATGCACACAGGAACCAATATGCACTTATATTTTATACTTAATTTTATGTATTTTAAGAATGATTTTAAGGAGTTTTATGTCTATATTTTGTAGTTTTTAAAAACAATACTGATTTTAAAAGTAACTAGAAACTTCCAGGTAATGTTGAGTGGCACGGGGCTGCTGCCGGGACGAGTACTGTAAGCTTCATACATGTAGAATTCATATCAGAGCTGCTGTATTGGATTAAATTAGATTGCACAGGTTAAGCCAGTGAGTGTATTTTATATAGTTAACTTATTCTCTGAACTATATTTTATAGTAATTACAAGTTATATAGTATTATACAGTTAAGTAGTTATATTCAGCTTCAGTAGCGTCATGCTTTTGTTGAATCTGCCTCTCTCTCTCTCTCTTCAGGTCTGTTAGATGAGAAACATCTGAGTGAAAATTGAGTTAAAGTTGAGGTTTTGTAACATCAGCTGATAAAACGCGCAGCACGGCAGCATTTTACACATTATGCCGTTAATATCAGCTGTTTAGTTGGAGCCGTTCATTTACTCTGAGCCGGTTAGCCTGAAACTTGTTGCTATAGTAACGTCACAGTTAGCCGTCACAGTTAGCCTGAAGCTTGTTACTATAGTAACGCCACAGTTAGCCGTCACAGTTAGCCTGAAAGTTGTTACTATAGTAACGTCACAGTTAGCCGTCACAGTTAGCCTGAAGCTTGTTGCTACAGTAACGTCACAGTTAGCCGTCGCAGTTAGCCTGAAGCTTGTTGCTATAGTAACGTCACGGTTAGCCGTCAGAGTTAGCCTGAAGCTTGTTACCATGGTAACGTCACAGTTACCTGTCTGAGGATTAACGTTGTTAATGGTGACGTCTCATGGCGCTGTTTTCATTAGTGTTTCGGGCTCCGGTGGTTTCTTCTGAGCAGGTTCTGCCTCAGATGATGTAGATTTATGTTTTAACCAGCGGTCTGTGTTTGTTTCCTTAAACTTAATCTCATTGTTAGCAGTTAGCTAGTCTGTGATTTCACTAAATGATGAGTATATTTTATATTTACAGCCAGAAGAAGCGTTTGGCTCCAGATCACATGTTAGAAGATATTAAAAAGCTAAATATAGAAGTTGATTAATCTACTAGTTAATGACATGTTAAAGTGTGAGGGGGGGGGGGCAGCCTGGTTTATATCAGATCAGTCATCCTTAATTTAAAACCTGGAAAACTGTTTTTATAAGTTTCTAACTTCTCCAGGAAAGTAACGAGCTTCACTTTACAGCTGAAAACTGAGATTAAACCACCTTTAAACTTTTAACTAAACTACTACTGAAGTCTGTTAGCTTCTGTTAGCTCGATGCTAACTGGTCAGTCAGACACTAGTTAAATTAAAGATGAATAAAACATGAAAGTAATGAAACGTTACGGACCTTCAGCTTGTTGAGCACTCCGCTGTTCTCCAGGTTCTGGATGAGCAGATCTCTGAGCTCCGTGTCATCTTCTGCTGCAGACATGTTTAACTTCACTGCTAACTGGAGCCAACTCAAGCTAACTCAAGCTAACTGCTAACCAAAACAAACAACCCGGAAACCGCTGGTGCCGCTTCTTCTTCGTGAGGTTTTATTTCTGTCTGTGAACCATCTTAAAGGAGCTTTAGCGACTCCTGCTGGGCTGAAAACTGGAACTGCAGCTTTGGCACAAAATAGACAAAACAAAACATTAAAAGCTGATTATTATTATTATTACAGCTGCAAATAATCATATCAATTAATCTGTCAATGATTTACTTGATAAATTAATTAATAATCAATAAAGATTAATCCTTAAAATGTCAGAAAATATTGATCACTGTTCCTTAAAACTCAGTTAAGTAAAGTAAGAACAAGTCTTGATTTCAAGTATTATAGTGATGTAGTATGCAGTATTACAGTAAAAGTACTGCAGTATTATAGTGATGTAGTATGCAGTATTACAGTAAAAGTACTGCAGTATTATAGTGATGTAGTACTGCAGTATTATAGTGAAAGTACTGCAGTATTATAGTGATGTAGTATGCAGTATTACAGTAAAAGTACTGCAGTATTATGAGTGATGTAGTATGCAGTATTACAGTAAAAGTACTGCAGTATTATAGTGATGTAGTATGCAGTATTACAGTAAAAGTACTGCAGTATTATAGTGATGTAGTACTGCAGTATTATAGTGAAAGTACTGCAGTATTATAGTGATGTAGTATGCAGTATTACAGTAAAAGTACTGCAGTATTATGAGTGATGTAGTATGCAGTATTACAGTAAAAGTACTGCAGTATTATAGTGATGTAGTACTGCAGTATTATAGTAAAAGTACTGCAGTATTATAGTGATGTAGTATGCAGTATTACAGTAAAAGTACTGCAGTATTATAGTGATGTAGTATGCAGTATTACAGTAAAAGTACTGCAGTATTATAGTGATGTAGTACTGCAGTATTATAGTAAAAGTACTGCAGTATTATAGTAATGTAGTATGCAGTATTACAGTAAAAGTACTGCAGTATTATAGTGATGTAGTATGCAGTATTACAGTAAAAGTACTGCAGTATTATAGTGATGTAGTATGCAGTATTACAGTAAAAGTACTGCAGTATTATAGTGATGTAGTATGCAGTATTACAGTAAAAGTACTGCAGTATTATAGTGATGTAGTATGCAGTATTACAGTAATAGTACTGCAGTATTATAGTGAGTTTATACTACTTTATATACAGTTAGCTCGTTTAGTCCAGTGGTTCCCAACCTAGGGGTGGGGCCCCTCCAAAGCGTCAGCAGATAAATGTGAGGGCTGCTGAGATGATTAATGGGAAAGAAGAAAAAACAAAGTTCTGATTCACAAATGTGTTTTCAGTTTTTGGACTTTTTCTCTAATCTTTGATTTTTGCTGAAATATTGGATCATTTGAACATTTATTGAAACTAAAGCATGTGAGAAGTTTAGAGGGAAGAATCAGTATTCGGTGGAGCTGTTAACAACAAAGTACTAGTACCTCAAACTGTACTACAGTAAAGTACTAGTACCTCTAACTGTACTACAGTAAAGTACTAGTACCTCAAACTGTGCTACAGTAAAGTACTAGTACCTCTAACTGTACTACAGTAAAGTACTAGTACCTCAAACTGTACTACAGTAAAGTACTAGTACCTCTAACTGTGCTACAGTAAAGTACTAGTACCTCTAACTGTACTACAGTAAAGTACAAGTACCTCTAACTGTGCTACAGTAAAGTACTAGTACCTCTAACTGTACTACAGTAAAGTACAAGTACCTCTAACTGTGCTACAGTAAAGTACTAGTACCTCTAACTGCACTACAGTAAAGTACTAGTACCTCTAACTGTACTACAGTAAAGTAATAAATGTACTAGTTCATTTCCAGGTTTAGTTTTATTTAAAGTAAAAAGCTGCAGAACAAAATGCAGTTCAACAGTTTTAAAAGTTAATTAATCAAATAAATAAATATACATGGAATTAAAGGTAAAATAAAGATAAATACAGTTTAAATAAATAATCTGCTGCACAAAAACAAATAAATGTAGGAGGACAAATATGAAGAGGAGCAATAATTAAAGTATTTAAAGGATGGAGCATAAAGAGGAAGAGAGGAGAGGAAGAAGGGATTAAAGTGAAAGCTAAGGAGGGATTAGAAAGGAGAGAGGAGAAAGAGGAGGATGAGGAAGAAGATGCAGAGTAGTGAAGATGAAGGCCGAAGTTAGTTTTATTCTTCCAGCAGTTTGAAGCAAAAGGAGAACAAAGAGAAGAACAGATGTGAGGAAAGAAAGACGAAAGCTAATTTAGAGCAGAGGAGAGGAAGATGGGGGAGGAGGAGAGGAAAAGAATAAAAGGAGAGAGGACCGAGAGGAGGAGGAGGGGGCAGCAGAGGGAGGAGGAGGAGGAGGAGGAGGAAGGAGCATCAGGAGGACACAGACAGACACACAGACAGACTGCCGGCGGATCACGGAGCCTCCGCCGCCGCCTCTGAGCTGCTGCAGCCGGACACAGACGCAGCAGACTCGGCCTCACACACAGAGTCATGGCCGCTGAAGAGATCCGATCCGCGGCCTGCACCGGCTCCAGCCTGCTGCAGCCGGTCAGCGAGATCACCAACCTGCCGCTGGACCAGGTAAGACCCACCGGGACACCGGGGGCCGAGCCACGGAGCCCCGGAGCCCCGCTGCGGCTGCTCCGGAGCTCCGGGGCTCCGGGGCGGGGACCGGCTGCAGATAAACGCCGTTAAAACCGACACGAGTGCTCCATAAAAAAAGCAAAAGGCTTCAGCAGCAGCAGCAGCAGCAGCAGCAGCGTGATGAAAGCACCGGGACATCACACCGACTGAATTAACGACGCCTTGTTCAAAATGGATGGAGGCCTCCGGTCTGCAAGCAGCCGGTTAACGGGGACCGTCGGTAGTGTTGAGATGAGCTCAGCTGTTTGTTCACATGTGATGAAACATGGAGACATGATTACAGCTAAATCATCCACAAACATTCACTGATGGAGAAGTACTATAATATTAATAATGATCTTAATAAGTCTGCTTTATTAATGTAATGTTCAACTAGTCTCAGCCGGATGTTAAAGTAGTGAATAAACAGGATGTTCAATATTTACTGTAGGCTACAACTTTATAACTGCTAATAACAATTAGGCCTATCTCTATTATTGATTCATCTGATGTTAATGATTCAGATCATAAAACATCACAGAATGGTTCAAAGTGTCACAACATCCAAAAACCCCAAAATACTCAGAATAGAAGAAGCAGTGAATCATGTAAGTGTTAATATAAGATGTGCTATCTATGTATCTATGTATAGCTACCTATGTGCTGATGGAAAGTTCTAGTTGATTGGCTCATTGATTAGTTGACTAATGGTTTCTATATTTAATTAAAGTAATGTGAGGTATGATGAAGGAACAGCTGATCAATCAATCCATTCATTGATTCATAGTTTCAGCCTCAGACTTCTTCTTCTTCTTCTTCTTCTTCTTCTTCTTCTTCTTCTTCTTCTTCTCTCTTTGCTTCGGCAGCAGAGCACATTCATTTTAAATAATCCTTAAAGACAAACGTTAACCATGTAGTAATGATGTGTAGAGTCTTGTGTGGTTTATAGGTTTTATATTTGTCCTGGTTGTCATAGAAACACTGTAAACTCAGAGTGAAGCCTTCAACAGACAGGAGAGAAGCATCATTTGATCTTATAGTTATAGTTTATATATTAGGGCTGGGTATGGCAATGATCTCCTGAATCGATTCAATTATGATTCACAGGATCCCGATTCAATTCACTTTTCTGTTCCCAGAGTTTCTTTTTTGTAAGTCAGACAATATTTTAAACACGTAATCATGTGTGGACACCAAATTCTTCAAGAGTAAAGTTGGAAGGAAGGAAGGAAGGAAGGAAGGAAAGGAAAGAGTGAAGAAAGGTAGGAAGGACATACAGAAGGAAGGAAGGAAAGGAAAGAGTGAAGAAAGGTAGGAAGGACATACAGACGGAAGGAAGGAAGGAAGGAAGGAAAGGAAAGAGTGAAGAAAGGTAGGAAGGACATACAGAAGAAAGGAAGAAATGGAGGAAGGAAGGAAGAAAGGAAAAAAGGAAGGAAGGAAGGAGAGAAGCATCATTGATCTTACTAGTTATAGTTTATATATATTTATAGATATGTTTCAGTATATTTGGCGTTTCATGAGTCATATCTCCACCATATGTTGCTTGTGATACATTTATATTTGTGTTAACCCTCCTGTTGTGCTCAGGTCAAGGAAGGAAGGAAGGAAGGAAGGAAGGAAGAAAATGAGGAAGGAACGAAGGAAGGGAGGAAAGAGGAAGGAAGGAAGGGAGGAAAGAGGAAGGAAGGAAGTGGGGAAAGAAGGAAATGAGGAAGGAACGAAGGAAGGGAGGAAAGGAGGAAAGAAGGAAGGGAGGAAATGAGGAAGGAAGGAAGGAAGGAAGGAAGGAAGGAAAGGAGGAAATATATATATATATATCAAAGTATAACCCTAACACAAGTTTCTATTCTACCAACTCATACCATTAACCCTCCTGTCGTCCTCCCGGGTCAACTTCACCCTGTCTGTTTTGACTGTTCCTTCCTTCCTTCCTTCTTTCCTTCCCTTGCGTCCTTCTGTCCTTTCCTTGCATCCTTCTTCCCTTCCTTCCCTCTGTCCTTCTTTCCTCCGTCCCTCTCTCCCTCTTTCCTTCCTTTCTCCCTTCCTTCTGTCCTTCTTTCCTCCCTTCCTTTCTTCCTTCCGTCCTTCATTTCTTTCCTCCCTTCCTTCCTTCCTTCCTTCCTCCCTTCCATCCTTCCTTCCATCCTTCCTTCCTTCCTTCCTCCCTTCCTTCCTTCCTCCCTTCCTTCCTTCCACCCTTTCTTCCTCCCTTCCTTCCTTCCTTCCTTCCTTCCTTCCTTCCATCCTTCCTTCCTCCCTTCCTTCCTCCCTTCCTTCCTTTCTTCCTTCTATCTGTCCTTCCTCCCTTTCTTCCTTCCTTATTTCAAGTCTTCTTTTTCTTCCTTCCTTCTTTCCTTCCATCTGTCCTTCCTTCCTTCCTTCTTTCAAGTCATCTTTTCCTTCCTTCCTTCCTTCTTTCCTTCCACCTGTCCTTCCTTTCCTTCCATCTGTCCTTCCTTCCTTCCTTCCTTCCTTCTCTTTAATGATCCGGCCCAGGTGAGATTAAATGAGGCAGTATGTAACCCTTGAATGAAGATGAGTTTGACTCCTCTGCTCTGCTCAGACACTTAAAGGATCAAATGTCCATGAAAGCAATCAGCTGATATAAACCACAGAAGAAGAAACAGAGCGAGGTGACATCATCATTAACCGGTACCTTCCTCATGAGTCAAACATTCTTCTAGCTCCACTTCCTGTCTTATTTTTCTTCCTTCTTTCCTTCCTTCCTCTCTTTCTTCCTTCCTTCTTTCCTTCCATTTGTCCTTCCTTCCTTCTTTCAAGTCTTCTTGTTCTTCCTTCCTTCCTTCCTTCCTTCTTTCCTTCCATATTTCCTTCCTTCCTTCCTTCCTTCCTTCCTTCCTTCCTTCCTTCCTTACCATCTTCTCTCCTCTTCCTTCCATCCTTCCTCCCTTCCTTCGATCTTCCCTTTCTTCCTTCCATCTTTTCTTCCTGTCTTCTCTTCCTTCCTTCCTTCCTTCCCTCCTTCATTTTCCTCCTTCTCTTTCTTTCCTCCCCCTACCTTCCTCCCTTCCTCTTTTCCTTTCTCCTTCCCTCCCTCCCTCCCTCCCTCCCTCCTTCCTTCCTTCCTTCCTTCCTCCGTCCTTCCTTCCTTCCTTCTTTCCTCTGTCCTTCTTTCCTTCCTTCCTCCCTCCCTCCTACCTTCTTTCCTTCCTTACTTCTTTCCTCCGTCCTTCCTTCCTCCATTCCTTCCTTG
Organism: Scomber colias; assembly: GCA_021039105.1. Lineage (NCBI taxonomy): Eukaryota > Metazoa > Chordata > Actinopteri > Scombriformes > Scombridae > Scomber > Scomber colias. The sequence continues at coordinate 361,560 of JAJDFG010000232.1, read as the reverse complement.
ACTCAAGTACAACAGGAGGGTTAAATCAACATTTATTGACACAGAAACAGGAAGGAAGGAAGGACAGAAGGGAGGAAGAAAGGGAGAAGAAGGAAAGAGAGAGAGAAGGAGAGAGGAAGCACAGATGGATGGAAGGAAGGAAGGAAGGAACAGTCAGTTAGAATAATAGTATGTTAAAATGTGTGATTTATAAAAGTTAAGGTGACTGGGTTTACTGGTGTGGGTTAAGGTTACTGGGTTTACTGGTGTGGGTTAAGGTGACTGGGTTTACTGGTGTGGGCTAAGGTTACTGGGTTTACTGGTGTGGGCTAAGGTGACTGGGTTTACTGGTGTGGGTTAAGGTGACTGGGTTTACTGGTGTGGGTTAAGGTGACTGGGTTTACTGGTGTGGGTTAAGGTGACTGGGTTTACTGGTGTGGGTTAAGGTGACTGGGTTTACTGGTGTGGGTTAAGGTGACTGGGTTTACTGGTGTGGGCTAAGGTGACTGGGTTTACTGGTGTGGGTTAAGGTGACTGGGTTTACTGGTGTGGGTTAAGGTGACTGGGTTTACTGGTGTGGGTTAAGGTGACTGGGTTTACTGGTGTGGGTTAAGGTGACTGGGTTTACTGGTGTGGGTTAAGGTGACTGGGTTTACTGGTGTGGGTTAAGATGACTGGGTTTACTGGTGTGGGTTAAGATGACTGGGTTTACTGGTGTGGGTTAAGGTTACTGGGTTTACTGGTGTGGGTTAAGGTTACTGGGTTTACTGGTGTGGGTTAAGGTGACTGGGTTTACTGGTGTGGGTTAAGGTGACTGGGTTTACTGGTGTGGGTTAAGGTTACTGGGTTTACTGGTGTGGGTTAAGGTTACTGGGTTTACTGGTGTGGGTTAAGGTTACTGGGTTTACTGGTGTGGGCTAAGGTTACTGGGTTTACTGGTGTGTTTACGGGTGACCAGGGGCACCATAAGGGGGTGAAAAGTTAGGAGGATTCTAACTGGGGATTTCCACCGGGTCCGTCAGCGGCGTGGAACGGCTGCGCTACGGTTTATCTCTGTCCTCTGCTCGGTGCCAACTCACACCGGGAGCGTTACAGCAGCGGAGCTCTGGGAGAGGAAGCTGCCTTTTAAGATGAAGTTGCACTGTTAATACAGTAATTACGGCAGCCCAATCAAATCCTACAGAGAGCCTTTACCGTAATTACTGTAGTAGCTAGTCTACTGTAATTACTGTAGTAGCTAGTCTACTGTAATTACTGTAGTAGCTAGTCTCCCGTAATTACTGTAGTAGCTAGTCTACCGTAATTACTGTAGTAGCTAGTCTACCGTAGTTACTGTAGTAGCTAGTCTACTGTAATGACTGTAGTAGCTAGTCTCCCGTAATTACTGTAATAGCTAGTCTACTGTAATTACTGTAGTAGCAGCACAACTAAACGGCCCGGTTTTGTTAACTCTCTCAAACACTCTCATTGATTATCGTGGTACCGATCAGCTCCGGTGACCACGGCGCAGCTGTAACGCACCGCTGATGGACCTGGTGGAAATTGGGCTTTAGAGTCCATAACTAACAGGGCTACTAAAAAAATATTAGAACATATACATTTAACATATCATCATTAATAGAATAGTCTACACAGTGTTATATTTTCACAGCTCAGTGTCAGTAGATATTGTACAGTTAGTTTTGGACTACTAGAGAGTTGCAAGCCTTGGCAGTTAAAGTGGCTACAGAAACTGTGCATGGTTGGACTAACCTGTGAGTGGTGGTGGGGCCAATGTGATATCTTTTCATGGGGCCCAACATCCCTGGCGGCGCCCTTACTGGTGACAGCAGACTCTGTTCAGTCCTGTAATCTCAGTTTGAGATGTTTAGATGAAACTGAAACAACAGATGAGTTATCAATGAGTCAACATCAACAAAAAGAGATCTATGAAACGATTAAGACATTTATTAAACATGTCTGAAACAACTTATTCAGGTTTTGGACTGTTTGTCGGAGTGAGATGCAGTTCAGCAGACGACCAGTAGGGGCCAGAATCAGAAATCACATACAGGTTATATTTTATATGTTAATCATGTTTGTCTTTTTACAGATTGAGTTTTTTAAGAATGTAGACTTCACTTCATTCACAAATTATTATTATTCCAGTCAAACTTTTATATTATAATTTTATGTTTCTTAACATTTAAATCGTCACAAAAACATTTAAAACTTTTCACTTTACTGCATGTGGAAAACGTTTTATGCAATTATCAAAAATCCATTCACTGTGATTGCTGATGTTTTTAAGTCCAGCTGCTTGTGATCAGACTGGCGACAGGTTGGTTCATATTTCAGACTCCTTCAGAGCTCGGCTGATAATTAAATCTCGTCTGTTACTTAACGGCGAGCGTCGATGCTTCAGGGAGCAGACGGAGGAAACGACGGCAGCCATTTTTCCTCTCTGTCAGTAATTGCTCAGTTTACAGGACGTTCATTATTAATGAGAAACAAGCAGAGCCGGCTTCACTTTACAGTCGGATCACATGTTACTACACGGCAGGTTCTCCGTTCAGCCGCCGGCTCAACAAACACGCTAACTAACAAAGAGACTTTAAATCCAACCGTCTTCATCTGACTCCAGAGTTTAAATATGATCCAGTAACTATTCCTGTTGAAGTATCAGTAACTATTTACCTTCACTTTTTCTAAACTGGTGACTGATTGTGTATTTTGGAGAGAAGGTAGGAAGGGAGGAAGAAGGAAAGAAAGGAGTAAGGAGGAAAAGAGGAAGGAAGGAGGGAAGGAAGGAAGAAGGAAAGAAAGGAGTAAGGAGGAAAAGAGGAAGGAAGGAAAGGAGTAAAGAGGGATGGAGGGAGGGAGGGAGGGAGGAAAGGAGTAAGGAGGAAAAGAGGAAGGAAGGAAAGAAAGAAGGAAGGAAGGAAGGAAAGGACTCACTTTTTCTAAACTGGCAAAAATATCCAGGCTTTCAAAATTGTGACTGATTGTGTATTTTGGTCTCCATGGCAACGACGCGCTGATAGGCTCTGACTTGACGAAATCTGTTTGATTTAGAGCTCCAGACCAGGGTCATATAGAAATAGTGGTTAATGAAGTTTGGATAAATCAGCACAGCAAGCCACTATTAACATTTTGGAATGCTAATTTAGGTTTGCGGTTTGTTGTTGGTGCGTATGCGTGCATCGTTTACATAATTCCTTACACGTCGAAGGCAGAAAGGGGGATGGGATAGATGTCAGGTAATGCCCAAAGAGAAGCATTGAATGATGGGAATGTTAGTGCAAAGAAAGGCATTGAGAAGTCTAGTCGGTGTTTATCTGCACAACAGCTGTTAATCAGCAGATATCCAGCTGCCACGGTGTCAAATAATAAAAACAGACTGCAGACGGTGGAAATGTGATGAATGGAGTTTAATAAGAAGTTTGTCCTCTAGAAACACAGTGTTGTGAGAGACTGCTACAGCATCCATCTTTGTGTCAGTGCTCAGAGAAGCAGCAGAGTGAGACCTCATTACAGCCGAGGACATCGTCTCTGTGCCGTTAATTTACTGCCGTTAGCTCGGTGAGCTCTGCTGCAGGAAACCAACACGGGTCACCGATAAGAAGACGAGGGACTGTGGTGATTATTCATCATCGCTGCAGCTGGACACACAAAAAAATCAGCTCATCAAGAGGAAACAGTTAGTTAATCGATGAATCAGCGTTGGACAGAAACGAGCTAACACATCTGTTTTTGGACGTTACTAAAGAATAATTCATTTCTGATCTGTTTACATGTTTGTTAGTTTGTTTTTTGGCCTTATTTTCATTTCACTGTTAAAAGAAATCACATTTATGGGTGCGCAGGTGGGCAAGTGGTTAGAGCGCATGCCATATACGCAGCCGACCCCGGTTCGAATCCTGATCGGAGGTCCTTTGCTGCATGTCAACCCCCCACTCTCTCTCCCATGTTTCCTGTCGATCTACTGATGAATAAAGGCGTCTATGCCAACAAAATCTTAAAAAAAATAAATCACATTTATTCCAGAAAATAGAGCAGTTTATTATAACATTAATCCCGCCAAAGTAAGAGAATAAAATAAGTTGTTTGTTTTAAGGGAAAACAACTTTAAAAATAAGCTGATTTATACATTAGTTTGTTTTCTTCGTCTCCATCGATAAAACCTGTAACATTTGAACTGTCACTGCTGTAAAAATGTTGATTCAAAGTACAAAGTAGGGGCGGCTATGGCGTCAGGAGGTAGAGCGGTTGTCCTCCTGGAAGATTGGTGGTTCGATTCCCTCCAGTCCACATGTCGATGTGTCCTTGGGCAAGACACTTAACCCCAAATTGCTCCTGTTGCTGTGACAACGGTGTATGAATGTGAATGAATGTTTAGATTCCCCTGATGAGCAGGTTGGCACCCTGCGTGGTAGCTCCTGCCATCAGTGTGTGAATGTGTGTGAATGAGATGTAATGTAAAGCGCTTTGAGTGGTCGCAAAGACTAGAAAGGCTCTATATAAGTAGAGTCCATTTACCATTTAGTTTTTTTTAGATGTAGTTTTCTGGTCAACCTGCAGCTCTGGATTTTATTTCCAAACTGCAAACTAAACATGGTCTTTTTAGGTACATTTCCACTCCTCCGTCACCTCTGCACTTTTGGGCTTTCTGTATCAGGGATCCTTCAGTGTGCAGTAATCTGTCTAATGGACAGCAGGACTATAAATATCTTCTGATGCTCTAATTTTAGCCGCAGAGACGTCAGAGACTGAAGAGCAGCGAGGTGACGACAGTTTCCACTGAAAACACTCAAACACTGAAAACAGGCTGAACCTCACCTGGACCATCGCTGACGCCTCTCATCATCATCTCACCTGCTCTCTCTCTCTCTCTCTCTCTCTCTCTCTCTCTCTCTCTCTCTCTCTCCCTCTCTCCCTCTCTCTCTCTCCCCGTCTGTCTGCAGGTGAACTTTGTGGTGTGTCAGCTCTGCGCTCTGCTGTCGGCCTTCTGGTTTCGTCTCTTCCTTCATCCCAGTAAAACCAGTCCGTTCATCAGACACGTGGTTGCCACTCTGCTGGGACTCTACTTCGCTCTCTTCTGCTTCGGATGGTGAGATCTGACTGACTGATGATGATGAAGCAGATATTTAGATCCATTAAAATAACCTGATATGGATTAAACTCAAATACACATGTATAAATAAAGAACTCTCTCTCTCTCTCTCTCTCTCTCTCTCTCTCTCTCTCTTAATTCATACTAACTCATTCAAACAGTCAGGAAGCATCTTATTTTTCATTTTATACATAAAACTGTCTCATTTTAAAGTCCATCAGATCTGTGAATGTATAAATAATATGTTGGTTGGTTTCATGATAATCAATTCTGTGTCTACTGATATTTACTGTTATTGATCATAAAAAAACAGATCTGAGATTCACCCTCAGACATCAGGAATCCCCCTTTCATTGAATGGACGAGTGTATGAACTAACTCAGTGATGTATCTCTTTTTCAGGTATGCTCTTCACTTCCTGTTTCAGAGCGGACTCACCTACGGCATCATGATCCTGACCGGAGTCGAACACATGCACAAGTAAGTTAGATCCATCAAGTCTTCACAGGAGAATCTATCTGTTCATGTTTCTGTCAGAGAGAAGGAGCCAACGTGTTCAGATGGATCCACTGATGAAGAGGAGGAGGAGGAAGTCATTAATCAGAGCAGAGATAAAGAGAAGCTAAGTGCAGGTTTATATTCCCTCTGATGATGATGAGAGCAGCTCTCTTCTTCTCTTTAGGACAGAGTGAGAAAAGCTTCCCTGTGAATGAATCATAGACTGTATAGAAGAAAGGGACGTAACATCCGTGACGTCACCCATTGGTTTGTGGACTGCTGCTCGGAAACCAATAGTTTCTAATCTAGGCAGCGCCATCTTGAAAATTTCAGGTGCATGCTGGGAAAAATAAAAACACGGATTCTACTTATATGGGCATGAGGCGGGGCCATGGGCGGAGCGGGGAGGTTGCTATGGTTACGAGGGCTGGATCTGGAGGACATTGGTCAATCAACCTGTCAATCAGGACGTAGCCACGCCCTAATGCATACCCTGCTTTATCGTCACATATAAAATCAGGGAGGCCAAAATGTCCCAAATGAACATCATACTGCATTGAAGAAGGCTTTAAACTAGCGATTGAGACCATAAACACATTTTGAAAACGTTTACTGAGGTTAGAAATCAAGTGAGAAGTTGGTGAATTCTCCATTGACTTGTATAGAGACGGTCGCCCCCTGGTGGCCTTTTGATAGAATGCAGCTCTAAGTTACTTCTCCATTGACTTGTATAGAGACGGTCGCCCCCTGGTGGCCTTTTGATAGAATGCAGCTCTAAGTTACTTCCTGGTTGGCCTCATTTCAGAGGACCGGAGCTCCCCGCATGGTATGAATAGGAACAGGAACAATAGGTCCAATCACGACTGGTTATTCTCACCCTGGAACAGCTGACTGATCAGGTGACCTGTGTGTTTCAGGTACTGCCTGCTGGTGGCGCTCAGCTACCTGAGTCTGTGTCAGATCACTCGAGTCTACGTCTTCGACTACGGCATGTACTCCGCCGACTTCACCGGGTGAGGCTGCAGCGCGTTATTATCACATTATTAACATGTTTGATTGATGATGTCATCATTATTACGTTATTAACACTATTAAACATGTATTTACGGTGCGCAGGTGGTCGAGTGGTTAGAGCCCATGCCACATATGCAGCCGCCACCGGTTCGAATCCCGGCCGGAGGTCCTTTGCTGCATGTCTCAGAACCCCCCCCTCACTCTCTCTGTCTCTCTCTCTGTCTCTCTCTCTCTCTCACTCTCTTTCTCTCTCTGTCTCACTCTCTCTGTCTCTCTCTCTCTCTCTCTCTGTCTCTCTCTCTGTCTCTCTCTCTCTCTCACTCTCTTTCTCTCTCTGTCTCACTCTCTCTGTCACTCTCTCTCTCTCTCTCTGTATTTACACGTTATCAATGCACACATTATCTAAATGTTTTATCAGTCCATTATCAGCATGTTATAAACACATTTCTCTTTGTCCAGACCGTCTGTCAGATCTGATATAAGATGATATATAATAATATATTTATATGATTGATCTGTTTCCTGTTTCCTGCTCCTTCTCTGTCTTCAGACCGATGATGGTGATCACTCAGAAAATCACCAGCCTGGCGTTTGAAATCCACGACGGTAAAAAACACAAACTCACTAAGTCATTTAGTTTTAAAAAAAGGGACTCGTACTCAAACAGATAATAACTAGCTGTCACATGACTTTTAGTTTTGTTTAGCTTAGCACAAAGATTGGAAGCAGCTGGATGGACTGATGATTAAGTTTTTATTCTTATACTTTTTTTCAGGAATGGCACGAAAAGAGGAACATCTGACACCAGGACAGAAGATTTTGGCGATAAGGTTTGTAGCTTTAAAACTGCAGTGAAGACTCATGGGAAGTGTAGTTCATGAATGTTCTGTCATTTTCAAAACTGCTCAAATAGACCTTAACCCTTAAACAGGCACCAGGAGACTCTTTAAGGAGCATGATTGGTTAAGGTGGTTGTTTAAATGTATATGTGCCTTATATTGGTAGCATTGAAGCTTATGGTTATAAAATGATAAAAATCAGTTTAGAAACTAGTATGTGTGATATTAATGAGCAGAATGTTTCACTTTACTATGTTAAATAACACATTTAAGTGTTTTTACCATTATGACCATTTTATACCTTAATAAGGGCAAAGCATCCTGGTGGAGATACAACTCATAAAATCCAAAATATATTAAAAATATGAAGGAAATGTTTTACTTTAGGTGTAAATGACATAACTAGTGACATCACATTATGTCATTTTCCATTCCTGCCTGTTTAAGGGTTAAATTAAATGTGAACTAATTATTAATCATCATCATCATCATTTTCACCTTTAATGGTTTGTTAAAGATCAGATTCAGTTACAGATTCCTGAGTACTGTATGTAAAGTTAATATAATCACAGTTTGGACCTGGTTCTAGTATAAAGCAGATGGTAGTCATACTGGTACCAGTCCTCCCAGTAAACTGTGTGTGTGTGTGTGTGTGTGTGTGTGTGTGTGTGTGTGTGTGTGTGTGTGTGCGCAGGAGGATGCCCAGTCTGCTGGAGTACTTCAGCTACAACTGTAACTTCATGGGGATCCTGGCGGGACCCACCTGCTCCTACAACGACTACATCGCCTTCATCGAGGGAGATCCCCGTCGCCATAGAGACCAGGAGGCCGACAGGAAGACCAACAAGCTGAGGCAGAGCGAGCCCTCGCCAAACGTAGGTCACGTGACCGGGACTAACCAGTTAGAAATGATCAACCACCCCCAAACTCACCGTGTGATCTCTCTTCCTGTCGTGTCCTCAGGTGGAGGTGGTGCGTAAAGTGGCCACTTCCTTCTTCTGCCTCCTGGTCTTTCTGTCGGTGTGTAAGGTTTTCCCCGTGGAGCGAAACATCGACGACGACTTCATCGCCAACACGCCGTTCTACGCTCAGGCGGTCTACCTGTATCTGTCCATGCTGACCACCAGACCCAAGTACTACTTCGTCTGGACGCTGGGTGGGTGTCTGCGTCCTCCATCTCTGTAGAAATAAAGTTAATTATAGTTTTATTTCATCACATCTTCATATTTACTGTTCTGCCTCCAGCCGACGCCATCAACAACGCTGCCGGCTTCGGCTTCAACGGCTACGACAGCGACGGCTCTCCTCGCTGGGATCTCATCTCCAACCTGAGGATCCTCAACATCGAGGTCAGGCTCAGGGTTAACTGTCAGCTGGTGTAACTGACGCTCTGCAGCTCTACAGCTCTACAGGATCAAACCTTTCTCTCTGTGTTTTCTTACAGTTCGCTACGAGCTTCAAGGTTTTCCTCGACAACTGGAACATCCAGACGGCTCACTGGCTCAAAAGGTCTGAAGACTTCTGCTTTTATTGTCTTTAATGTTTCAGTGAGAAATGATAAACGTCTAGAAAATGATCAACAATGAATGAATGAAGTAAAATCACTGAATGTTTTAGGTCCAGAATACATGAATGGCATGTTAGTAGAATATAAACCCAGTAGAGCTCTGAGATCTACTGACTCAGGTCAGATAGTTGAGCCCAGAGCTCTGAGATCTACTGACTCAGGTCAGATAGTTGAGCCCAGAGCTCTGAGATCTACTGACTCAGGTCAGATAGTAGAGCCCAGAGCTCTGAGATCTACTGACTCAGGTCAGATAGTCGAGCCCAGAGCTCTGAGATCTACTGACTCAGGTCAGATAGTAGAGCCCAGAGCTCTGAGATCTACTGACTCAGGTCAGATAGTTGAGCCCAGAGCTCTGAGATATACTGACTCAGGTCAGATAGTTGAGCCCAGAGCTCTGAGATCTACTGACTCAGGTCAGATAGTTGAGCCCAGAGCTCTGAGATCTACTGACTCAGGTCAGATAGTTGAGCCCAGAGCTCTGAGATCTACTGACTCAGGTCAGATAGTCGAGCCCAGAGCTCTGAGATCTACTGACTCAGGTCAGATAGTTGAGCCCAGAGCCCAGAGCCCAAACCACCAACTAACCAACACATCCAGTTTATTACCAACTGAACTAAGTTATTAAAGTATCACAGACTATTACTAATCAGATAGAAGTCAGATTTTCGAGATGACTATTCAGGTAACTTTGTATTTGGGTGTTTGTGACCATATGACCAGGTACACTGCAGACTGCTGCCACCTGCTGGTCACATGCTCAGGTTACAGTTTACAGAACCAACCTCATCACTGATTATCTGCTCAGTATTAACCTTCCTGTCGTCCTCCCGGGTCAAACTGACCCCATCTGTTTTGACTGTTCCTTCCTTCCTTCCGTCTGTCCTTCCTCCCTCCTTTCTTTCATTTCCTCCCTTCTTTCCTTTCCTCCCTTCCTCTCTTCCTTCTTTCCTTTCCTCCCTTCCTTTCTCCCTCCCTTTTTCCTTGCTTCCTTCCGTCCTTCCTCCCTCCCTTCTTCTTCCCTCCTTACTTCCTTCTTTCCTCCCTCCCTTCTTCTTCCCTCCTTTCCTTCCTTCTTCCTCCTTTCCTTCCTTTCTTCCTTCCTTCCTTCCTTCCTCCCTCCCTTCTTCCTCCTTTCCTTCCTTCCTCCCTTCTTTTCCTTCCTTCCTTCCTCCCTCCCTTCCTTCCTTGACTCAAGTACAACAGGAGGGTTAAACAGTAAAGTGTCACACATTATCAGACTCAGGATCAGTTGAACAGCTTTGTGTTGGTGTGTCTGACCTTTGACCTTTGACCTCTGGTTGACAGGGTGTGTTACGAGCGATGTCCCTACCACCCGACAGCAGCCACCTTCATCCTGTCGGCCATGTGGCACGGAGCGTACCCAGGATACTACCTCACCTTCCTCACCGGCATCGTCATCACACTGGCTGCCAGAGCGGTGAGCTAGCTGCTAGCGTCGTCTTCAGGAACATAAATGTTTAAATGTCGTTCAGACGTAAATGTGAATAAACTCTTTTAGGTCAGACACAACGTTCGGCCGCACTTCCTGCAGTCGCCGTCCCACAAACAGGTCTATGATGTCATCACGTGGGCGGCCACTCAGGTCGCCATCTGCTACACGGTGGTGCCTTTCGTCCTGCTGTCCGTCGGCCCGTCGCTAAAGTTTTACAGGTCAGAGCGAAGAGAGAAAATGTCTGTTATCACGTTTTAACTAAGCAGCATGAAGTCAGACTCACCAGCTGGTGTTAAGTTATTGAATGTTTCCTATTTCTGTCTTTATGTCACGTTTGTTCATATGAAGGTAATTATGATTTCCTATTGTGGATGAAAAAGATAAAAACTGCTTAACTTTGAACCAGTATCAGTCAGCCAGTCAGTAAACATTGTTTAACTTCTCTCAGTTCAAGTTAAACCTGACTGGGTTACTACTTAAGTTTAACTCCAGTTTAACTTCTGTCTGTCAGGATTAAGTCTGGTTTACTTCAGAATGATTCATGCAGGTTTAAATGACTGTCAGACAGGTTTAACTTTAGCTTAGTTTATCATAAATCAGATTGAACTACAGTTTAACTCGGCGTGGAATAAGGGTCAATTCAGTTTAACTAAGATTTAGCTTTTTGTCCGTCAAGTTTAATTCAGGTTTAATTTGGATTTAAATTTATTCCTGTTAAGTTCAACTGATACTGATACCTTTTTTCAAAGCTCTTGGAAGTAAAATAATACAATAGTGTCTGAAATGCATATAAAACATGACTCATCAGCTGAAAACCATCATCAGGAGAGAAAAACCCTGATTCAGCTTAGTTGATATCATTGTACCTACACATAACCATCTATAATGCTGGTTAAATATTCATTCATATTCTTTCCTCTTCTCTCTGCAGGTCCTGGTGCTTCAGCCTCCATATTGGCTGTGTTCTGCTGGCGGTGGCGTTGCCGGTCAAACCCAGACACCTCCGCCTCAAAGACCAGCAGAACAACCTCCTCCAACAACAGCCGGTGCAGCACCACCCAGAGGTCACAGACAGCAAATGCAGCCAGAAGAAGAAAACCACATGAGGCGGAGGGCAGAGGACAGAACCTTCTGACATCGTTTTACCATCAACTTGTACAGAAAGAAAAGGAGGTGAACCATAGCAGACCTTCCTCCTGTCTGCAGTGTGCGATCGCCGTGACACCAAGTTAAGTATTATTTGGACTCATGGGACGATGCGTGGATGGCGTCATACCCGACGAAGTGTTTTCCCCACTCAACTATTTCTTTGTGAGGAGGTGCGACTGCCGGACAGCATCCTGACTCTGAAAACCAACACAAGTGAGCTTTTTTTTGGCGTGACGAGTTGAGACGGCTCGGTGATGATGGATGATATTTACATACGTATATACTGTAACTTTATATGGATGAAGCAGCTGTGTGTGGAACTATACAAACTGACCTGTGTAGTGTCGAACTGACTCGATTTTTTTCTTTGTGGTCAGAAAGCTGCTGAGTGCTGCAGAAGTTAATGAATGAAGGGAAGAATAAATGAAAGGATGAATTGAGGAAATGACTGAATGGTTGAAAGAAAAGTCCAGTATATGAAAAGACAGAATGAGATAGTGGAAGTGAGAGATAGATGTGTGAATGAACAGGCCAGTGAGTTAGTGCATTAAAGAAGGTTGATGATCTTTTCTCCTCCACATTCCTCTCAGACTGTCTCATTTCACAGACGGACAGTCATAGTGTTATATTTAAGTATTGGCTGTGAAACCACACCACCACAGTGTTCATATTCTGGGAAAGTGCCAATGATAACTCCACTCAGTCGCCTTAGTTGTTTTCTTTTTTTACAGGAGGAAGAACATTGTGTTTACATTTGTAGATGTCACTCTTTGTCAAAGTGTTATTTATGTAATTTATGTAACTCCAACAGATGTGTGCTTTTTGCTGTAAGATGTGTGAAGATTTATCTTGAAGAAGGGAAAAAAATATGTAGCCAGGTTTTGGGAATTCAAACTCAAGTCAACATTTTCATGTGTGTTTCATTCCGGTTCCATCGCTTAGTTCAGGTTTAGTTTAGAAGCCAAACAAGACAACTAAGACTGTTGAGGTCACGTTACTTTCTTACAATCAGCTTAGATAAAAAAGCTGCAGGTTTTGGCTCCATAATTGAAAAAAAAAAAACTTCAGCACTGATTTCTTTGGTAATGTTTTAAAAAAAGACACATGATGCTAGAACCAATAGTGCATGATGATGCCGGGTTATTTGCCTCTTTCCAACATCCTGATTCCTCCCACACATCTTCACATGAAGAAGAAAAATGAGTGTGTGAAAATAAATGTCATAAAACTGTTGGATCCACAAAAAGCTTCATGTTTATAGTCGTGTCTCCTTCACCGAACAGGACAAACACATCTTACTGTACGGACTTCCATGTTTGTATTTTTAACATTGTGTTTATTTCTCGAGGATGTGGCGTTGCTGATCAATATAAAGGTTGATTGTTTGACACACAACATTTAACGTTCTCGCACTGAACCAGCCACATATGTGTAGGTTTGATATGGACAATATATTTGGTTTGTTTTTTTTGTAAATTATGTGATTAAATCTTGATTTGTTTTTGACACTCGACATTACGTGTGTGTTTATCTGTGGCTGATACTTAGACAGAACTGCTGCTTCTGTGGTCACTGAAAGAAGAAACATGGGTATGGGAGGGGTTGTAATGGTCTGACGGCTCAGGAAGGGGATGAAGGGGATCACTGTTTGTAGTTTTTGTGGGGCTTACTTTAGCTGGCAGGAAGCAGCGCAGCTAGGTGGCCTTTATGAATATGGTCATGTTGTACAGATGACCTTTACACCCGCTCAGACGGATCACTATGTGAGCCCGATCAGCTCCAGATGTGGTCTGACTGATCCCATCACAACGTGTTCTGAGTGCAGTCACACCTGTGTTAACATGTTTTTCTTTATCCAGATACAGACTGCACTTCAATGCCAGGTGTAAATGAGGTACAAGAGTTATCCAGGCCCTGTAGAACCAGACTGAGAGCTGGGTTCCACTGGGACAATTAGGAATGACTTGGTGTGATCAGTATCTATGAGTGTTGTTCATGATTGAGGGTAAGATGAAGCTTGAGGTCAGCAGGTGGATTAGTGCCACAGTACTAGACTGTTGTGGAGAAGGTTTACCAGTTCATTTAAGTTCCAACCCAGTCCACACCTGTTGTCATGACCTTTGGGTAGTGAATTAAGGAATGCCAGGGTGGCCTCCTAAATGCATACCTTTTTGGGGTGTTGTGGACACCCCCAACACACCAGGAAGAGCGTGAATGAAGGGTGTCTGGGCTACTTTGCCTACTATGCAACCACCATTACTCAGAACTGGATGAGGGTCGTGGGTAATAGATGGTGTGTCCCACCAAGTGTGATGGAGAGGCGACAGTTTGCATGTTTTCTCCTCTTGATATAACGTAGAGTTGGAGGAAGGATTGGACTCTTTGGCATGGTGCAAATGGTGAGCAGCAGAGCAGGAAGATAAGGTCTGATAAGCTGCCAGCTCTTTGTACTTTGAGCCCTAATAAAGTAATGAATTCCTTCTCTCACACTTTGATCCAGTGTTAATAAGTAATTGTATTTGACCCTCAGACGCAGCTAAACAACATCATGATCAGAATATAAAGAATGTCTGCTGCTTCACTGGGAAACATCCTGGACTGTGGATGAATCCTACAGGGGGACGCCACCTCAAATCAGCATTTCCCCTGGTGTTTTTAGCCATGTGAGAAATGCAGCTGTAGGTCAGTCAGTCTATATTTGGTTGGTATTTTGGTCTGTATGTTTTGTCATTGTGAGGCTGCTAGCTCTGCTGTGCAGCCTCATTATGGATTATTATATGAGCTGGAACAGGACCAAATGGTGTCCACTCAGTCCAATAAGAATTGCTTGACTGGCTAATATGACAATAGTTTTTGGTTATATGTCCTCGTTATGTGGCCCACTGAATATATGCAGAGCAGTCCCCCCCACTGGCTTGACCTTCAGGTTTCTTTCAGCCCATACACATTACATTGTAATGACGTCACAGGTATTTTAAATTATTTTTCTTGGTTTGAGGAACGTTTCACAAATATAAAACCTCCACTGACCCAAAACTCATAATATGGGAGTCATAATTGACCTTGTTTGTCCTGTCAACTGTTTGACAGACTATGGAGGAAATGGGGGATTTCTCATTGCAATGCATTAATCAATTCAAACAGAAATACCAACGTTATTCCTTTCCAGTCTCTCAGTTGTGAGGATTTGCTGCTTTTCTCTTGTTCAATAATAAACTCATTGGTGGAAAATGTACTTCAAATATCAAAAATAACAGTACTCATTATTCAGAATGGCTAAATTTAGGGTGTTATATTCACACGTGTATTATTTGAATATTAATACTGGATCACTGATGTGTAGGCCTACATAGCAGCACCTTATACTGTTGGATAAATAACCTATAACCATCCATAATGAACTGATCATATTTTTTATATGATTATTTTATATATTTGTATGACAGAACTAGAAACTATAGCTGTGAAATAAATGTAATGAAGTAGAAAAACAATGACACAATATGAAAATACACAATTAAAGTAGAGTTACATCAAATCTGTAATAATAAGATACTTATTTATGCATAAACTGAATATTTTGAGGCTTTTGAGGACCGTTGAGACCTAAGCCTTTAAATAGTGTCTGACATTTTATAGACAAATTAATTGTTAAAATAATTAAGTGATTGCGGAAATACTGCAGTAAAACTTTCAAAATAAAGGATCAAGTGAAGTAATAGCGTTTTACAAACACAATCAGCTCATTAAAGCTGTCAGTGTGAGTAGTAGATGTCTGTGTGATTATCAGGCTGCTACTGAACCTCAGAGAAATCAGAATTATCTCTAAAAACGAGCATATTATCTTTTAAAACTGCTTGGGTCATTTATAAAAACAACAAAAGCTTTTATTTTGGTATCTATAACCGGAAGCGCGGGAGTGATTGTGGCGCGCTTGACGCAGCAGCGGACTATGATTGGTCGGTCGGCTGTCTCTTCAGCTTGTTGTTTCAGATCAAGATGGCTGCTGTTGTTTGGGATGGAGAGTGAGTCCGAGCTGTCATCCGAACACAGGCCGAGAAAACCTACTGAAACCCGGCCAGCGAGCCGCACCGACCCCCGCTGCACCAGAACCAGACCCGGTTAAACCCGACCTCATTCTCATCTGAAGGTAAAGACGTTTCTGCTTCACCGTTTTTACCGTCAGCATCCTCCCGGTCATCGATTACTGATTGGCACTTGATCGATCAGAGAAACATCGGTGGAACGGGTTCAGTTTGAATTTAAATATGACCGTTAAATAACCGTTAATTCACCTGTTATTAAAGGTTATTAAAGGTTATTAACGGTTATTAAATCTCCTCCGTGGTTTCGGTCGCTGGCTGAATGAATCTACGACTACATGAAGGTTATTCAGGTTATTGATTTAATATCAGTAATATAATATATAATGTGTCATTTAATAGCACAGTGAGGGATTTGTGCTATAATAAAAAAATAATAATTATATTTGATAAATTCCTGAACATTAATAACGGACAGGGCGTGGCTTAACGGCCAGACTTTAGCCTGAGGACATTAATATATATATAACTGTTTATTAATGTTAAACTAATATATATAACTGTTTATTAATGTTAAACTAATATATATATAACTGTTTATTAATGTTAAACTAATATATATATAACTGCTTATTAATGTTAAACTAATATATATATAACTGTTTATTAATGTTAAACTAATATATATATATAACTGTTTATTAATGTTAAACTAATATATATATAACTGCTTATTAATGTTAAACTAATATATATATCACTGTTTATTAAAGAGGATAATTATATTAATAGTGTTAAACTGTCGAGGACTAAATATATGATTAATGTTAAACTATAACTGTTTATTAAAGAGGATAAATATATTAATGATATGATTTCCAGCATTAGAAACACTGTGAGTGTAAATCTGATAATCAATAATTGAACTATTTGTTGAAGAACTATAAATGTTATAATCTTTATTTGTCTTTTCTAAAATGATTAAAGTACAGTCAGCCTTCAGATGAAACTGTATTAATCTGTAATATATAATATGTAATAAATCAGTATCACATCAGTCATATTCATATGCTAATAATCCTGAGTACACTCCCACAGTTAAAATATGATTAAATGTTGTAATTAGAAACAGTGAATGAATCTGTTCATTACACATTAATTGTTAAAACGTTTCAAACTTCTTAAATATGAATTCAGAGATGATGAAAATAATTATTAGTTGATGTAATAATGATGTGATAAATGTTCACACAGATGACTCAATAAAAACCTTCTTATGACCTGCTCTGCTTTAAAATGCATCAATAATATCACACCACAATAATAATATATAATATATATAATATAATACATCTGTACTGTCAGTCAGTGTTCATTACATTGAAATCAAACTGAGCTGATGTAATATTCCTCATAAAGTGTTACTATTATATAACAGATGTGATATCAGCTCGTTAATAGTCTTCATCGTCTTCATCATTAACGTTTTCATTTAGAGCAGCAAACAGGAAACAACACGTTCAATTCAATTAAAGAAAACAGCCCCGCGACCAGCTGCTGCTGCTGTCGTCATGGCAACAGAGACATAAAGGTGTGTTCATCACTACGGACAGTCAGTCTAAACCAGATATATTCAGTTTATTATGCAGCTGGTTATTATTATCATTATAACTGATTCATCTGCAGATTATTTTATTGATTAGTTGATTAATAGTTTGATTGATAAAATATGGATCAGTGTGAGAAAACCTCCTGAAATGTGTCAAAGCTTCAGTTTACTGTCAGAAAGAAACCTTTAAACATTGAGAGTGTGACAGCTGGAGCAGCTGGAGCAGCTGGAGGATGAACACTTAGAAACAATCAGCTGAAATAAACAGATAAAGATGTGGACTCTCTCCAGGACGAGAGAATAAAGATGGTGTTATTTTAGTTTTAACGACATGAATCTGCTTATTCATTTTTCTTTATGAATTCAAACATGATAGAAATGAGCTCTGAAGCTGCAAACAGCTGATTTCTGGTGTTTTTCCTTT
Source organism: Scomber colias (assembly GCA_021039105.1). Taxonomy (NCBI): domain Eukaryota; kingdom Metazoa; phylum Chordata; class Actinopteri; order Scombriformes; family Scombridae; genus Scomber; species Scomber colias. The sequence goes on along the minus strand of JAJDFG010000232.1, from coordinate 343,893 downwards.
TTAAAAATAGACCAAACAGATGACTCAGATATTCAAATATTTGCCATTTAACGCTGAGTCTATCAGCAGGAAACAGCTGCTGTGAGTCTTTGAAGGAAGTCGGTTTCACATCTTCACTGATCCCTCAGAGCTCTGCAGTGACTCTCTGCTTATCAGCTGTAAACACGCTTCAGTCAGTCTGAGAGCTGCTGCTTTATTCTCTGATGGATGAAATGTACTGCAGGTTTAACCAGGCGGGGAGCTCCGGTCCTCTGAAATGAAGCCAACCAGGAAGTAACTCAGAGCTGCATTCTATCAAAAGGCCACCAGGGGGCGACCGTCTCTATACAAGTCAATGGAGAAGTAACTTAGAGCTGCATTCTATCAAAAGGCCACCAGGGGGCGACCGTCTCTATACAAGTCAATGGAGAAGTAACTTAGAGCTGCATTCTATCAAAAGGCCACCAGGGGGCGACCGTCTCTATACAAGTCAATGGAGAATTCAGCAACTTCTCACTTGATTTCTAACCTCAGTAAACGTTTTCAAAATGTGTTTATGGTCTCAATCGCTAGTTTAAAGCCTTCTTCAATGCAGTATGATGTTCATTTGGGACATTTTGGCCTCCCTGATTTTATATGTGACGATAAAGCAGGGTATGCATTAGGGCGTGGCTACGTCCTGATTGACAGGTTGATTGACCAATGTCCTCCAGATCCAGCCCTCGCAACCATAGCAACCTCCCTGCTCCGCCCATGGCTCCGCCTCATGCCCATATAAGTAGAATCCGTGTTTTAATTTTTCCCAGCATGCACCTGAAATTTTCAAGATGGTGCTGCCTAGATTAGAAACTATTGGCTTCTGAGCAGCAGTCCACAAACCAATGTTACGTCCATTTCTTTTGTACAGTCTATGTTAGTTACAGACTGACCTGCCTGTGTGTGTCCAGCAGGGGGCGTAGCAGCAGCAGCAGCAGACATGGACACCACCACCTCCATTAAGATGACCACTCTGGCCATCCAGAACCTGTTCAGCTACGTGGAGGAGGAGAACCTGCCGGCTCTCAAAGCTCATCTGGACCGATTCAAGGATGTAGACGGCCGCAGTGACGTACGTTCACATCACGTTACTGTCAGAGAGAAAACATATAGATATAAATATAACAAACACTGACTCATTCACTTCACTTCACTTCATGATTGTTTAACATAGAAGAGCAGTGTGATTATGTGAGTTATCATTTCACTCAGCTCAGAGAGAGAATTACAATTAACAGAGGAAATAGTTGTTAACAGTATCATAGACTATAGGTTAGTATCATAGACTACAGGTTAGTATTATAGACTACAGGTTAGTATTATAGACTATAGGTTAGTATCATAGACTACAGGTTAGTATCATAGACTACAGGTTAGTATTATAGACTACAGGTTAGTATTATAGACTATAGGTTAGTATCATAGACTATAGGTTAGTATCATAGACTACAGGTTAGTATCATAGACTACAGGTTAGTATTATAGACTACAGGTTAGTATTATAGACTATAGGTTAGTATAGACTACAGGTTAGTATCATAGACTACAGGTTAGTATCATAGACTATAGTTAGTATCATAGACTATAGGTTAGTATCATAGACTACAGGTTAGTATCATAGACTATAGGTTAGTATCATAGACTATAGGTTAGTATCATAGACTATAGGTTAGTATCATAGACTAGTTAGTATCATAGACTATAGGTTAGTATCATAGACTATAGGTTAGTATCATAGACTATAGGTTAGTATCATAGACTATAGGTTAGTATCATAGACTATAGGTTAGTATCATAGACTACAGGTTAGTATCATAGACTATAGGTTAGTATCATAGACTATAGGTTAGTATCATAGACTATAGGTTAGTATTATAGACTATAGTTAGTATCATAGACTACAGGTTAGTATCATAGACTATAGGTTAGTATCATAGACTATAGGTTAGTATCATAGACGACAGGTTAGTATCATAGACTATGGGTTAGTATCATAGACTAGTTAGTATCATAGACTATAGGTTAGTATCATAGACTATAGTTAGTATCATAGACTATAGGTTAGTATCATAGACTATAGTTAGTATCATAGACTATAGGTTAGTATCATAGACTATAGGTTAGTATCATAGACTATAGGTTAGTATCATAGACTATAGTTAGTATCATAGACTATAGGTTAGTATCATAGACTACAGGTTAGTATCATAGACTACAGGTTAGTATCATAGACTATAGGTTAGTATCATAGACTACAGGTTAGTATCATAGACTACAGGTTAGTATCATAGACTATAGTTAGTATCATAGACTACAGGTTAGTATCATAGACTATAGGTTAGTATCATAGACTACAGGTTAGTATCATAGACTACAGGTTAGTATCATAGACTACAGGTTAGTATCATAGACTACAGGTTAGTATCATAGACTATAGGTTAGTATCATAGACTACAGGTTAGTATCATAGACTATAGGTTAGTATCATAGACTAGTTAGTATCATAGACTACAGGTTAGTATCATAGACTACAGGTTAGTATCATAGACTACAGGTTAGTATCATAGACTATAGGTTAGTATCATAGACTACAGGTTAGTATCATAGACTACAGGTTAGTATCATAGACTATAGGTTAGTATCATAGACTAGTTAGTATCATAGACTATAAGTTAGTATCATAGACTACAGGTTAGTATCATAGACTATAAGTTAGTATCATAGACTATAGGTTAGTATCATAGACTATAGTTAGTATCATAGACTATAAGTTAGTATCATAGACTACAGGTTAGTATCATAGACTATAGGTTAGTATCATAGACTATAGGTTAGTATCATAGACTATAGGTTAGTATCATAGACTACAGGTTAGTATCATAGACTACAGGTTAGTATCATAGACTATAAGTTAGTATCATAGACTACAGGTTAGTATCATAGACTACAGGTTAGTATTATAGACTATAGGTTAGTATCATAGACTATAGGTTAGTATCATAGACTACAGGTTAGTATTTATGTGTTAAAATGTGTTCATGTGTTTATTTGTTGACAGAACGGTCAGACTCCTCTGATGCTGGCGGCTGAACAGGGAAGTCTGGAGATCATACAGGAACTCATCAGGAGAGGAGCCGACGTCAACCTGGACGATGTGGTGAATGAAACACACACACACACACATACCTGTTTTTAGTACCTCGTGGGGACCCTGACTGGGTTCCAGCCTTTCTAAAGGGTCTAGAGACGTAATTTTAACTCCTAAATACATCATAATTCTGTAACCCTAACCCAGGGGCTAATCGCTAAGCTAATATGCTAATATGAAGCTAATATGCTAATATACACACTTACACACTTTGTCAGGAAAAGGTCCCCGCCAGGGAAATTCATGCACTGTATTAACTTGTGTGACCTCTGGGGTTCACACACAGTCAGGAAAACCAACCCTGTGGGGACCAGGCCTATCAGGAGGCTGTTTGCTATTGATTCCAATGCTCGTTCCCGTGGGGACCAGGAGTCGGTCCCCACAGAGTTAGTAATATGTCAGGTTGCGGTCCCCACCAGGATAGAAAAACATGCACACACACACACACACACACACACACACACACACACACACCCCTCTGTGTCTCCTCAATGAAACAATAAAAGCTCTTCTCTGAAGTCCTTCACCTGACTAGCTCAGTTGCTAGGAAACAGGATGGTGCAGCTGTTTCCATGGTAACAGCGTCTCTCTCTGTGTGTGTGTGTGTGTGTGTGTGTGTGTGTGTGTGTTTCAGGACTGCTGGTCTGCTCTGATCTGTGCAGCTAAAGAAGGTCATGTGGACGTAGTGAAGGAGCTGCTGGAGAACAGCGCTTACATCGAGCACAGAGACATGGTGAGAGGCTGCTCCTCCTGCTGCACCTCCTCCTCCTCCTCCTCCTCCTGCTCCTCCTGCTGCACCTCCTCCTCCTCCTGTTCCTGCTCCTCCTCCTGCTGCACCTTCATCTCCCCCCTTCCTCCTACTCCTGCTCCTCCTGCTTCTCCTCCTCCTCCTGCTGCACCTCCTCCTCCTCCTGCTCCTTCATCTCCCCCCTTCCTCCTCCTCCTCCTGCTGCTGCACCTTCTCCTGCTGCTCCTTCATCTCCCCTTCCTCCTCCTTCTCCTCCTACATCTCCTCCTCCTCCTGCTGCTGCACCTTCATCTCCCCCCTTCCTCCTCCTCCTGCTGCACCTTCTCCTGCTCCTGCTCCTCCTCCTCCTGCTGCTCCTCCTTATCCTCCTCCCTGTTACTGTACATTAAATTATGAGCACATTTTCCAAGATATTAATAAACTAATAATTGATTTCCCTTTTCCTGCTTTAATTTAGATTCAGAGTTAAATGATCTAGAAGGGTTAGGGTTAGTATATGATGTATGATTTATTGAGTGTGTGTGTGTGTGTGTGTGTGTGTGTGTGTGTATATGTGTGTGTGTGTGTGTGTGTGTGTGTGTGTGTGTTTCAGGGCGGCTGGACGGCTCTGATGTGGGCCGCTTACAAAGGTCGTGTAGAGGTCACTACTCTGCTGCTGGAACATGGAGCAAACACTAACACTACAGGACAGGTAACACACACACACACACACTTATATACACACACACACACGCACACACATATACACACACATATACAAACACACACACACACACACACACACACACATATACACACTACAGGACAGGTAACACACATACACACTCAACTTTTTAACGTGTCCAAGTTTCCCTTAGGGGACAATAAAAGCAACTGAAATGAACTGAACACACACTAACACACACACACACACACTGTGATATACACACTAACACACACACTAACACACACACACACACACACTGTGATATACACACTAACACACACACTCGCACACACACACAAAAACTGGAGGGTAACACACTAAAATACACTAACACACACACACAAGTCCTTCCTGCTCAAGAAACTGGAGGGTGAGATACACAAACACACTGTAACACACACACAGATAATAAAGATGGCAGCTTGTTTCTGTCTCATTATTTTGTATATGTGATGTCATCCCACTGACTGTTCTCTCTCTCTCTCTCTCTCTCTCTCTCTCTCTGTCTCTCTCTCTCTCTCTCTCTCTCTCTCTCTCTCTCTCTCTGTCTCTCTCTCTCTCTCTCTCTCTGTCTCTCCCTCCCTGTGTCTCTGTCTCTCTCTCTCTGTCTCTCTCTATGTCTCTCTCTCTGTCTCTCTCCCTCCCTGTGTCTCTCTCTCTCTCTCTCTGTCTCTCTCTATGTCTCTCTCTCTGTCTCTCTCTCTCTCTCTCTCTCTCTGTCTCTCCCTCCCTGTGTCTCTGTCTCTCTCTCTCTCTCTGTCTCTCTCTATGTCTCTCTCTCTGTCTCTCTCTCTCTCTCTCTCTGTCTCTCCCTCCCTGTGTCTCTGTCTCTCTCTCTCTCTCTCTCTCTCTCTCTCTCTCTCCCTCTCCTTGTGTCCCCCTCCCTCCCCCCATGCAGCAGTACAGTGTGTATCCCATCATCTGGGCAGCAGGACGAGGACACGCAGACATCGTTAAGCTGCTGCTGGAGAACGGAGCCAAAGTCAACTGTTCTGATAAGGTGAAGAGCTCTCACCTCTCACTCTGTCATATTTAACATTTAAACACACTGATCAGCCTGAAGGTGTGACAGGAAATAATATGGAATACAAGAGTTTTATAATTCATAATATAAAAATATGATTCTTATATACAGTATGGGACGACTCCTCTGATCTGGGCGGCCAGGAAAGGACACTTTGACTGTGTGATGCATCTGCTGGAGAACGGAGCCGACGTCGACCAGGAGGGGGCAGTATGTGCACATATTATTTATTATTATTATTATTATTATAGTTATATTCATATTTTCTATAGTACTGCAGTTTGTGTGTGGCTTTATTTTATGCGGCATGTTTTAAATCTTTAGGGAGAAAAGTTAGAAACAGAGCTCTCACTCTGCTGATTTTATAAAAAACGTTCTACTTTGTCAAAAAACTTCACGTCTGTAGTTCTAACATGAAACGCTGCAGGATGAGTTATAGGTTTGTTACTGACCTTAAAACACACAGCCATCATCATCATCATCATCATCATCATGTGACCTGAAACACACACACATACACACACACATACACACACATATACACACTTAACTTTTTAACCTGTCCAAGTTTCCTTAGGGGATGAGTTATAGGTTTGTTACTGACCTTAAAACATACAGCCATCATCATCATCATCATCATCTTCATCATGTGACCTGAAACACAGAGCGATGAATCACACACAGATAGAAACTAATGAATAAAAGCTTCTTCCTCACAGATACATGATGATATATAATAAGCTGTGACTCTG
>JAJDFG010000232.1:12500-330000 GCA_021039105.1 Scomber colias | reverse complement strand
CATACACACTCTCTACTACACACTAACACACACACAAGTCCTTCCTGCTCAAGAAACTAGAGGGTAACACACAGATACACACTCTCTACTACACACTAACACACACACAAGTCCTTCCTGCTCAAGAAACTAGAGGGTAACACACACATACACACTCTTTACTACACACTAACACACACACTAACACACACACAAGTCCTTCCTGCTGTAGAAACTAGAGGGTAACACACAGATACACACTCTCTACTACACACTAACACACACACAAGTCCTTCCTGCTCAAGAAACTAGAGGGTAACACACAGATACACACTCTCTACTACACACTAACACACACTAACATGTCATCAACATGTTTTCTCTGATTCCAGACACATCTTCGATCTTACTTACACAGTCGTCCAGAAGCGGGAAGTTTGCGAAGTTATTGTTCTCTGTTCGTCGTTTCCATAACGGTAGCTTTTTTTGAAAAGCCTTCAGGTGTTCTTCCGCTTCCATGATATTGACTCCACCACCCTGCACCTGCTGATTGAGATGATTGACAGCTGCGAATATATCAGTCATGTACGCTAAAATGAGAATGAACTCAGGATTTTTGAAGCAATCTGCATGACAGTGTTGGTGCTCTTGCAAAAACAGGGCTAATTCCACACGCATGGCAAAAACACGATTCAGCACCTGTCCCCGGGATAACCACCGAACATTAGAATGGTACAGAAGTACCTCGAATTCAGAGCCCATTTCTTTACACAGCTCACTGAAGATGCGGTGCCTCAGAGCACTTTTTCGTACATAGTTCACACATTCCACCACAGTTTTTAATACTTCTGCCATTTTTGGAGGCAAGGTTTTTGTTGCCAACGCATGCCTGTGCAGAATACAATGCGTCACAATGATGTGTGGTGCATCGGCCTTTAGTAGCGCACCAAAACCAGCCTTTCTTCCCAGCATGACTGGAGCTCCGTCCGTACAAACTGCAGAAACCATATCCCATGAAAGATTGCTGTCTCTGAAGAAGTCATCCACAAGCTTCTTCACATCGGCTGCCTTCGTTGTTGTTGTAAGAGGCTTACGAAATAAAAACTCTTCTTTTATCATGTCGTCTTTCACATAGCGCACAAAAACAGCAAGCTGGCTTAGATTAGAAACGTCTGTGGTCTCGTCAAGTTGAAGGCTGAATTTTGCCGGGCTTGAAATCAGATCCGCGACTACTTGAGCCAAGATGTCTTTACTCATGTCTTCTATTCTGTCGCTGACGGTGTCATTTGAAAGAGGAATTTGGGATAATTTACCTTCGGCCCGCTGTTCCGAGTATCAGATTCGCCATCTTTAACGCAGCTGGTTTCACGAGTGTTTCACCAATGGTGTGTGGCTTGCCCTGCTTTGCGATCAGGTAAGCAACTTCGTACGATGCTGTGAGGATCGGTTTGTTAACGGGTACAAATCCAAGAGCAGGCAGAGTGGCCCTTTCATCGAATCTGGCTCTCTTCACCTTGAATTCAGCAAGTGTTGTGTTCTTGTATTCCCCGTCTCCATGCAGCTTCAAGAAGTGTTCCTTTAGTTTTGCCGGTGCGAGACTAGAGTTGCTCAACTTGGCGTTGCAAATCATGCAGATAGGACGCTCACTCCCATCACGTTCTGTGAATCCATGTTGTACATATTCGTCCGACCACTTTCTTCTTAGCCCGACATAGTTAGTATGAATTAAAATATTAACAAAGAAATCACACGACGTGCTACCACGACAACGATTGGCCAAGCGGGGCGCGTCATCACGAATTTACACGATAATTCAGGTGTGTCCGGACCTCCGCGGCGGAGGCTCTGCCGAACCCCCGAGACCGACTCACCGAACCCCTAGGGTTCGATCAAACCCAGGTTAAGAACCACTGAACTAGAGGGTAACACTGAGATACACACTAACTCTTCCTCTTCCTCCTCCTCCTCTTCCTCCTCAGATGAGATGAAGACGTTTGCAGGGCAGCAGATAGAGCCTCTGTTCCAGTTCTCGTGGCTCGTAGTGTTTCTGTCTCTGTTGCTCTGCGGCTCCGTCGCCGTCGTCCTCGGATTCACCGTCGACCCCAAACTCTCCCTCGCTGTCAGCCTCAGCCTGCTGGCCCTGCTCTACTTGTTCTTTGGTGAGACTATTGACCGCCCCCACCCCCCCCCCCCCCCCCCCCCCCTCTACTTTTTCTATGATGAGACTACTGACCCCTGACCCCCCTCCCCCACCAGTCTGTTAATAAAGTTTCTCTCTCTGTGTGTTAGTGTTGGTGTATTTCGGCGGGCGCAGTGAGGGGGAGAGCTGGACGTGGGCGTGGCTGCTCAGCACGCGGCTGGCTCGTCACATCGGTTACTTGGAGCTGCTGCTGAGGCTGATGTTCGTCAACCCCCCCGAGCTGCCGGAGCAGAGCACCAGAGCACTTCCTGTCAGGTGAGCCGCCCCCTTCCTGTCCTGCCCCGCCCCGCTCGTACTGACCTCATCTCCACAGGATGTGATGTCACTGTGATGTCACTGTGATGTCATGTGTCCCCTGCAGGTTCCTGTTCACAGATTATAACCGTCTGTCGAGCGTCGGCGGCGAGACGTCGATGGCCGAGATGATCGCGACGCTGTCAGACGCCTGCGAGAGAGAGTTCGGATTCCTCGCTACACGACTCTTCAGAGTGTTCAAGACCGAGGAGACGCAAGGTACACACACTCTAACACACACACATACACTTATACACACTTATACACATATGCACACACTCTAACACACACACACACACACACACACTGTAACACACACACACACACACACACACACACACTTATATACACACGTACACACACACACACACACACAGACACTGTAACACACACACACACACACACACACACACACACTTATATACACACACACACACACACACACAGACACTGTAACACACACACACACACACACACACACACACGCACTTATACACACACACATATACACACTTATATACACACATACACACACGTATACACATATACACACACTGTAACACACTTATACACACACACATATACACACTTATATACACACATACACACACGTATACACATATACACACACTGTAACACACTTATACACACACACATATACACACTTACACACACGTATACACATATACACACACACATATACACACTTATATACACACATACACACACGTATACACACGTATACACATATACACACACTGTAACACACTTATACACACACACATATACACACTTATACACACATATATTTACACACACAGTAACACACAGTAACACACCCCTCCTCTCTGATGTCTCCTCAGGAAAGAGGAAGTGGAAGAAGACGTGCTGCGTCCCGTCCTTCGTCCTCTTCGTCTTCGTGCTGCTCTGCCTGCTGACCGGCCTCGGGCTCCTCGCCGTGTTTAAGGTGGACGGAGACAACCGCACGGTGAACGCCGTGCTCATCGCCATCGCCAGCGTGGTCGGCCTCGCTCTGCTGCTCAACTGCAGGACGTGGTGGCAGGTCAGCGACTCGGTGCTCAACTCTCAGAGGAAGAGGCTCCACAGCGCCGCCAACAGGATGCACAAGCTCAAGAGTGAGGGCTTCATGAAGGTGAGAGGGTCGCCATCAGCTGTTAGTCATCAGCTGTTAGTCATCAGCTGTTAGTCATCAGCTGTTAGCCATCAGCTGTTAGTCATCAGCTGTTAGTCATCAGCTGTTAGTCATCAGCTGTTAGCCATCAGCTGTTAGTCATCAGCTGTTAGTCATCAGCTGTTAGTCATCAGCTGTTAGTCATCAGCTGTTAGCCATCAGCTGTTAGTCATCAGCTGTTAGTCATCAGCTGTTAGCCATCAGCTGTTAGCCATCAGCTGTTAGTCATCAGCTGTTAGTCATCAGCTGTTAGTCATCAGCTGTTAGCCATCAGCTGTTAGTCATCAGCTGTTAGTCATCAGCTGTCAATCAGCTGTTAGCCATCAGCTGTTAGCCATCAGCTGTTAGCCATCAGCTGTCAGTCATCAGCTGTTAGCCATCAGCTGTTAGCCATCAGCTGTTAGCCATCAGCTGTTAGTCATCAGCTGTTAGCCATCAGCTGTTAGTCATCAGCTGTTAGTCATCAGCTGTTAGCCATCAGCTGTTAGTCATCAGCTGTCAGTCATCAGCTGTCAGTCATCAGCTGTCAGTCATCAGCTGTCAGTCATCAGCTGTTAGTCATCAGCTGTTAGTCATCAGCTGTTAGCCATCAGCTGTTAGCCATCAGCTGTCAGTCATCAGCTGTTAGTCATCAGCTGTTAGTCATCAGCTGTTAGCCATCAGCTGTTAGTCATCAGCTGTTAGCCATCAGCTGTTAGCCATCAGCTGTTAGCCATCAGCTGTTAGTCATCAGCTGTTAGTCATCAGCTGTTAGCCATCAGCTGTTAGTCATCAGCTGTTAGTCATCAGCTGTTAGTCATCAGCTGTTAGCCATCAGCTGTTAGCCGTCAGCTGTTAGTTGTCAGCTGTCATCAGCTGTTAGCCATCAGCTGTTAGCTATCAGCTGTTAGCCATCAGCTGTTAGCCATCAGCTGTTAGCCATCAGCTGTTAGCTATCAGCTGTTAGCCATCAGCTGTTAGTTGTCAGCTGTCATCAGCTGTTAGCCATCAGCTGTTAGTTGTCAGCTGTTAGTCATCAGCTGTTAGTTATCAGCTGTTAGCCGTCAGCTGTTAGCTGTTAGTGATCAGCTGTAGATGATGTCATGTTCATCCTGACTGTGTGTGACCTCTGACCTCTGACCTGTCAGGTGTTGAAGCATGAGGTGGAGCTGATGGCGAGGATGGCGAAGACCATCGACGGTTTCACTGAGCACCAGACGAGGCTGGCGGTCGTCATCGACGGTCTGGACTCCTGCGAACAGGACAAAGTTCTGCAGATGCTGGACACGGTGAGACGAGGAGGAGGAGGAGGAGGAGGAGGAGGAGGAGGAGGGGGAGATACACACCAATTTGATCTCATGTGGGCCGGATCATTAAATAGATGGAAGGAAGGAAAGAAGGAAGGAAGGAAGGAAATAAGAAGGGAAGTAAGGAAAGAGAGGCAAAAGGAAGTAGGGAAGAAAGGTAGGAAAGACAGATGGAAGGAAGGACAGAAGGAAGAAAGGGAGGAAGGGCAGATGGAAGGAAGAAAGGAAGGAAGAAAGAAAGGATAAAAGGAAGTAGGAAGGACAGAAGAAAGGAAGGAAGAAAGGAACAAAGAAAGGATAAAAGGAAGTAGGAAGGACAGATGACATAAGGGAAGGAAGGAAAAGAACACAGGAGGGAAAGTGGGCCGGATTGCACCCCTTGGCGGGCCGGTTCTGGCCCACGGGCCTCATGTTTGACCCCCCTGGTGTAACGTGTGTGTTGTCTCTCCTCAGGTGCGCGTGCTGTTCTCTAAAGGTCCGTTCATCTCCATCTTCGCCAGCGATCCTCACATCATCATCAAAGCCATCAACCAGAACCTGAACAGCGTGCTCAGAGACTCCAACATCAATGGACACGACTACATGAGGAACATCGTGCACCTGCCCGTCTTCCTCAACAGCAGAGGTCTGTCCAGCGCCAGGAAGATGTGCACCGCCGCGCCCGCCAACGGGGACGCCGCCAACACCGACGGTAACACTACGGAGGCCCCGAGAGGACAAAACACAGAACGCATTACAGAGTTAAAGTTCATCAACGATTAACTTCAGCCTGATGAGACTGTACTTATTGATCTGTGTGTGTGTGTGTGTGGTGTGTGTGTGTGTGTGTGTGTGTGTGTGTGTGCAGGTTGGCACGAGGAGTTGGACAGGAAACTGTCTCAGCACAGTTTAGGAGAACTCACAAAGTTTGGAAGCAAGACGACACTCAACCGCCGGGTGAGTGTGTTACTGTGTGTGACTGTGTGTGTGTGTGTGTGTGTGTGTGTGTGTGTGTGTGTTACTGTGTTACTGTGTGTGTGTGTGTGTTACTGTGTTACTGTGTGTGTGTGTTACTGTGTGTATGTGTGTGTTACTGTGTTACTGTGTGTGTGTGTTACTGTGTTACTGTGTTACTGTGTGTGTGTGTTACTGTGTTACTGTGTGTGTGTGTTACTGTGTGTGTGTGTTACTGTGTGTGTGTGTTACTGTGTTACTGTGTGTGTGTGTGTTACTGTGTTACTGTGTGTGTGTGTTACTGTGTTACTGTGTGTGTGTGTTACTGTGTTACTGTGTGTGTGTGTGTTACTGTGTTACTGTGTGTGTGTGTGTTACTGTGTTACTGTGTGTGTGTGTGTTACTGTGTTACTGTGTGTGTGTGTTACTGTGTTACTGTGTGTGTGTGTTACTGTGTGTGTGTGTGTAATTCAATGAGAAGAAAACACACAGTCTGTCTTGGTTCTTATCAAGCTGCTGTTTTTTAGTCACAGAATGTGAAAAAGTAATTTTGTTTAGAACATATTTGACTTGTATAAAATGACATGAGCTCTATTTGTGAAACTTTAAAACACTTTCACTGATGATGAAGATATGAGTGTTATTTATTTCTATAGATTTGGTCTGATTCTTCTATCAGTTGATTATTTTGTTGATTAATTAATAAACTGTTTGATCTATAAAATGTTAGAAGATGGAGAGAAATGAAGAAACTGCAAGCAGCTAATTTAGTTTGGTAAAAAAAGATTAAAATAATGATCTGATGATTGAAACAGACGAATGGTTGCAGAGTTTAAGGAACCAGCAGCAGTGTGTATGACTGCTGAGTGTACTAACGAGGCAGTGTGTGTGTGTGTGTGTATTACTGTGTGTGTGTGTGTGTGTGTATATAGGATACATACCGGAGGAGGCAGGTCCAGCGCTCCGTCACTCGTCAGATGTCGTTCGACCTGACGAAGCTGATGGTGACGGAGGATTGGTTCAGTGACATCAGCCCCCAGACCATGAGGAGGCTGCTCAACATCGTCTCCGTCACCGGTATGTGTTACTGTGTGTGTGTGTGTGTGTGTGTTACTGTGTGTGTGTGTGTGTGTTACAGACCATGAGGAGGCTGCTCAACATCGTCTCCGTCACCGGTAACCATCCTCTAGAGACAGGAAGTCTTACTCCGTCTCCTTCTTCAGAGATCTGACTCTGACTCTCTGACCGTGTGTCCCGCAGGTCGTCTGCTGAGAGCCAATCAGATCAGCTTTAACTGGGACCGTCTGGCGTCGTGGATCAACCTGACGGAGCAGTGGCCTTACAGAACCTCCTGGATCATCCTCTACCTGGAGGAGACCGACGGAGTCCCAGACCAGGCTACACTCAAGACCATCTACGAGAGGTCAGGGGTCACACTCCTGCTGTCCTCCAGTCAAGGAAGGAAGAGAGGAAGGGAGAGAGGCAGGAAGGGAGGAAGGAAGGGAGGAAGGAAGGAAGGGAGGAAGGAAAAGAGGAAGGCCTTTCCTTCCTCTTTTCCTTCCTCGCGAAGGAAGGGAGGGAGGGGTGAAAGAAGTAAGGGAGAAAGGAAGGAAAGAAAGACAGAGGAAAGAAGGAAGGGAGGAAGGTAGGTGGAGGAAAGAAAGAGAGAAAGAGGGAGGGAGGAAGGAAGGAAGGAAGGTAGGAGGGAGGGAGGAAAGAAGGAAAAGAGGAAGGGAGAAAGGAAGGAAGGAGAGAAGGAGGAAGGAAAGAAGGAACAGTAAAAACAGATGGTGTCACTTTTAGCGTTGTCACAATACCAAAATGAATCCCCAAGATACTATACCAGCCTAGTATGGTGGTTCTGGGTAGTATCAGGATACCACAGCCTTTGTTACTATTATTATTATTATGAACACGTGTATTTACACAAGTTAGAATGACTCAATATTGGTTGGTGCATGATAAACATTTAATGCATTACATCGTAACTCTGCTGGTAGTAAAAAATAATTACAGTGTTCATAAAAAAATACTTGTGGAGCAGAATAATTAGCAGAGTCCAAGTATACACAACATAACCTAGAATTAATTACACCCAAACATTGAACCGTTGAACCGTTGCTTTAAATGCAACAAAGTCAAAGTCTGCTAACATCATGTTTAATCAGGTGTAGAGTGTTAGTGTCTCTACGTCTCTCTGCCATCCAGTGTGACTGGTCAGCTCACAGCCTGTCAGCCGGGATGCTCTCCTGCAGCTGACAGGCTGAGAGCAGGAGAGACGCTCTGAGCTGTGAAGCTGCTGCACAGAGCTGTTCACCTATTTATCAAAGTTTATGAATATTTTGAACGTGTTATAAGTCCAAATGTCCCCTCTCCCCAGATCGCCACATCGCTGCATGCATTAACACGTTCACTTTGACTAAAGCACTTTTGAGTTTGGCCGCGGGAGAATTAGTTTTTATTGGAACAACCAGTTCTGTTACTGAAGCTCTGCTATCATGACGTCCGCTGGTCCGCTGCTTCTGCTACGATTGTCTGTGTTTTCTGAGTGAGTGCAGCTGCAGAGAAGAGATGTGGCGAGCGCCACTGCACAGGATCGCGGGACAGCTGTGCTCACAAGCCAGATTAGTTTTTACAGAAACTATCGGTCCCGCTGGCACCATGTTCAACGGTAGTACCGTGTCTAGTAATTATGGTACAGTAGCACCGTGACATTTTGGCACCGCGGTCTACCGTGGGTACCGGTAGACCGTGCAACACTAGTCACTTTGACCCTGGAGGAAACAGGAAACAGGAAACAGGAAGTTTAAAG
This sequence comes from Scomber colias, assembly GCA_021039105.1. Lineage (NCBI taxonomy): Eukaryota > Metazoa > Chordata > Actinopteri > Scombriformes > Scombridae > Scomber > Scomber colias. The sequence continues at coordinate 321,304 of JAJDFG010000232.1, read as the reverse complement.
GAGCAGACAGATGAGTGTGTGATGTGTGTTTCCTGTCAGAGTGTCGAAGAACATCCCGACCACTAAAGACGTGGAGCCTCTGCTGGAGATCGACGGAGACGTTCGCAGCTTCGAGGTCTTCCTGTCGTCCAGGACGCCCGTCCTCACCGCCAGAGACATCCGCACCTTCCTGCCCTGCACCGTCAACCTGGACCCCAAACTCAGAGAGATCATAGCAGGTCTCTCTCTCTCTCTCTCTCTCTCTCTCTCTCTCTCTCATCCAGATGTTTCTCTCTCTCTCTCTGTGTCTCTCTCACTGTGTCTCTCTTTCTCTCTCTCTCTCTCTCTCTCATCCAGATGTTTCTCTCTCTCTCTGTGTCTCTCTCACTGTCTCTCTCTCTCTCTCTCTGATCCAGATGTTTCTCTCTCTCTCTCTCTCTCTCTCTCTCTCTCTGATCCAGATATTTCTCTCTCTCTCTCTCTGATCCAGATGTTTCTCTCTCTCTCTCTCTGATCCAGATATTTCTCTCTCTCTCTCTCTGATCCAGATGTTTCTCTCTCTCTCTCTCTCTCTCTCTCTCTCTGATCCAGATATTTCTCTCTCTCTCTCTCTGATCCAGATGTTCTCTCTCTCTCTCTCTCTCTCTCTCATCCAGATGTTTCTCTCTGATCCAGATGTTTCTCTCTCTCTGATCCAGATGTTTCTCTCTCTCTCTCTCTCTCTCTGTGTCTCTCTCACTGTGTCTCTCTCTCTCTGATCCAGATGTTTCTCTCTCTGATCCAGATGTTTCTCTCTCTCTCTAATCCAGATGTTCTCTCTCTCTGATCCAGATGTTTCTCTCTCTCTGATCCAGATGTCTCTCTCTCTCTGATCCAGATGTTTCTCTCTCTCTAATCCAGATGTTTCTCTCTCTCTGATCCAGATGTCTCTCTCTCTCTGATCCAGATGTTTCTCTCTCTCTGATCCAGATGTCTCTCTCTCTCTAATCCAGATGTTTCTCTCTCTCTCTCTCTCTCTGTGTGTGATCCAGATGTTCGTGCGGCCCGTGAGCAGTTGAACATGGGGGCGGTGACGTACCCCCCCCTCCCCCTGCAGGAAGCTCAGCCTCGTCCCACCTCCGTCTACAGTCAGGTATCATCAGCCTGTTCTCCCTCCGCCTCCTTCAGCGCCGCCTTCACTCAGCCAGCAGGGGGCGCCGTCTCCCCCCAGCCTCACAGCAGCTACTACAGCGGCCTGGCCGGACCCCAGCACCCCTTCTACAACCGGGTGAGTCCATGGGAGGGTGGGGGGGGGGGGGGGTGCAGAGAGGTGGGGGGGGGGGGGTTAAAGAAACACTAAAGTACTGATGATGTCACACTGTAAACTATCAACAGGTAAGATTTACTGTTTCCATCTTCTTCCTGCTTCAGTTTGACCATTTATGTCATTTTATGTTTTAATATAATTTAATTTAATTTAATTTAATTTGTTTAATCTGTTTTCATTAACCTGATTCATCATTAAACTCTGAGCTCCCTGCAGGAACGTTCCTCCCTAGTGACACTAAATCAGAGCTTCAACTAACAGTTAACTCATCAGACACTAGTGAGGAATGATAATCACTCCTTTAATGTCACAGAAGATTAAAGAAACCTGAACATTTTAATATCTCACATCATTTGGAGTTATAGTTAAAACCATTCATTCTGTTATTCCACTACTTGATTCATTGACTCATTGCAACTTAACACTAATTGTAATTTCCATGTAAATCTGCAGCATCACATTAATGATACACACATCACGTTAACTACATTAATAATTGTTGTCAAAATTATTTTGTGGTTGGTTACACCATTTGACATTTTCAGAGTTAAATGAGTTTTATTGTGAAGGTCAGTGTTTACTTCCTGTAGGGATTCACTCTGTCGGTTCTTTTTAAGTTTGTGTTGTTTCATGTTGAATCATCTCCATGAACATTACTTTGGTTTTTTTACCCCCCCCCCCCCCCCCTCAGCCATATTTCCCCCACCAACACCTTTACCAGCTGCCACGCCCCCTGGTGGCGCCCTACCCATCATACTTTGCTCCACCACGTCCGTTCTCTAAAAGCTGCTTCCCTCGAGACGCTGCAGCTGTAAGTATGAGACACCAGAGATCATGTTTAACCTCATCATGTTTCCTTCTGCAGGAATCACTCCCAACCATCAAGAGACAGAGAAACAAACGCTGAATGAACAAAGTGGTTACAAAATAAAAGCATTAGAATTTAACTAATTAATACACTTTTAGTAAAATGGGTGAAAATATGCAGTTAATGTATTCAACTTTATTTAATCTTATCTTATCCTATTATTCTAATCAGTAAAAGTTATTTTTCAACAGCAGAAGGAAGGAAGGAGAGAAGGAAGGAAGGGAGTAAGGGAGGAAGGAGGGATGGAGGAAAAGACGAAAGGAGGAAGGAGAGAAGGAAGGGAGTAAGGGAGGTAGGAGAAAAGGAAGGAAGGAAGAAAAGAAGGGAGGGAGGAAGGGAGGAAGGAGAGAGGGAAGGAAAAGAGTAAGGAGGGAAGGAATGAAGGGAGGAAAGGAATAAGGAGGGATGGAGGAAAAGAGGAAGGAGAGAAGGAAGGAATAAAGGAAGGAGGGAGGGAGGAAGGAAGGGATGGAGGAAAAGACAAAAGGAGAGAAGGAAGGGTGGAAGGAAAGGAGGAACAGTGAAAAGAGATGGGAGGACGACAGGAAGGTCTTCCAGTTTAAACCACTTTAGTTCATTCAGTGGTTTGTATGGAGTCTGTTTCCAGCTGAATATAGAATATAAAATCTGTGATTCAGTATTTTAATAATTATATTCATTTTTAGTGTCATGTATTTAGTCGCTGTCAAACTCATCTTCATTCAAGGCCACATACAGACCAGTTTGATCTGATGTGGGCCGGAAGGAAGGAAGGAAGGAAGGAAAGATTGAAGGAAGGACAGAAGGAAGGAAGGAAGGAAGAGGAGAGAAGACAAGGCCACAGACAGACCAGTTTGATCTGATGTGGGCCGGAAGGTTGAAGGAGGGAAGGATGCAAGGAAGGAAGGAAGGAAGAAAGAAAGAAAGAAAGAAAGAAAGAAAGAAAGAAAGAAAGAAAGAAAGAGGAGAGAAGACAGTAAGGAAAGATGAAAGGACGGAAGGAAGGAAAAATTGAAGGAAGGAAGGGAGGAAGGACAGAAGGAAGGAAGGAAGGAAGAGAAGACAGGAAGAAAAGATGGAAGGAAGCAAGGAAAGACAGATGGATGGAAGGAAGGAAGGAAGGAAGGGAGGAAGGACAAATGGAAGTAAGGCAGGAAGGAAGGACAGATGAAAGGAAGAGGAGAGAAGACAGTCAGGAAAGATGAAAGGAAGGGAGGAGAGATTGAAGGAAACAAGGGAGGAAGGACAGATGGAAGGAAGAGAAGACAGGAAGAAAGGGAGGATCGAAGGAAGGGAGGGAGGAAAGATGGAAGGATGGAAGGAAGAGGAGAGAAGACTGTAAGGGAAGAAAGGGTGGATGGAAAGGAAGGAAGGAAAGTGGGCCGGATTGGACCCCTCGGCGGGCCGGTTCTGGCCCTCGGGCCGTATGTTTGACCCCCCTGGTTTAAAACCTTCAGAAAGACTTTTATTTTGTCAAGCTTTGGGTTTCTACTTCCTCCTCTTTGCTCTTCCTCTCGTGACGAGCCTCCTCATCCTCACCTGTCTGTCTGTCTGTGTGTCTGTCTGCAGTGTAAGGGTTCGTCTTTGAGAAGGAAGCAGGTATTGACTCCTCCTCCTCTTTGCTCACCAACTACAAATCCCAGCATGCACCTTGCCTGGATTAGCCTGTAGCCTGTAGCCTCCGTAGATTAACTGCTTTCATTTGTTAGCTTGTTAATTTTTAACAGTGTTTGGTTTGAACCTTTGAACCCTTTTCCCCAAACATCCCCTGACCCCCCCCCCCCACCTTAAACCCCTCCACTGTAAAAAAAATCATCAGTTTATCTTCTAAGTGTTAAGAAGGTTAAATTTTGGTTGCTGATACGACGCCTGAACTTCCAATTTATTACTTTTATATAGAATAAAAATGTGTTATTACTAGGGCTGTCAAACGATGAATTTTTTTAATCTCAGAGTTTCCATAGTTAATCTCGATTAATGGCGTTTTCAATAGCATGTTTAAAATCCTGTTATTTTCCATTTGAAGGCAGTTTTAAGCCCATAATGTAAAGCATTTCTTACCAGAGTGTCTTAACTGGGAATCAATCACGGCTCTGCTGCGACTCCCACACTCCAAAATGGTCCTTTGGTGGAGCTGAGGCTGGCTTGGCTGCACCTGGGTGTTTAGCGTGGAGGTGCTAACTCAAACTCCACGTACTCCGGTGGTAGTTAAACTCCGTTTGACACAGGTTGCATTTTACTTTTGACTTGTCAACTGAAGCGTCTGGAAGTGTTTTAAAGTTAAACAAGCCGTTCAAAAGTCCAGTAGCTCTCTTACTTTCCATCAGCGCGGTAGGTTTACTGCAGGAGGCCACTTCAAAGCATAGCGCTACAGCTAGAGGAGCCGTCTACGGGGGAGGAGAAGGGACAAAAAGGCTTGACACATTAAACTAATCGCGGTTAACGCGTTAACGCTGACAGCCCTAGTTTAAATGATTGCAACTATTAAACTTCACAGTGTTAAATAAAGAGAATATATTATAAAGTTAGTAAAGTTCTTCTTTTAAATCACAGATCAGTATCGAGCTTTAAAAGGAAACCTGAGGACCAGAGCTTGGTATCGCTGCTCGGTGCCTTTAAGGAAGGAAGGAGGGAAGGAAAGGAGGAAACATGGAAGGAGGAGGGAGCAAAGAAAGAGGAGATAAGGCAAAGAAGGAAGGAAAAATTAAAGAAAGAGGGAAGAAGGAAGGAAGGAAGGAAGGAAGGAAGGAACAGTCAAAAGAGAGATGGGGTCAATTTGACCCGGGAGGACGACTCGAGGGAGTCCGGATCAACGTGAGACAGTTAAAAGTCCAGACTGTCTGATACGCACTGTCACTTTAAGAGGACTTAGATTAGTGTCTAGTAGTTTTTAAATGAAAATAAAAGCTGAGCATGTTTATTTCCGTCCCTCCTTCCCAGCATGCATCACTGTAGCTGCCAACACTCCTGTTTCCCACTTTATCCCGTATATTAGACCCATCTCCTGCCGCCCTCCCGTTTTGTCTTTTCTTCAAATCTCCTGTAATATTACAGCCCCAACGCTGTTAGTTAATAACAATGGGATAGCGCTCAATAGCAAAGGTTTTATTTTGAAAAGCTCAGACAGGAAGCGGCTGCAGCTCCGTTAGCTGATGCTGAGTTTACTGACTAATGATTAAAAACCAGGAAGTGATGTGTGAACTATCGTTATGGTAACCAGTTCAGCTCTAATATCTCTGTCGAATGTGACATTAATGTTCTCTGATCAGCTGTTTACTGGAGGGAATCAAACCTGTGTGTGTGTGTGTGTGTGTGTGTGTGTGTGTGTGTGTGTGTGTGTGTGTGTGTGTGTGTGTGTGTGTGTGTGTGTTCAGGGCTCGGCCTCGGTGGTGTCTGCCTCCCCCTCCGTGCTCCTCAGCTCCATGGTAACGGAGAGCGTGTGTGAGCGCGTGCGGCAGATCGATGGCATCGACCAGAGCATGCTGGGACAGTACACGGCCACCATCAGGAAGGTCCGACACACACAGGAAGTCATCCTCACATTTACCCTTATTAGGAAGTTCATGTGTTTGTTTAACTTCCTGTCTTCTTCTTCTCCTTCTCCTCCTCCTCCTCCACTTCTTTCTTTCCTTCCTTCCTTCCTTCCTTCCTCTTCTCCTCCTCCTCCTCCTTTCCTTCCTTCCTTCATTCCTTCCCCTCCTTTCCTTCCTCTTCTTCTCCTCCTCCTCCTTCTTCTTCTTCTCCTCCTTCTCCTTCTTACTTCTTCTTCTTCTCCTCCTTCTCCTTCTTCTCCTCCTCCTCCTTCTTCTTCTTCTCCTCCTTCTTCTTACTCCTTCTTCTTCTCCTTCTTCTCCTCCTCCTTCTTCTTCTCCTTCTCCTTCTTCTTCTCCTCCTCCTTCTTACTTCTTCTTCTTCTCCTTCTTCTCCTCCTCCTTCTTCCTCCTTCTTCTTCTCCTCCTCCTTCTCCTCCTTCTTCTTCTCCTTCTCCTTCTCCTCCTCCTCCTCCTCCTCCTCCTCCTCCTCCTCTTCCTCTTTTAGGCGAACGTGAACGGACGAGTTCTGTCTCAGTGTAACATCGACGAGCTGAAGAAAGAAATGAACATGAACTTTGGAGACTGGCAGCTCTTCAGAGCTACAGTGAGACACACACACACACAGAGACACACACACACACACAGAGAGACACACACACACACACACACACACACACACAGAGAGACACACACACACACACACACACAAATACAGACAGAGACACACAGACACAGTGAGACACACACACACACACACACACACACACACAGACACACACACACACACACACAAATACAGACAGAGACACACACACACACAGAGTCTCAGTTGGAAGAGAGTGAGTCTGAGTCATTTCCTGTCTGCAGGTGTTGGATCTGCGTCACATCGAGAGTCAGGTTCTGCACGAGGAAGCCGCCAGCGAGACAGGAAGTGTGGTTGGCGGTCACACGGAGGCGGGAAGACGAGCCGTAGCTCCGCCCCACGCCGGCGCCGCCAACACGGACGCGTCTCCGATGTACAGCTTCAACCTGAGCTTCGAAGAGCTGAGCAACGTCGGGCTGGACGAGACGCAGCGGCACGGAAACATGCCCTGGATGGTAATAACAGTACTGGTTATACTGGTTATAGTTAGAGATAGGATCCAACACGTAAACCTTAGAGAGTTATAGGGCCATTACTTTCTCTACGCTCCTGAAGCCGCTCTCGGAGATATGAGGAGGAAGGGGGAGGGGCCTGTTAGGAGGAAGGGGGAGGAGCCTGTGATGAGGAAGAGGAGGCGGCTGTGTGCGTGAGCAGTGATGGCAGCTGTCAGACACTCCATCAGTCACAATCCTGGCTCTGATTGGTTCAGTAGGAGCAGTAGGCGGGGCTAAATGAGCCTGGTTCTTTACAGATTACTAGTTTCATGTAATGCTTCTTTAAAAAGTGACAGTCTTACTTTTATAAGACTTACCAACTGCAGCTTTAAATGGTTACTGGAACTTTAGAAACTGAACATCAGAATCAGACTCAGGTGTTCGTTGGTCTTGGTTCTGAACTCAGATGTGATGTGTCTTCCTGTCCTCAGGCCGGTCCGCATCGCACCGCCAGCATGACGAGCCTGAACTCTCAGGAGTCGTCCAACGACATCGCGAGGCTGACGGACAAGCAGCAGGCCGAGTACCGCGACGCCTACCAGGAGTACATCGCTCAGATGGCTCAGCTGGAGATGAGCGGCTGCGTGGGAGAGAAGCCGGTCCAGCCTCAGCCGGGTCAGTTCATGACGTCATCGTCTGAGGACAAGAGCAAAGACGAGCAGGACGGACGCAAATCCTTCGCCAAGAGGAGCGGAGCCAAACCGCCGCCGGACAACAACGCCGACTTCGTCTCCAACGGCGACGGCCTGGACCCGATCACGGAGGAGGACGAGAAGGGCGACCACGGATCCTCCAAGTCTCTGCTGACCAGGAAGAGCTCGGCGGAGCGAGGCGGGTTGTTTCAGGGCGCCGCGGACCTGAAGCTGAAGGCCGGCGGCGGACTGAGGTACCAGAAACTGACCAGCGACGACGAGGAGTCGGAGGAGTCGGACAACGCTCCGCTGCTGAAAGACGGCAAGAAGATAACGGACGTGAAACCGGGCGGCGGCTCGCTGGCGCTGAAGGGGAAGGACTACCTGTCGGACGCCATGCTGGACAAGAAGGACTCGTCGGACTCAGGCGTGCGGTCCAACGAGAGCTCGCCGAACCACTCGCTGCAGGACGAGGAGGCGGACCTGTCCCAGCTGGAGAGAGCCAACCTGATCGAGCTGGACGAGGAGAGTCTGGCCAGGAAGCGCGGCCTTCCCAGCAGCCTCAGCGGCCTGCAGGACCCGGCCGTGGCCCGCATGTCCATCTGCTCGGAGGACCAGTGCAGCCTGCTGGCGAGCAGCCCCGAAGAGAGCTGGACCTCCTCCAAGTCCTTCAACCTCAACCGCACGCCGAGCAACGTCACGCTCAACAACAACACCAACCGCCCGCCTGCAGAGGGCTCCACCTCCTCCTCCAACGCCACCTCCTCCTCCAGTGATGTCATCATCCCCCCGAGCTCCGGCACCACCGGCACCACCGGGACCACCGGGACCACCGGGACCACCGGGACCAGGCCGGGACCCAACAACGAGAACGTGCGCGTGGTTCATCTGAAGAGAGGTCTGAAGCCCGGAGACCCGCCGGAGATCTGCACCGTGTCATCAGACACCGTGACCTTCGGAGAGGAGCGGGAGAGCATCCTGTGACATCACCATGACATCACTGTGACCGTGACATCACCATGACATCACCGTGACGTGACATCACCATGACATCACCGTGACATCACCGTGACCTCACCGTGACCCCTAGTTTAGTCCGTGTCGTGATGATCAGACGTAGAAGCTGCATGTCGGTGTCGTAACGTAAACCTCCAGAAACTTTTTCACATCACAGATAATTTGTCATTTTATTTTTTATTTCCTGTTTACAAAATAAAACAGGAAATAAAACTTATAAATCAGAAAGTTTAACAAAATAAGATTTGAACCAAATCTGATTTTACTACATTTAATCACGTTTAGATATTTTATTGGTGAAATCAAACATTTAAAACAAATTATGTCCATTTACAAAAATATGGAGTTAGCATATTTTACAAAATCAACAAAAATCCAAAAAACATCAGATTAATAAAACAAACCTTCTGATTGGTCGACGAGGTTAAAACACATCAAACGTTTTCATGTTTTAGTTTCAGATCATTTTATTTAACTTCAGTTTAAAAGATTTAAACATGAAATTAAACTTCATAAAAATCATCAGGCGTCGTCGCTGGAGGCTGTTTGAAGAGAAACGTTAGAAGAGAAAAAAGAAAAAGTAACTTTAACGTTAATGTGTTGATCGTGTTAAACAGTAAAACAGTCCGAAGTAGTTCGTGTTGTTTCATCGTGTAGAGACAGGAAGTAGTTTCTAGTTGTTTGAGTCAGAATGAACCAATCAGTGATCGTGTTTCTTCATCGAGGAGTTTCATATTTAAATTAGGGCTGTCAAACGATTAATTTTTTAATCGCGATTAATCGCAGAGTTTCCATAGTTAATCACGATTAATGGTGTTTTGTATTGCATGTTTAAAATCCTGTTATTTTCCATTTGAAGGCAGTTTTAAGCCCATAATGTAAAGCATTTCTTACCAGAGTGTCTTAACTGGGAATCAATCACGGCTCTGCTGCGACTCCCACACTCCAAAATGGTCCTTTGGTGGAGCTGAGGCTGGCTTGGCTGCACCTGGGTGTTTAGCGTGGAGGTGCTAACTCAAACTCCACGTACTCCGGTGGTAGTTAAACTCCGTTTGACACAGGTTGCATTTTACTTTTGACTTGTCAACTGAAGCGTCTGGAAGTGTTTTAAAGTTAAACAAGCCGTTCAAAAGTCCAGTAGCTCTCTTACTTTCCATCAGCGCGGTAGGTTTACTGCAGGAGGCCACTTCAAAGCATAGCGCTACAGCTAGAGGAGCCGTCTACGGGGGAGGAGAAGGGACAAAAAGGCTTGACACATTAAAATGCCATTAAAAAAAATTATTAACGCGTTATGGATTGCATTAATCTAATCGCGATTAACACATTAACGCTGACAGCCCTAGTTTAAATTGAAAAATTAGGATTTTTATTAATAAAGTTTGAGGCGATTCAGCTGAAACACTGAAGATCATCAGAGTGGAATAAAAAATATAAATAAAGACTAAAACAGTCGATTTAAGAAAACGTCTCAATAAAGAACAGAACTTTTTGATTGAAATTCATCAGTAAATTAAATGAATTTAATCTTAATAATAATTACAGAATATTAAAACAAGTTCCCTCTAAAATAATAATAATGAGACTTTTTAGAGGAATCTGGAAATGAAACGTCATGAATCTGCAGTTTGAATTAAAATCACTGAGATCAATAAACGATAATCAGCTGATATTAAGAGTTGGCGTTAGAAGCTGGATGTTTTAGTGTCTCCTGCATGAAGCTGCATGTTTGATGTTTGATGTTAAACTTCTTTAATCTGACGTCACTACGATTAATAAACTGGATGTTTAAATGTTGAAGCTGCTTCCTGTTTTCATTCTGATCACAAACTCTCACATTCATCATTACAAGTAGAAACAACGCTGAGTTACTGCTGGTGGGTTACCATGGAAACGTGTTTTACTGCTGGTGTGTTACCATGGAAACGTGTTTTACTGCTGAAGCTCAACAACGTAGAATTTAATTTAACCCTTGTGTTGTCCTCGTGTCAAGGAAGGAACGAAGGAAGGGAGGAAAGATGAAGGAAGGAAGGAAGAAGGAAGGAAAGGAGGAAGAAAAGAAGGGAGGAAAGGAAAGAAGGAAGGAATGGAGGGAAGGAAGGAAGAATGGAGGAAAGGAAGGAAGTAAGATAGGAAAGAATGACAGAGGAAAGAAAGAGAGAAGGCGGGAGGGAGGAAGGAGGGAAGGAAGGAAGAATGGAGGAAAGGAAAGAAGGACAGATGAAAGAGAGAAGGAGGGAGGGAGGAAAGAAGGAAGGAAGAATGGAGGAAAGGAGGGAAGGAAGGAAGGAAGAATGGAGGAAAGGAAAGGTAGGAAAGAAGGACAGAAAGGAAAGCAGAGAGGAAAGGGGGATGGAGGAAGTACAGACAGAAGGGAGGAAGGGAGGAAAGAAGAATAAGACGGGGTCAATTTGACCCGGGAGGACAACAGGAGGGTTAATAAACTGCGAGCTCCTTCCATTAAAAACTACATTTAACTGTAATGACAGACTTTCTCCACCAGATGGCGCCACTGAGCTGCGGTGAATACAGAGGAGCAGTTTGGTCTGATGGAGTCACGTGGGACTGAAATAAAGGTTTATATATAGATTTTAAAGACATGTTTTAACCCTCCTGTTGTCCTCGAGTCAAGGAAGGAAGGAAAGGAGGGGGAAGAAGGAAGAAAGGGAGGAAGGAAGGAAAGGAGGGAGGAAGAAAGGAAGGAAAGGAGGGGGAAGAAGGAAGGAAAGCAGGGAGGAAGAAAGGAAAGGGGTAAGAAGGAAGTAAGGACTTTTCCTTACTTCCTTCTTATCCCTTTCCTTGTGAAGGGGAAGGAAGGGAGGATGGGAGGAAGGAAAGGAAGGAAGGAAGGAAGGAAAGAAGGAGAAGTTTTAGTCTGAGGTGTCAGAATTAGTTTAATCTCCTCATGATGAGCTATGGGGGGAAATACTCGCTGTAATACCGCGACTGGCCACCGAGCGTCGCTGTTTCCTTCTATATTAACCCCATGATGAAAGAAAGGAAGCAGCTTTTACCTCCTGAGTCTGATTCCTGAAGGTTTTATTATTATTATCTAACATTAGATTATATTCTGCAGTTTCAGTTTTACAACATTTGGATGAAATCAATTTTACTTTACAGACTAAAGGTGTTCAGGGCACGTCCCACCGGTAGGAGACCCAGGACACGCTGGAGAGACTATGTCTCTCGGCTGGCCTGGGAACGCCTCGGGATCCCCCGGGAAGAGCTGGACGAAGTGGCTGGGGAGAGGGAAGTCTGGGCTTCCTGCTTAGGCTGCTGCCCCCGAGACCCGACCAGGGTTAGAGGAAGAGGACGGATGTGAGACTAAAATTTAATAATTGACGTTAAAAAAAAGTGTCAAATAAGTGTAAGTAAGGGAGGAAGGAAGCAAGGAAGGAAGGAAAGGAGTAAGGAGAGAGGGAGGTAGGAAGGATGGATGGAAGGAAAGGAGTAAGGGAGGAAGGATGGAAGTGAGGAAAGGAGGGAGGGAGGAAGGATGGAAGGAAGTGAGGAAAGGAGGGAGAGAGGGAGGAAGGAAGCAAGGAAGGATGGAGACCCAGAGACCCGACCAGGATAAGAGGAAGAAGACGGACGGATGGATGGATGGAGACTAAAATTTAATAATTGACGTTTAAAAAAGTGTCAAACAAGCGTTCACATCGCAGTGAAGCTGAAATAAAACCAGACAGATATTTGAATGAATGAAGTCGACACGTTTTAATGTGTAAAACTTTACAGATTTCAGATTAAAAGCATTTTTCTAAGTTTTACCCAATCACAACAGGAAACTCTGCACTCCTGTCACAATAAAAGGTCAGGTAATTGCTGTCTTTTCAGAATAAGAGTCAGCCTGTAGGTAAAATTAATTAAAAACACAAACTGCACTTCCTGCTTGCTTTTCAAAATAAAACACCAACAATCAGGAAACATTTTGATTCTGCCAAAAAAGAAGCAGGAAGTTTGTACTACCTGTCAAAATAAAAGTCTGTCATATTATTGTAATTATAAATAAAATAAAAAAACACATTACAGATTTTAACCTTCCTGTCGTCCTCCCGGGTCCTTCCTTCCTTCCTTCCTTCCTTCCTTCCTTCCTTCCTTCCTTCCTTCCATCTGTGCTTCCTTTCTTTCTTTCTTTCTTTCTTTCTTTCCCTCCTCCATCTCCCTTTCTTCCTTCCTTCTTTCCTCTGTCCTTCTTTCCTTCCTTCCCTCCTCCCTCCTACCTTCTTTCCTTCCTTACTTCTCTCCTCCGTCCTTCCTTCCTTCTTTCCTCCGTCCTTCCTTCCTTCCTTCCTTCTTTCCTTTGTCCTTCTTTCTTTCCTTCCTTCCTCCCTCCCTCCTACCTACCTTCTTTCCTCCCTTCCTCCCTACCTACCTTCTTTCCTCCCTTCCTCCCTCCCTCCCTCCCTCACTTACTTCTTTCCTCCATCCTTCCTTCCTCCCTTCCTTATTCCCTTATTTCCTTTCCTCCCTTCCTTCCATCCTCCATCCCCCTTCCTTCCATCCTTCTGTCTTTCCTTCCTTTCTCTCTCCTTTCTTCCTTCCTTGACTCGAACACAACAGGAGGGTTAAAGAAGCAGCAACATCTCTTAAGACTTTTACTTACTTTACTTCTTAGAAAAAGGTAAAAATAAAAATAATCCCAACTTCCTGTTTTAGTCTCTTCAGGTCAAAGGTTAGGGGCGGAGTCTGTTCCTCGTTAACTCATCAGCTGTTAGGGGCGGAGTCTGTTAACTCATCAGCTGTTGGAGGCGGAGTCTGAGTCGATGGATCTTCGGCCTGACTGCAGGAAACACCGTCCGTCTGCTCCTGAAACGAGTTTAGAGACACGAAGAAGTCAAACAGAAGAAGAAGATTTAGTGTTGGAGACATTTAGGATGAATCTGCAGAGACCTGCTGGAGGGTTCAGACCTGGTTTAAAGGTTCAGACCTGGTGTGTGTGTGTGTATGTGTGTGTGTGTGTGTGTGTGTGTGTGTGTGGTTTTACTGATTATTAAACTGTAACGCTGAAACATAGAAGATGAAGATTTGACTCATTCAGACTCTGAAGCTTCATATTAGCTTTAGATCTTTTAAATCCATCTTTCCACAGGAGGAGGACTGTGGGTTTAGTCCTCCATATCACACACACACACACACACACACGTTTGGAGGCTCAGAAATTAATCATGTTATTGTCTTTGTGTACTTGTGAGGACTCTCGTGTGTTTCTCACCTCTTCAGTGCAGCAGAGTTTCTCTCTCTTCGTCCTTCGAGTCTTTTTTGGAGAAATCAGACTGAGTCCAGACATCACAGGAGGTGAAAATGCAAATATAAAGTAAAGAAACAAAAAGATAAACTAATGAGATTGAAATATAAAGGAGAGTTCATGTAAAGTAGAATAAACAGTTAGAGAACAAACTGTAAAAACTCTAAATGACTAAACTAAATAAAACTAATTATATATAAAAGTAAATGTGATCATGTTAAAGATATGTTAATGTGTTTCTATCTTTTAAAGGTGAGTTTTTAGGATGTATATATAGTATATTATATTATATTATATTATATTATATTATATTATATTATATTATGTTATATTATATTATAAGAGCTGATAGAGCGCCACCACTCAGCTTATCAGTGACACCCAGTGGTCAGTCGCGGTATTACAGCTGCGGCCCCAAAAATCATTTCCGCCCACAGAGCTGGGGGGGTAGCTGTGTGTGTTACTGTGTGTAGCTGTGTGTGTTACACAGCTACACACAGCTACACACAGCAACACACAACTACACACAGCTACGTTTCTGTTGCCATGATGTCACTTCCGTAAACACCGTTCTGTGCGTGACGTCGTTAATGATCAACTGCGCAACTGGGGAGGCCACACAACACAAACTGCTGCTTCCAAATAAATAATAATACATTTATAAAATTAATACAGACCCGTTATAGCTACATGTAAGTTATTGGGTGATGTGAAAATACATTACTATATTTCATTTATTCACCTTATTTCTGTGTGGTGAAGGATGTGTGGTGTTAACATACATGTCATTTATTTATCTTCATTTCTTTCTCTACTCTTGTTAACTTTTATATTTAATAACATATGTAATAAAATAACATAAATAGTTCAATATTGTGCATGTGTGGGTGTGTGTGTGTGTGTGTGTTGTGTGTGTGTGTGGGGGGGGGGGGGGGGCGAGGGGGGGGGGGGTGTAAAACCAACTACAGACAAGATCAATTATGACTCTCTATGAACTTGTGATCCATGGAGGTTTAATATGAGATGAATTTAACCATCCAGCAGTTAGTGAGACTTCTTCTGCTTCTAATCTTGTAAATGTTTTATTGATCATTGATTATAAAACTGATTTATATTTCATTCTTCTTCAGTTTTTTCTTTTTAATTTTTCAAACTTTTCATAATAAACTGCTTCTATAATTTAATTCACTTTATTTTAACTCTTTAAAACTTTTCCTCTGAACTCAGTTTGATTTAAAAATAACTTTTAGTATATTTATAAAGATGACGTCATCGTTCAGAGCAGAGTAAACATGATGTCATCGTTCAGTGCAGCGTAGACATGAGAGCTGCAATGATTGATCAGTTATCCGCTACTACTGATTATTAGTTTTTAGTCTTTTTTTAAGAGATGTCCATCATATATTTAAAACTTTTATCTTTCAGTCCCTTTCAGAAGTTGTAAATCTATCTTCTTTCTTCTCTTCATTTCTCCCTCTTTCTCTCCTCCTTCCTTCATCCTTCTCTTTACTCTTTTACAGGTTTCCCTTTTCTTCTCCTTATTTTCATTTCCTTTTTTGTCTATCCATATTTTTTTTAATTTCATATTCCTGTCCTTCTTTTAATTACATCTGCTCTCCTTTTAACCACACTTCTCTTCTCCCTCACTTTTAACTCTTCCTCTCTTCCTCTTCCTCTCTTCCTCTCCATCTTCACTTCACTTCTGCTATCATAGATCTACATACTGAATATTTTCTGGTTTCTTTAGTAAAATGGATCTTTGAGACATCTGAAGACGTCATGTTGTTGGACTTTGGGAATCTTCTCTCCACATTTTCAACCAGCTGATCACCAGTATTAATGATATTGATGAGAGGACAGACTCAGCTCAGCATGTCATAGTAAATTATGTCATCTGTGGTTTTCAACCCGTGGCCCGGGGACCTCCAGGGGTCAGATGAAATGATCAAAACAGAATAAAAAAGGGATGATTTCAAGAAGTTTTATCCTCCAACAAAAAAAACACCCTCATCAGATCTACAGACATGAACACACAACCTGGTATCACACTGTTCCTGCTCATCATCACGACATGTAATCTGTTGAATCCCGGAGCACGAAGTTTAAACCATAGACTGTATTTCAGAGGGAGACGCTCGTTTGGAGCTGCGCATGCGCACACTTGTCTGCTTGCCTACAGGTCTGCTAGTGATTCATGACGTTATTCTGAGCTCCACATAAAGACTTCATTAAAGTATTCATCTTCTTCCTCCTTTTTTAACATCTCCCGCTCACAAACACACCGTTTTTAACATTAGACCATAAATGAGACGACCAGTAACTTCACCAGCTGTTTCTGTTGCCATGGTCACTTCCGTAAACACCGTTCTGTGCGTGACGTCATTAATGATCAACTGCGCATGCGGAAACATTTAAAAATGTAAAATCTGAACAAACAAAACATCAGCATCGAGCTTTAATGCCTCAACAAACTCAAAACTAACATTTGGAACTTAAATCTGAAGTTTTGAAAACTGTCACAAAACTTCCGGAAACTTTTTTTTTTTTTTTAAACTTTTTATAAAATATAAAATATAAAATCACAAACAGAGAAAGAGTTGCAGACCTAATCACCGATCGATACCTGATCAATACCCAGACAGCGGAGTGATCTCCTACCTGTCTGCAGGTGTGGATGTCTGTCCCGGGGCTCTGGCTGCTCTGTGGCCGGTGCAGGTGCAGCTGTTGCGGGTCACAGTGGAGCTCCTCTCCCCGCTGCTCCCCGCAGGCTGCGGCCGGGCAGGACGCCTCCAGCTCGGCCTGCAGCTCCAGGATGTAGTCGATGGCGCGCTGCAGGATCTCCACCCTGCTGGCGGTCCGTCCGGGCGGCAGACCGGGCACCAGCTGCCCCAGCAGCCGGTAACACAGCTCCATGTCCCGCAGCAGGAGCACCGGGATCTTATTCCGCGGGAAGCTCGCGCACATGCCCGCACGCGGCGCGGGGCTCGCGGCTCTCATGACACTGAGCCGACACCGAGACACAGTCCTCTCATCCTCAGAGAGACACTGTCCCACTGACACTGACCCAGGCTTCATATGCTGCTGCTGCTGCTGCTGCACGCTGATTGGCTCACACATGACGTCACTCACCTGTTCACGAGCGCTCAGGTGGATTCAAACGTAAAGAAATATGGCGGATTCATCTCAACAAGAAACAAGAAAAAAAAGTCTTAAAAAAATGTAAAAACAGATTTATCATTTTATTTATTTACTGCAGGAGAAATATCAACGATGAATAAAAAAAGAAAAAAACTTCATCTGTAAAAACTCATTATTTTACTCCTCTGGTGTTTCATATTTAACACGTGGAGAAAAAGAAAAGATGAGAAGTAAAATAAAAACCCAAATGAAATGTTCACTGTTACAGCTGACTCTTTAGTCTATTCATCATATTTAAAAATCAACATCTGGTTTTTATCTTATTAAACAAACTTAGTACAAATAAACTGGAATCATGACGTTTAATCAGATCTCAGCTGAGCTCACAGATCTTTGTGTTTTATATCCAACATAACTTTAATATTCAGTTTTTATCATCAGCTCGTTGCTCTTTATTCTGACGCTGAAAAACAACCTGAAACTCTTCTTCATGCTCTCATCCTGCTGACTCTCTGTAGGAGCTGAACTCTGAACTCTGGTTCTCTGTTTGAAGAACCAGAAACACTGAAGAAGAGAGAAGAACTTCAGCATGTCTGCATTAAACCTCCTGTTGTGTTCGAGTTAAAGACCTTCCCAACCTGGCACCATCACACCCCCCCCCCCCCCCAACCCTTCACAACCTGGCACCATCACCCCCCCTAACCCTAAACCCCCCCCCCAACCCTAAACCCCCTGCCCCCCCAACCCTAAACACCCCCCCCCCCCCCCCCCCGGACCCTTCACAACCTGGCACCATCATATCTCTCTGAACTTATTCACATCTACACACCTTCTCCAACTCTCCGATCCTCCTCTGCCAACTTAACCACCATGGGGTCAAGAGCTTTCAGCCGATCTGCCCCCCCCCCCGCCCCCCCAACCCTAACCCTAACCGTACCCCCCCGCACCTCAGGAACTCTCTCCCACCTGACATTCCCACTTCAGACTCTGTCTCCACCTTTAAATCCCGCCTGAAAACACACCATTCAGATTAGCCTACTCTGTCTCTCACTAACTGTTAATCAGTGCAGTGGAAACTCAGGTTTATGTTACACAGAGTTTCTCTTCTCGCCAAAAGTTGCTCATTAAACTTTAATTTCTGGAAGCTTTATTGGACAGTTTGGGGTGCAGGGTTAGATGTAACTAGGACAGGGGGGTCAAACATGAGGCCCGTGGGCCAGAACCGGCCCGCCAAGGGGGGCAATCCGGCCCACTTTCCTTCCTGTGTTCTTTTCCTTCCTTCCTTCTGTCCTTCCTACGTCCTTTTATCCTTTCTTTGTTCCTTCCTCCCTTTCTTCCTCCCATCTGTCCTCCTGTCCTTCTTCCCTTTCTTCCTTCTGTCCTTCCTTCCATCTGTCCTTCTTCCCTTTCTTCCTTCTGTCCTTCTTCCCTTTCTTCATTCTGTCCTTCCTACTTCCTTTTATCCTTTCTTCCTTCTGTCCTTCCTCCCTTCCTTCCATCTGTCCTTCTTCCCTTTCTTCCTTCTGTCCTTCCTTCCATCTGTCCTTCTTCCCTTTCTTCCTTCTGTCCTTCTTTCCTTTTTTCCTTCCGTCCTTCCTTCCTTCCTTTCTTCCTTCTGTCCTTCCTCCCTTTCTTCCTTCTGTCCTTCCTTCCATCTGTCCTTCTTCCCTTCCTTCCATCTGTCCTTCCTACTTCCTTTTATCCTTTCTTTGTTTGTTCCTTCCTTCCTTTCTTCCTTCCATCTGTCCTTCCTCCCTTTCTTCCTTCTGTCCTTCCTTCCATCTGTCCTTCTTCCCTTTCTTCCTTCTGTCCTTCTTTCCTTTTTTCCTTCCGTCCTTCCTTCCTTCCTTTCTTCCTTCTGTCCTTCCTCCCTTCCTTCCATCTGTCCTTCTTTCCTTTCTTCCTTCTGTCCTTCCTACCTTTCTTCCCTCCTTCCTTTTGCCTCTCTTTCCTTCCCTTCTTATTTACTTCCCTCCATCTCTTTAATGATCCGGCCCACATCAGATCAGATTGTTCTGTATGTGGCCGTTGAATGAAGATGAGTTTGACTCCTCTGAACCAGGATATATGACAGTAATACAGATTTAAAGGAGCCTTGAATGTATTTTATAGTTTGTAGATGAATGAAAATAAAGATGTTAAAGTTTAAACTATAAAAGTCATAGTCTCTGTCTGTCTCTCACCTCTGCTGTGGATCATGGTCCTAATGTATTTATTGTATGTATTGTTCATATTGTTGTATCAACTGTTTCCCAACTGAGGGATTAATAAAGCTGATCTAATCTCTAATATTCAAATGAAGAGTATCCTGTTGGGAGACGGTGCAGCTGTGTTTGACAAGCCTCTGGTTCAGACAGTAAGGAACCCTCTTACCTCGTAGACTCCTGCAGGAACTCACAGCCTCAACATTTGCAAGACAAACTAGAGAAGCGGGCGGTGCAGCGTGTGGCAGACGGAGTCCTAACAGTAAAACACCTCTGCGGCTCGGTGGATTTGACTACGTGACCCTGGAGGGCTGCGGGCCGGGTTTTGCATGTTCCAGCTGTGTGTTGGTTGGAGAGGAGCGACGCTGAGACCTGCTGAGACCTGCTGAGTCCTGCTGAGCTGCCGGCCGACGCCGATCAGAGCTGAAGATAAGATGCAAAGTGTTGAGTGATGATGTCAGAGCTGCTTCACCTGCAGCTAAGTCAGAAACCAATGGGACACCTGTTAATAACCAGTATGTGTTAACCCTCCTGTTGTGTTCGAGTCAAGGAAGGAAGGGAGGAAGGGAGTAAAGGAAAGAAGGCAGGGAGGAAGGAAGGAAGGAAAAGAAATAAGGGAGGTAGGAAGGAAGGACGGAGGAAATAAGTAAGGAAGGAAAGAAGGTAGGAGGGAGGGAGGAAAGAAGGAAAGAAGAAGAAAGAGAGGAAGGTAGGGGGGAGGAAGGACAGAAGGAAGGAAGAAAGGGAGAAGAAGGAAAGAAAGAGAGAAGGAGAGAGGAAGCACAGAAGGAAGGAAAGAAGGAAGGAAGGAAGGAAAGAAGGACGAAAAAGAAGACATGAAAGAAGGAAGGGAAGATGGAAGGAAGGAAAAGAAGACAGAAAGGAAGCAAGGGAGGAATAAGGAAAGTGGGCCGGATTAGACACCTCAGCGGGCCGGATCTGGCCCACGGGCCGCATGTTTGACACCCCTGAGTTAAACTACTTTGTGTTTATTGTAGAAGAAGCAGTGAAGGAGTGAAAATGAGTCAGGTGGATCCAGAATGAAGAGACATCAGACTCATGAAGTGATGAACATTAAATAACAGAGACTAAACTGAACTGAACAAATGTCTCCTCCAGCTTCCTTTCATATGAGAATTAAAATGTAAAGGTTAAGACTTTATTGTGCAATTTAAAGTTAACATGTGAAAACCTGATGATGCTGATGTTAGACAAGGACTCTGATGAGGATGTGATGGCATCAAAAACACACACAGAGGGACAGAATGAAGGGCCAAGCTGGAGAGGTCAGGCTCTTCCGATGAATTCATGGCCAATAAACACCATCTAGTGGACAGATAGCAGAACTACATGTGATGTGTGATTTCTCTGGCACTGACTGGTTAGACTGGTTTTCACGTCACTCTGATGTTGTTTAGACTTGGACTGTGAAGTTATGAGGATGTGACAGCGTCCTCAGATCAAATGCTCACAGACAGCAGGACTGACGAGGGAGAATGAGCAGCTTCTTCTCTCCCAGTGTTTCCTCTACACATGAAGGTGGAAAGTGTCTGTAAGTTGACCTGAAGTGAGTTCAGCAGGTGAGAATCCTACCAGAGAAATCTGTAAATGTCTGATGTCAGATGTCAGATGTCTGAGGGTCTTCACTGTGAAAATCTGAGCTTCAACAACACAGGTTTGGGGAAGTGTGTCATGGCTCAAACAAAGGAGATTTCTGAGAACCTTAGATGAAGAGATGCTGACTTTGGGCTTCATCAGTTGTCTATCAGGTAGATTGTGTAGAAATGGGAGACATCCAATACCATTGTTACCCTCCCCAGGAGTGGTTGAACAATAAAGATCACACTAACAGCAGGTGTGTAATAGTCCAGGAGGCCACAGGGACTGCAGGCTAACATCTAGGAAACTAAAAGACCTTTTTGCAGAGGCTACAGTCGATGTTCATGAGTCCACCATCAGGAGACCATTGAACATCTACAGTTCGCTTAAGACTGCATGGATAATAAGCCAGAAAGGAAAAATGTTCTGTGGACAAATGTTTTGCTATGGCTGAGTTTAAGTCCCAACCCTAATTCTAAATAAATACTGTGGAAGGACCTGAAGCAGGCAGTTAATTAAGAAGCTCACCAACATCCCAGAATGAAGACTGTTCTGTAAAGAAGAACGGGATAAAATCATTCTAAGCTGATGAGCAGGGATGATGGATCATTTTCCTAAATAAATAAATGTATGTAATCAATGTTTCTGTCTGGTTTCTTGAATCAGGTTCTCTTCATCACGTTTTAGGACTTGTGTAAAAATCAAATCATGTTTTAGGTCATATTTAAGCAGAAATAGACAAAATTGTAAAGTGTTTGAGCAGCACTGTACACACATATATACATACATACATACAATAATCAATGCTAATATGGAGTATATAAATACAACCAGTGCATAAAAGACATGGGATCTACATGATATTCCTTGTTGCATGATAGGTATTTTTGTGTAGTTTTTTTGTTATACTCACAATAATTAAAAATTAATAATTACTATTTGTGTGGAGGAAGATGATGATATCAGAAGTGCACTGTTGGATAAATGACTATATTATTGTACTAACACTTTGATGATCTATCATCCATTGTAGGGAAATGTAAAAACCACATTGTTCTGTTTTAAGTCAGATGTCTCATCAATGTCACGCAGTGTGTACGGTGGAGATGAAAGGAGTGTCTCATCTGTTAGGAAAGTAGGAACAGAAAAGTGCAAAATACACATGATGATTTTAAGAAGTGGCTGTTAGAAGGGGGAACTGAATGCAAGAACAGGAAATGGTACAGGAAGGCATGACAACATCTAGGTTGGTGATGTACGTTTGCAGACAGTGAAGTGTTACTACACGAGGTGTGCATGTGATGGATTGAGCACTTCTGTTAGTGGTTGTGTTGGGCGGTGGCCGAAAGTAAAACATGTATATATGAGCTGGTCAGTGTGTCTCTCAAAGCTGTCAGACTGCAGAGCACGGACTCTCAGGTATTTAATCACCTTTCTCACCTAACAAGACAAATTGATATTTCAGCTGTAACGACACCTGTATTTGATGATACAATGTCAGTGACTACCTGTTATTGACTTATCAGCGTAATTGGGGATTGATTATTATTATTATATATTATTAGTATTATTAGCTCAGGGATTGAAGTGAGTATGTATCTAAAATATTGTTTATTGTTTAAAGCGGTTTGATATGTCTATCTATAAAAGGCTTTACATAAAAGGCTGCTTATTCACAGTAGAACCATATTTTGACAGTCTGGTTGCTTTGGATTGTAAGATAGTCTGCTGAAAGTCTGCAGTAGGATACGCAAACTTTTGTGTGTCTTATGTATTTAGAAGAGTTAGTGCTAGATTGGAGCAGCCTGGAGGGATGACTTATTAAGAGATTTGTACACTAACCTTAACTTTAACCCAACACTGACCACTGGAATAACTAAATCTGATCAGATGGAGATCACTGATGTGTATCAGTCTGCAACTCTTTAACCAACAAAAAATACTCAGTTTTCAGTGTGTAGTATAACATGTTCTTAAAAATGCTGTAATGAGAACATTTCCTGTATACAACCAAATGACGTAATAGTAACATAGCAGCCACTTTAAGGAAGTTAGCAAGAAGTTTGAAGCAACCTAATGAGCTCATATTGACACACAGTTCTGTTTGTTCTTACAATTTGTAACAAACTGCACCACCCTCTCTGTAAAATGTCCTAAAAATGAACCGTTACATATCTGAAAATTACACACATTTCTAGGAAGTCAGAATAAAATCAAAGGAGCTGTAAAATAAAGTCTCACCACAGATTTTATACCTTCAAAGAGAAATCTGAAGTTGACACACAAGGTTAGCTGAAGTCGACATGTCGAGTGAGCTGGAAGACATAAAGATGTGAAGGGAAAAGACTTGATCTGCATCATGTGAAGTGTAGCAGGTCATCAGAAACATACAGGAACTAAAAATGTATTCAGAAATGTATGATATTAAAATGGAGAAGAACACTTCATAAGGAGTTAAAGATAACAAAGACATTAATAAAGACACATTTCCTTCAATCGGTTTATAACTACATTACAATGTGTTTGATAAATGTTTATATAACCAACATTGAGATTAACAGAAAGTGTTTTAAAGAGATCAAACTATAATAATTATCGTTATTATTGATATGCAGTCAGTTTAAATGGTTTTAAATTCAGTTGAACTTCTGCTTGACACTGAAACAGCTGTCAGATATGATTTACTGAAGATCATTTTATCCCACAGACTTGTTCTCTGCTGTCATCAGATGGTTGAATATCGAAGGTGAGAGTGACAGCAGACGTTCAGAAGCACAGAGACACAGAGGCTTAACGTCTGCAGATGGATGAACAGGTAAGAACATCACAGCTGTTTGGTGGTTTTAGTTTTTGTCGAGCTCTGAGAGAAACAAACCTTTTTTTCTCAAGATTTGAATTTATTGTGATTCTTTCCAAGTGAACTGCAGCGCTGCACAACAAGAATAGAGACAGTAAAACAGGAAATATAATAAAACCAATAAGATCACAGCACTGCCACTGTCTTCAGAAATTAAATATGTTAAGTTTTGGTCATTTTATTACATTTGTTGCATTAAACACATCTATTAATGCCTAAATAATCAGCTCCTCAGGTGCTTAGTAATATGAGGTGCGTCTGGTGTAAGGATCCCTTTAGTAAATTCTCACTGAGACTCAGGGGATCAACATGTGGAACTCTTTATGCATCATTACTGGGAACATTTTAAACTCAAACTGAAACAGCTTTAAAGATCAGTCATGTAGTCATGGGTGATCTGCTGCATGCTGTTTTATGAAACGTTTATTGTATGTTGCTAAGTGTAGTTGTACAATTGATGTTTATTAAATGAAATATTATTGATGATTTATAATTGATATTGCTAAAGTTAACAAACTCTCAATTTCCTGTGATTGTTGGAGCTTGATGACGGCAACAGTGCTTGAATTCAAACCATCTTTTAAATGCTAATGCTCCTTTTTTCACTGTTTGGTTATTGGCTCCTGACCTCAGGGTAGTGTCCCAATATTATTAATTTAAATAAGAATTGTATTGGTTTTTAATCATTAATAATTATCTTTAATCATTTTAATTATTATTAACTATTGTCAATAACCAGACCTGCTCCTAAATGAGTTGCTGATGTGACAAGCTGCTGTCAAAGCCCAACCTTTTGAAGTGTTTCCTGGTATAAAATAAAAACACCTGTAGTGAAAAGGTGTCCTGCATTTAATTTGTTCGTAAGAAGACTCTGTTTTATGGGATGCTCCTGTTGAACTCATGACATCCTCAATGTTGATCTGTTGTTTTATAAACTCAGTATAATGTCAATTTCCAGAAACAGAGGCATGTTCACTGCTGTGAAAGTTCACTGATTAATTCAAGTCACTCCCCAGAGCTGCTGTCAATGAAAGCTGAAACTTTGGAAACATTTGATGGAAACAGTGAGCAGCAGTGTGATGAGATGGGATGTGATGAACTGTATGTTTGTTTAAGGTTTAAAAGGATTTCTTTCTTTCACACAGGGAGGAAAGCCAATGGACTCTATCCCTAAAGAGGATTTCTTGAGAACTTTACAGAATTTTGGAGAAGATGACTTTAAAACATTTAAGTGGTACCTGGAGCAGCCTGAGGTCCTGGAAGACCTCCCAACAATCCCAAAGTGTCGACTGGAGAAGTCGGACCGGTGCGACACAGTGGATCTGATGGTCCAGACCTACAGTGAAAACACTCTGCAGGTGACCAAAAAGGTTCTGGGGAAGATGAATAAGAAATGCTCACAAACCATCTCTAAACGTAAGTCATGCTATGACTGTTATTATCAGTAAAAATAAATTAATAAATAAAGTGTTTCTGCGCTAATATGAAACTTATTGATTATGCTTATTTTAATGTAGTGAGGGGAGCCCTCAGCATTGTCAGTTCACATTAACTGCTGCAGGTTGGTGGCAGATGGGTCAGGTGTAATCCTTTTCCAGTTCCACCTGACCTGGTTTGAACTGTGGTCTTTACTACTGAGGGAACACAGGAGATCTAGAAGCTTGGATCCACATTGTTCCCAGAGAGGGCCATTTCATACTTTCCGTGTCTGTTTGGACATGTCAGTCTCTGGACTGTATGCATTATGAGTGCATCTGCTGCACATGTTGTTTTTCAGCAACATACAGGAAGTCCTCAGCTACATTCAGACTGAGATAAGCCCTGTGTAAAAAAAAAAATACAAGGGACTGTGTTGGTGTGGACTTGTTGTTTAAAGTGTCAGTGAGACAATGAATTACGATCCTGTAAGTAGTAACATATTATTGTATTTAAAGTTTTTCCGTCCGTCTTCTGCCACTTATCCAAGGTCGGGTCTCGGGGGCAGCAGCCTAAGCAGGGAACCCCAGACTTCCCTCTCTCCAGCCACTTTGTCCAGCTCGTCCCGGGGGACCCCGAGGCGTTCCCAAGCCAGCCGAGAGACATAGTCTCTCCAGTGTGTCCTGGGTCTGTCAACTGATCACCACCAGGTGTTCCACCAACAGTTCCGCCCCTCTCTTTGCCCGATATCCAAGACATGCGGTCGCAAGTCCGACAACATGACAACAAAGTCAATCATCGAACTGCAGCCTAGGGTGTCCTGGTGCCAAGTGCACATATGGACACCCTTATGCTTGAACATGGTGTTCGTTATGGACAGTCTGTGACGTGCACAGAAGTCCAATAACAGAACACCGCTCTGGTTCAGATCGGGGGGGCCGTTCCTCCCAATCACACCCTTCCAGGTCTCACTGTCGCTGCCGAGGGGCAATAATAGGGGGGCAATAAGTATTGCCACCCCTGCCCGGCGCCTCTCACCAGTGGAAGACTCTCTTCCACTCCAGAGTGGAAGAGAGTCCAACCCTCTCAAGAAGACTAGTTTCAGAGCCCTTGCTATGCGTCGAGGTGAGGCCGACTATATCTAGCTGGAAAATCTCAACCTCACGCACCAGCTCAGGCTCCTTCCCCACCAGAGAGGTGACGTTCTACATCCCTAGAGCTAGCTTCTGCAGCCGAGGATCGGACCAACAGGGTCCCCGCCTTCGGCCGCCGCCCAGCTCACATTGCACCCAACCACTTTGGCCCCTCCTATGGGTGGTGAGTCTGTGGGAAGGGAGTCCGCATGTTACCTCTTCTTTAAAGTTTCTGATTTTCCTCTTCAATAAAGGAGTTGGTACTTGACAATCTCTGACTGAAAGGAGCCCCCGATAACTGAGCTCCTGGGGGTAGCTCAGGGAGGGGTTGTATTTAAAGGTTGATCAAAAATACACTGCACAGCTGCAAACGTGTTTTCTACTGTGCACATTTCCTAGGGTGACAGGCATGGGTGTGGGAATATTCATGAGCCCATGTTGAGCAATGCTGTGTTTCCCCACAACATGGAGGGCATTTGGGACATAAGACTCACTTGGAGATTTTCAAAGCATCAATTGCAGGAGCAGCTGTCCTGACTTCTGGCCAGAAGGCTGTTGGTTCCTACTTGAGGGGGTAGTCCTTTCAGACTTGGTGAATCCTCTATTACATCTAGAGGATTCCCAAAGAGGATGAAGGGGTTACCGGGCTTGCTTGTGGCATGGTTTGGAGAGATCATGGAGAAGTTGACCCGAATGAGGGTCTAGCAAGCAGTTGGAAGATATTACTTGACAAAGGCAGCAATGATTTAACAATCTCCTGACCTTGACTGACACACCCTCTACAGAGGAGACTTTTTTTTTTAATTTTCTTGATGGGCTGTGTTCATAAATATGGCATCAAATTCTCCTAGTGTATTCTTTTTCCTTTTCTTTTGTTGTTTGTATTTCAACAAATTCATATTTATTACTAATAGGTCTATAATACACTGTGTAGACAAAGTAGTTCCTCTAAGATGCTTAGGGACAAAAATGTCCTAGTTGAAACCCATTATAACTACCAGAATATGCCTCTTTCATGCAATCCTGTGTTCCGGGGTGTCATTTTGGAGCCCAGGCTTCAAAATTGTAGTGTTTTTTCCCCCCAACAAATAATGTCATTTAGCTGTATTTTGCCTATTACTCTAATGTTAATCTCCCATGTATGTTGTCTGTTGCATCCATTCAGAGATTCTTGCCATGTGTCAGAATAAACTCAAATCCAACATGAAGGAAAAATTTCAATATTTACTGGAGAAAATCACAAAAGCAGGAAATTCAAAACTTTTAGAACAGTTCTACACACCGCTCTACATCATACTTCAAGAAACTGGAGAGGTGAACATGGAACATGAGGTCAGACAGATTGAAACAGCATCCAGGAAACCAGACAGACCAGAAACAACAATCAGACATGAAGACATCTTTAAAGCCTCACCTGGAGGAGATAAACCAATCAGAACAGTGATGACAAAGGGAGTGGCTGGCATTGGGAAAACAGTCTTAACACAGAAGTTCACTCTGGACTGGGCTGAAGACAAAGCCAACCAGGACATAGACTTCACATTTCCATTCACTTTCAAAGAGCTGAATGGGCTGAAAGAGAAAAAGTACAGCTTGGTGGAACTTGTTCATCACTTCTTTACTGAAACCAAAGAAGCAGGAATCTGCAGGTTTGAAGAGTTCCAGGTTGTGTTCATCTTTGACGGTCTGGATGAGTGTCGACTTCCTCTGGACTTCCACAACACTGAGATCCTGACTGATGTTACAGAGTCCACCTCAGTGGATGTGCTGCTGACAAACCTCATCAGGGGGAAACTGCTTCCCTCTGCTCGCCTCTGGATAACCACACGACCTGCAGCAGCCAATCAGATCCCTCCTGAGTGTGTTACCATAACAGAGATCAGAGGGTTCACTGACCCACAGAAGGAGGAGTACTTCAGGAAGAGATTCAGAAATGAGGAGCAGGCCAGCACCATCATCTCCCACATCAAGACATCACGAAGCCTCCACATCATGTGCCACATCCCAGTCTTCTGCTGGATCACTGCTACAGTTCTGGAGGATGTGTTGAAAAGCAGAAAGAGAGGAGAGCTGCCCAAGACCCTAACTGAGATGTACATCCACTTCCTGGTAGTTCAGGCCAAAGTGAAGAACATCAAGTATGATGGAGGGACTGAGAGAGATCCACACTGGAGTCCAGAGAGCAGGAAGATGATTGAGTCTCTGGGAAAACTGGCTTTTGAGCAGCTGCAGAAAGGCAACCTGATCTTCTATGAAGCAGACCTGACAGAGTGTGGCATCGATATCAGAGCAGCCTCAGTGTGCTCAGGAGTGTTCACAGAGATCTTTAAAGAGGAGAGAGGGCTGTACCAGGACAAGGTGTTCTGCTTCGTCCATCTGAGCATTCAGGAGTTTCTGGCTGCTCTTCATGTCCATCGGACATTCATCAAGTCTGGAGTCAATCTGCTGGCAAAAGAACAAACAACAACCCGGTGGTCTAAAATCTTGAAAGAAAAACCTAAACTAAAACATCTCTACCAGACAGCTGTGGACGAGGCCTTAAAGAGTCCAAATGGACACCTGGACTTGTTCCTCCGCTTCCTCCTGGGTCTTTCACTGCAGACCAATCAGACTCTCCTACGAGGTCTGCTGACACAGACAGGAAGCAGCTCAAAGACCAATCAGAAAATGGTCAAGTACATCAAGAAGAAGCTCAGTGAGAATGTGTCTGCAGAGAGAAGCATCAATCTGTTCCACTGTCTGAATGAACTGAATGATTGTTCTCTAGTGGAGGAGATCCAACAGTCCCTGAGATCAGGAAGTCTCTCCACAGATAAACTGTCTCCTGCTCAGTGGTCAGCTCTGGTTGTCATCCTACTGTCATCAGAAAAAGATCTGGACGTGTTTGACCTGAAGAAATACTCTGCTTCAGAGGAGGCTCTTCTGAGGCTGCTGCCAGTTGTCAAAGCTTCAAATAAAGCTCTGTAAGTGGATGAAAATGTGACCAATTTCAACATTTACATGTTTAATTCTTCACTATTTAAAACATTTTCTTTTGTCATTATTGATTCTTTTTCAGTCTCAGTCTCTGCAAACTCTCAGAGAGAAGCTGTGCAGCTCTGTCCTCAGTTCTCAGCTCCCAGTCCTCTAGTCTGAGAGATCTGGACCTGAGTAACAACAACCTGCAGGATTCAGGAGTGAAGCAGCTTTCTGCTGGACTACAGAGTCCACATTGTACACTGGAAAGTCTCAGGTCAGGATACAGATATTTCATGCTGCTTTAGGTTCACGTTAATGCTTTTTTTTCAACATCTGTAAGATTTTTCTGCAACTCTGAGTTATCTTAAATTCTGAATTCCAGTCTGTCAGTGTTGGAATAATTGTACATAAGTTATCTCATATTTACCTATTATACTACTGTAACTAATCTGTTATTAGTTTGTACAAGTGTGCTGTGTGCTTGAGTTGTTTTTCAGGAAGTTCTGTAAGTGCGTACGTGTCTGGAGATGGATGACTCGCAGAAGTTCGGGTTGTCGTTGCGAAACAGGAGCCGCGCTGGACTTCAAGAGAGAAGCGGAACCAATCTTACGAAAGAGCCGTCCGAAGAGAGGAAAACAACATGTGCAAAGAAGCTGATATGAAAATGTGCATAGATGATAAGATTGATTATGTTGTTGCTGTGTGTCCCCATCCTTTAGAGCAACAACAATTGTGTAACCAGGGACTTCCCTAAATCTAATAAATAGCAAGGGTTCGAGAGATATGCCCCAGAACAGGAAGGAGATGTGTACTGGGCATATCTCTCTGTTCTCCTTGCAAGTAAAAACTCTAAACGCTGTGTCTTGTCTCCCTTTGTCTGATATTTGAATGTTTTAGGTTGCCTGAACCTGACATTTAACTTGGTCCTTCGAGCCGGATACCAACACACCTAAAGGATTCCAGCGGGTGTGGACGAATTCCAGAAAAGACTGTGGCCACAGCAGGGCTCCGTAGTGTGAGTTCTTAAGATCCTTTTCCAGGACTGGTTTTCGACTCACCTGCTGGAATCCAAAGGTTGACGGTATGCCGAGGGAAGAAAGACGACAGTGGTGAGTTAGAGTTTGTTTAAAACAAGCGATTGACTGAGGGTCATTGCGCGTTGTTTTGAAACCCTGTAAATTCTAGACACTAACAGGTATCGAGGGACGACGGAGTCCGAGAATATCCGTGTGAAGTAAAAATAGAGGACGGCAGAGTCCTGCAAAGTAAACGTTTAAAACTCAGTGAAACGTACGTGAGTGAATGAGAGTGTGAGTGGAAATAAAATACCATTAGGTATTTTCATTTCATACCAAGATAGTAGGATTGTAAACAGCAAACCTCTTGTGGATGCAAAGGCAAGAATTCTCCACTCGAAAGAGTTGAAGCGAGAATTACTACAACAGGGAGTTTTATTGCTGTCCTACTGACGAAAAAACCAGTTTTTAGAACACCCTAGGTGTTGAATAACTGGACCAAATTTCCTAAAATGGGGAAAAGAAGCGAGTAAACTAAAAACTAAAGTAAGAAATATACTCCAAAGATTGGAAAAATGTTGAAACCCAGGATCCTGGTAAAATTAAGAACGTACGGATAGAGATACTAAGAGAAGCAACTAAAAGGTACTAAAATATAATAAATATCAAAACTTAGGGAGGCGTCCCTAGAGCATAGAAAATAAAGAAGTATAACCCATTACAAAGTAATGAGTACATATAAGGAAGGAGAATAATATAATAATGAAATAAACTAGTTGGAATTTGTTAAAACTCAGTAATGATATATATATATAATTTTTTAAGAAATAAGCCTGTCAAGAAAAGTACAAATAGGAAGTGTAAAGTAGAGTAAGGGCAAAGTAGACGTATATACATAGATGCTCGAAGAAAAGCTGTGTTGTTGGTGTTGCAGTGAAAACGGACATGTGGCTCGACACTGTCCAGAGAAAGACAAGAAATGTTCTGAACGGAAGACATTAGGATGTTGGCGTTGCAGTACGGAAGGACACTTAGCTAGAAAATGTCCATTGAAGAAACAGACAGTTGATGAAGATGTTGCTCAGTTCTGTGCTGATATGGAAAGTTTTAGACACTCCTATCATCTGAATGGTGAAAAGGTGCAATAGATTTGGATGACTGTTTTGGGGCCAGATTGGCACTATGTGAGAGGAACATGGAGTCCTACGGGGAATCCAGTAGGGAATCCACCCATTGCGCAGGTGTTAGCTCATGATTCCGGGGAGCTGACTACTCGAGTTGGACAACTCATTGAGAGAGTTATTCAACGCTTTAGGCGTAGAGCAAACTATGTTGAAATAGGAAGAGTTAAACAAAGGGAAGATGAACCTTTTGAAGAATACAAAATTAGAATGACAAATGTGTTCAAAACCCATAGTAGTTTACAAGAAAATAATGATGTATAAATGGAGCATTCCAACAGCAGCTAAAGAATGCTCTCCATGCAAGTTCTAGAGATGCGATCCGTAACTGGGTTACTAAACATTACATAGAACTTCCAACAGGGAACCTTGACGAATATGTTAATCATGCCCTGCATGCAGAAAAAGTTGTAAAAAAGAATAAGAAAGCTGCAGGGACCTTTTATCATGATGAGGAAGAAGTTTTCTACCAGAGAGGAGGTGCTAGAGGAAGAGGCGTGAAACGTAGATTTAGAGGAGGAGGAGCAGGAAGAGGAAATTACAGACAGAATCAGAATCCTTCTGGTTGTTGGTGTTGTGGCAAAGATGGCCACATAGTTAGAGATTGTCCGGAGAGAAAGCATAATTCAGTCTGACTAGGCCAAGAATGGCAGGCAAAGTGTTATCAGGAGAGTGAACAGGATAAGACAAATGGAGATCTTTTAAATTTACAAGATATACTCTCAATGGATGATATGAAACCTGAAGTAAGATTATTGGTAAATGGAAAACCTGTTGTGTTTTTGTGTGATACAGGAGCTTGCAGGACAACCTGCAGGGAAGAAGTACCACAAGCTAAATTTAATGGCAATGTTGTAGTAGTGAGATCTGCGAGTGGGAAATTAACTGAAGTTGAACAATCTGAGCCAGTGTGGCTAAGAGATCCAGATGGCTCGTCTTGCCGTCTATCCATTCTGATGTTTCCAGAATGTCCAGTTAACCTCCTTGGGAGAGATGGGTTGTTGTTATTAGGGCTAGCATTAGTGCCTACGCCAGAAGGGCGGATTGTAGTTAAAAGAAAAGCAGAACTACAGATGGGAGACTTTTTTGTTCTCCAAGGGATAGGATTACCACACTATTTCTATTCCCTCGATGTTCCTAATAAACCACCCCATGAGACCGCAGATGCACTCTTGACCGAAGGAAGAAATGCCATAGTAAAACCACAAGACCAAATGAGTAAAGATGATTTGCATATCACCCTTTGGTACAAAATAACTCCAGGCCCAGATAAAGAATATGAAGCTAAATGAGCTAAAATGACTCCTACAAAAGTTACAGTGACATATGTGTATGGAGATGAGAAAAGTACAGCAGTAGCAGCTGTATCTTTAAGAACTTATGAGAAGAGCATGCACAAGTCCTGGTATCCACCCCATATATCCTTGTATAAAGACCAAAGTAAAGAATGGAAGGACTTGGGGAAAATGTCACTGATTGGATAGCCACGTCAGTAAACACGTGGGCAAGTGCATCAACAGGCCTGTCTAAGAAGGCGCTGTTTTGGCAAATACAAGTGCAAGAAGGAATACATTTGCATGTGTTCCCACCTAACAAAAGGTGATACATAATGTTGACAGAAGCAGAGGAAGGTCTGCTGAAGAATATTTCTGATAAACTATGGTCTAAAGGACTATCTGATGTAGGGCTGGTAAAGGGAGCCTTACCTGTTAAAATGTGACCCAAAACGGAGTACAGACCGTGTGTAAGACAGTATCCTCTAAAACAAGACACACTTGAAGGAATTAAGCCAGTAATAGAAGATTTGATTTCAGCAGGTGTGATAATTAAATGTAACGATTCACCTTGCAATACACCTATATTCCTAGTTAAAAAGCAAGCACTCTCTGTAGGATGGCGTATGGTGCAAGATTTACAAGCTGTAAACAATGCTGTAATTCAAAGAGCTCCATGTGTTCCAGATCCCTACACACTGCTAAACTCTTTAAGACCAGATGCTAAAGTATTTACTGTAGTGGATATTAGTAATGCATTTTTCTCTATGCCTGTAGATAAAGATAGTCAATTTTGGTTTGCTTTTACCTTTGGAGGCCAGAGATATACATATACCAGGTTGCCTCAAGATTATTGTGAAAGTCCAACTATTTACTCTCAAGTAATAAGTGCAAGTATGGCGAAATTTCAACCCCCAGGGGGAAGTCAAGTTTTAATATATGTAGATGACGTGTTATTAGCCTCCCCTGATTTGGAAACATGTAAAGAAGACACTTTAGCTTTACTAAAGCATTTGGCTGAAGAAGGCCATAAAGTAAGCAAAAGTAAACTCCAAATGTGTAAAATGCAAGTTAAATACTTGGGGCATAATTTAAGTGCGGGAGGAAGAACAATAATGGAGGACAGAAAGACTGCAATTCTCCAAGCTCCAAAACCTTTAGTAAAAAAAAGCAGATGATGTCATTTCTGGGGTTGACAAACTATTGCAGAAATTGGGTACCAAACTATGCTGAAATAACGGCACCATTAAGTAAATTTATGTATGAGGAAGACTTCAAAATGACATCTCAGCTAAAATGGACTGAAGAAGCTGAAAAAGCTTTCTGTGAAGTAAAGCAAGTGTTAGTGTCCAGTACAGCACTAGCATTGCCAGATTATAACAAACCATTTGTTTAGATGGTTGATTGTAAAGGTCATTTTATGACCTCTGTATTAGCGCAACATTATGGAGATAAAATGAAACCTATAGCTTATTTCTCATCTAAATTAGATAGTGTAGCTTGCGCATTACCTCATTGCGTAAGAGCTGTTATTGCAGCCTCGATGGCTGTGGAAACAAGTGCAACTATAGTATTGTTTCATCCTTTGACTTTAAAAGTACCACATGCTGTTTCAGCATTACTGCTACAAACAAATATGACATTCTTGTCACCTGCAAGACACGTCTTGCATGTCTACCCTGCTGTCTCAACCACATCTTACTATTGAAAGATCTAAACCCTGCTACCTTATTACCGTTACCAGAAGATGGTATGAAGCATGATTGTCAAGAATTAGCAGAGAAAATGGCAAAAAGCAGAGCTGATTTAAAAGATCAACCATTAGAAACAGGGGGAGTTTTGTTTTGTAGATAGTTACTCTAAAAAAGATGAAAAAAGGAGAACTCAAACAGGATATGTGGTAGTAACTAAAACCACAGTGATAAAAGCAGAACAGCTACCCTCTCACTATTCAGCACAAGCAGCTGAACTTATAGCTCTAACTGAAGCATGTAAATTAATGAAGGATGCATTCGCTACAGTACTATGTATGACCAGAAAATAAACCTATCCTACCAAAAAAAACTTAATAATAAATATAAATGGGCAGCAATATTGAGTCATGGTGTCACATGTCTCAACAGGAGGGATAGTAGGACAGATACATCAATACTATACCACTTATGGGTTCAATTCTTATTCAAAAATTTTTTGTAGAGCATGTCTGACATGCGCTAAACATAATCCACAAGGAAATCTGAGACCGCGTAGAGGACGTTTTCCTACACCTCAGTACCCGTTTCAAATTATCCATATGGATTTTATAGAATTGAACCAAAGTGAAGGGAAAAAGTATTGTCTAGTCATAATAGATGCATTTTCAAAGTGGATTGAAATCTTTCCAACAAAACAACCAGATGCTTCAACAGTAGCAAAGGAATTGTGTAAGGATATTATTCCCAGGTATGGAATTCCTGAAAAGATATATAGTGATAGTGGAGCTCATTTCGTTAACCAAGTGATTAAGAAGATTGGTGTAATGTTCCACATAGATTTAAAAAATCATTGTGCATACCACCCTCAAAGTGCAGGATTAGTAGAAAGAATGAATGGAACAGTTAAGAATAGGCTGAAGAAATGTATGGAGGAAACAGGAAGACCGTGGACACAATGTTTAGACCTGGTAAAGTTGTATATTAAATAAGATCATTTCGACTGAGGACTCTGACAGGGGAGGTGAGCCAAAGACTGATAATAGGGTGGATCTGGACGTTTAGAGTGCAGGTACACCTGAAAATCAGTGAAGATCTTAAAAGCCACCGAACCTAGTAGAGGAGGTCTCTCGGCCAATATGACTAAGACTGACTGTTTGACAAATTACCTATAAATGTGACTGGCTTTTGTGCTCTCGTGATATTACTGTTACCAGTTTCTGTACTTCCTATGACTGCTAAGGATTTAATGCTTAGGACTTTTAGCCTTATGTCACAACAGTGGCCTCGTAAGAAAAGATCCACTGTTTGGTTGACAGATAAAGATCCAACTTACATTGATGCTATCGGTGTTCCATGCGGTGTACCTAGTGAATACAAATTGGCTGATCAAGTTGCGGCAGGATTTGAGTCCACCCTCTGTTGGTGGTGTACCCTAAATAAAAATGCAGACAGGATTAACTACATCCATTACAATGTTCAAAAATTGGGAAATTGGACTCAGAGTGGGTTTGAAGCTGTGCACGGACAACTGGCAGCTACTTCCCTTATGGCTTTTCAGAACAGAATAGCATTGGATATGCTGTTGGCAGAAAAAGGTGGTGTATGTGCAATGTTCGGGGAAAAGTGTTGTACTTTTATCCCCAACAATACGGCTGCTGATGGCAGTCTGACTAAGGCCATTGAGGGCCTGCGTTCACTGAATGGTAAAATGAAAGACCATTCCGGTGTTGACACCACCTTGTGGGATTC
Organism: Scomber colias; assembly: GCA_021039105.1. NCBI lineage: Eukaryota > Metazoa > Chordata > Actinopteri > Scombriformes > Scombridae > Scomber > Scomber colias. The sequence goes on along the minus strand of JAJDFG010000232.1, from coordinate 285,389 downwards.
ATGGATGAATACTTTTGGAAAGTATAGAGCTCTGGTGTCTTCTATCCTAGTCTCGATTGCAGTTTTTGCAGCGATCTTAACCTTGTGTGGATGTTGTTGTATCCCTTGTCTGCGTTCCCTAGTTAACAGATTGATTACTACTGCAATTACACCCGTGGAAAATCGATTTGCTCAAATGTATCCTTTGCTTGGACATGATGATAATGATAATGATGATCCTGAGGATAATATGCCTGATCTGTTTCCCATTCCGTCTGATGTTGACCCGGATTGGTAAACAGTAAAAGAAAACAAATAACTCTGAGTGTAAACTTATTTGTGTTCATAAAAATGATCTTACAACTGAAAATCTTTTGAAGTGGTTGATATAAGTGATATGAGAATTTGGGCAAATATGTGATAAACAGGAGGGAAATGTTGGAATAATTGTACATAAGTTATCTCATATTTACCTATTATACTACTGTAACTAATCTGTTATTAGTTTGTACAAGTGTGCTGTGTGCTTGAGTTGTTTTTCAGGAAGTTCTGTAAGTGCGTACGTGTCTGGAGATGGATGACTCGCAGAAGTTCGGGTTGTCGTTGCGAAACAGGAGCCGCGCTGGACTTCAAGAGAGAAGCGGAACCAATCTTACGAAAGAGCCGTCCGAAGAGAGGAAAACAACATGTGCAAAGAAGCTGATATGAAAATGTGCATAGATGATAAGATTGATTATGTTGTTGCTGTGTGTCCCCATCCTTTAGAGCAACAACAATTGTGTAACCAGGGACTTCCCTAAATCTAATAAATAGCAAGGGTTCGAGAGATATGCCCCAGAACAGGAAGGAGATGTGTACTGGGCATATCTCTCTGTTCTCCTTGCAAGTAAAAACTCTAAACGCTGTGTCTTGTCTCCCTTTGTCTGATATTTGAATGTTTTAGGTTGCCTGAACCTGACAGTCAGGATGTCTGATCACAGAGGAAGGCTGTGCTTCTCTGGCCTCAGCTCTGAGCTACAACCCCTCCCATTTGAGAGAGCTGGACCTGAGCTACAATCATCCAGGAGACTCAGGAGAGAAGCTTTTGTCTGCTGGATTGAAGGATCCACACTGGAGACTGGACACTCTCAGGTATGGACATAACAGTTTGAAGATCATGTGATGTGAGTGAAACCTCTGGAAAAAACTAGTAAGTCGACCTAAACTTGTTTTGTTTGACTTTCATGATCTCCTGGAGTCCATCTGTTATTTTATTATTGATGTATTTACTGTTTATTATAACAAAGTTCACTTGTATCATGGACATTATCTAGAATGTTCTAACTTGTCATTTCTGAAACGGGTGTGGAAGTGGTAGGGCCCAATAGCCGCACAGAACCAGGGAGCAGTTTTAAATGTATAGTAAATTTAGTCCACAAGGTAAGAGAACAGGTATCAAGCAGGATGTGTAGGGGGACAGGCAGGGTTCAGGGTCACTGAAGACAGAGTTACAGCAGGTAAGATAATGCCATTAGCACTCACGGACATGAGGTTGACCAAGCTGGAGTTTCTGGGCTCTCCTGACAGGACCGAAGCCGGAGGACAGGAACAGCCACAGGCGAACAGGAACAGGCGAAACTCAAAGTTAGGAACAGAAGGCTGGTGCATTTATCAGGGAAGACACAAGGAGAGGAGGTCAAAAGAAAGCAGGGTCAAAGCCAGGGAATAAGTCTGAGAATCAGTGCTGGAAGGTCTGGCATAAAGCAATTGCAAATGACGATCTGGCCCAGAGTGAGTGGACAACAGGAGTATATATACTGGCTTGATTACTGAGGAGCTGCAGCTGAGAGTCCAGGTGAACAGAGTTAACTCATGAGGTGGGTGTGGCTGATTAGCAGGAGTGGAGCAGGGGTGTGGTGAATGGACATTTACCAGCAGCAGGAGAACAGACTGTGACAGTCAGTACGTTTACATGCAGCAAAAAATTTAAATTTCTGATGGTATCAGATAAAGACATGCATAAGACCGGATCACTTGTTTGAGTATACATGCCGTTCAGAGAATCAGATAAATGGACGGAGCATGGCTGACTCAACAAAGAGCCACTTCTTGTTGACCTCTACTCAACAGCAACAACAAACTATCTGACGGCATTCAAACAAAATGGCGTACGAGGAGATGGACAATGCTACAGTAGTATATATAAAAAGAATGGAACTGGGTGAAAGCCCCAGCTAAATTCTCGAGCATGCGCAGAATGCAAAATCCGATTTAGATGTGATTGCTGAGTATACATGGCGTTAGAATGCCGACTATGAACAAATTATCTAGGTGTTCGGATCCAATGAGATGTCCGTTATGGTCCGAAGTAGGTCTGATGTAGATCGGACTAAGGTGTTTACAAGCATTTTAAAAGTCCAAACTATGTCTGATACAATCAGAAATTCTATTTTTTTTGCTGCATGTAAACATACTTATTTTGTCTTTCAACTATTATTATCATATATTCAAACCAAATGAATGAACACATGGAATAATTACAGTCAATGTTTTGCTGTCTGTGATCAATATTTAATCTAGTGATTTATCATGTGGGAGGACATATTTGTTCATCACATCTTCTTCTTCAGGTCTTTTCTTCTCAGACTTCAGTGAAAGAATCCAGCAGACAGTTGAGACAGATGAGTTTCAGCCTGTTTCTGTGTCACTCTGACAAACTGAGGAACACTGCTTCATGTTGAACAGCAGTTAGGACTCATGTTGGATAGAAAATCATTCTGACTGTGTTTCTTCCTCCAGGGTGGACCATGGTGGAGAGCACAGGTTAAAACCTGGTCTGAAGAAGTGTAAGTGTGGATTGAATTTGATTCATGACAACTAAACAGCACACAGTCAGTTTCTCTTTAAATACAAAGTTGGTCTTTGTGGTATTTATTCATTAAAACATTACTGACAAAATGTGTCATCATGAAACTTTATAGAAATGAACAACAGATGAGAAGTTAAACAGAGAATAAATCCATCAGGTGTGTCAGATGATAAACTGCTGCTGTGTTGTTTCTTCTTCTCTTCATCAGATTTCTGTGAACTCACACTGGACACAAACACAGTGTACAGAAACCTCAAACTGTCTGACAACAACAGGAAGGTGACATATGTGAAAGAGGATCAGTCATATCCTGATCATCCAGACAGATTTGACTCCTGGCATCAGCTGCTGTGTAGTAATGGTCTGACTGGTCGCTGTTACTGGGAGGTCGAGAGGAGAGGAAGAGTTAGTATATCAGTGAGTTACAGAGGAATCAGCAGGAAAGGAAACAGTAAAGACTGTTTGTTTGGATTTAATGATCAGTCCTGGAGTCTGATCTCCTCTGATTATGGTTACTCTGTCCGTCACAATAAGAGAGAAACATCCATCTCCTCCTCCTCTGTCTCTAACAGAGTAGCGGTGTATGTGGACTGTCCTGCTGGCACTCTGTCCTTCTACAGAGTCTCTTCTGACACACTGATCCACCTCCACACCTTCAACACCACATTCACTGAACCTCTGTGTGCTGGGTTTGGGGTCTGTCAGTGTGATTCCTCAGTGTCTCTGTATCCTCTGTCTGAGTGAGAGTCTGCTCCTGTGGAGACAAACAGTCACACTGCTGACTGAAGACAGCTGCTGAAATCACTGTTCACTCTGTTCAGCAGTGAACAATAGAAACAGGAAGTGACAGCAGCTTCCTGTGTTTAAATGTTGATGGTGGACGAGGTTTCACTCTGGTTTCATTTGGATCACTGACTGTGCTTTAATGTCAGAATATAGTTTCTATTAGAAGTAGTGAAATGATCTCCTCTGGACTGAATTGATGTGTAAAAACTGTGTTGACTCAGATATCCACTTGAGTAAAGTGTTCTTGGAGCAGCATCTAGCAGCTGTTAGTGGCTGTTACTTATTCCATGTTATCAGGATCTTAAAGTGAAGTTTTTCCTGAAAATGTCCACCAGACATCCCAGTCTGTTTGACATCAGCTCAGTTTGTGTTCAATCATTAACATCAACGTATGTTTCTATGTGATGTATGAATATAATAACATGTATGGGCCTCAGTTAGCACTTCTTTATTATATATGATCAATCTGTCTTCAGTAACAGGATATGTACCACAGTCCTTTGAAGTAGCTGAAATTAAACGTCTTGATTCAGGTATATTAGCCAATTATCAACCTAATCTAATCTTCCCTTTCTCTCTACAATAGTTGAGAAAGCAGTCACCAGTTGTTGAACTTGTCAAAACTTGTGAGCTTGTGAAAGTTGTGTACCTTTCTACATAGTAATAGTTTATTGGAGGATTATCAGTCTGGATTTAGAGAGAGACAGTACTCTCTGTACTACTTTTGTTAGATCTTCATGCTGGTTTAAGTCCCATTTATCAGAATGATTTTGGTTTATGTATATCAATGATAAATCCTCCATGCACACAGTTAGTCATGGAGTTAATTTTTCCTTGCTGTTGTCACCAAGTGCTTCTAATGTGGGAATGTTGGGTCTAGATCTACTCTATGGGAGAAGTGCCCTGTGATGACTTCTGTTGTGATTTGCTTTGTGAATAAAATTTAACTGAAAAGTAATTATTTGACTTATTTCATAACTATGACTTTTTTGACTTATTTTTTGACTGGATAAATGAATCACAGAAAACAGTCAGACAATAATGCAAAATTATTTTATTATCTTGAACCTACTAGAACATTGCGCTCCCAGCATACTGACTTGTGGTTCTTAGTATCTCCAAAAGTAAGATGGGAGGCAGAGAAAACCTTTTGTCTGGACAATTGACATGATGGAGCCCATTTATGTGTCTTTTTAAATGTGTTTCAGAGGAGTCAAATGTTTTTCTTTCTGATCAACATTAAAACAATGCAAACCATGTTTAAGATTCATATGCACTTTAAAGAGCCACCAGTGTCTTCAGATAACAGAAGTCCAGATGTTATGCTTTTAGATCCTAAGGCTGTTGGTTTGATCCCTGTTACTCACATAAACACATACAGGTGCTTCCAGTCTGCTGATTGATGCTGCAAAAGACTGCAGAGAGTGTCCTTCTGATAAGACTCCTCTCTGTTAATGATTTTAAAGCAAATCATTATTTTATGCTACAATCTTATATTTAATGCTCTATTCTAGTATTTTATTTCTCTCTTTCTATTTTATTATTAGTGTGTGTGTGTGTGTGTGTGTGTGTGTGTGTGTGTGTGTGCGTGTGTGTGAAAACGTTCAGGACACTCAAACAAATCAATCCGTAGTAGTAAAACTATGTGTGTGTGCATATATGTACATTTATAACTGGTACTAACAGTAACAGTTAACTGTATTATTTAAATCTAGGTCTACTCCTGTATTAAGAACAATGTTGACACATCAGGGCCAATCAAGGTAACTGTTGCTCCTCCATTATATCTGTTTGTGTTGGGCTGATTATTAAATGTTTAGTGGTCAGATATCAGAACTACATGTGATGTGTGATTTCTCTGACACTGACTGGTTAGACTGGTTTTCACGTCACTCTGATGTTGTTTAGACTTGGACTGTGAAGTTATGAGGATGTGACAGCGTCCTCAGATCAAATGCTCACAGACAGCAGGACTGACGAGGGAGAATGAGCAGCTTCTTCTCTCCCAGTGTTTCCTCTACACATGAAGGTGGAAAGTGTCTGTAAGTTGACCTGAAGTGAGTTCAGCAGGTGAGAATCCTACCAGAGAAATCTGTAAATGTCTGATGAACACCATCACTTTGATCACATTGTGTTGTATCACTGTTTGACTGCAGCTCAAATGTTTCTTCATGTTGATTGGCTGTTTAATGTTTAGGTGATGCTTGCAGGTATAAATGTAGATGGTTTTTGTTTTTTTTAAAAGTCCAGGTTAAACTACATGTATTTTGTAGAGATTTACATGTATCACTGTCAATGATTACAATGTAAAACCAACAGCAGTCTGAATTTAATCTCTGACCATCAGTGAAAAATGCAGGAAGTGTCAGAACTGGTCGGACAGCTTTGATGAACTTGAAATGTTCATCTAAGAAAATTACATTATGAACAGTCACATACATGACAGTAAAAGGTGCTACTATTATTATTATTATTGTTATTACTGTTAGCAGCAGCAGAAGTAGTAGTACCATTACTTGTACATATGATTTTTCTTGTTCGTGGGCTGGACACCAAAAAATCACATTTCTGTTTGTGTAATTTTAACACAGCTGAATGCCCAAATGACTGTAGTCAAGCAAAGTGTAGTAGTGATGCAAATTTGGTCTTTGGAGTAAAAACATTTTCAATTATCAACCTTTTAAACTTCTGATTAACTGACACTCGGGAGCACAGAAAAAAGAAAAAGAAGAAAAAAGATAACATATTGGTCAACGTTAAATGATTGTTTGATGGAGCTTGTGTGGTGAACTAAAGAGAGTGTGCTCATACTTGTATTATTAGAAATATTTATAGTAAAGACTGAGACAGAAAAAAGATGCCCCCCCCGCTCCCTTGATTAGGAACCAGGACTGATGAACAGGATGAAGGGCCCCACACAGACCTGAGACTCTTTAGATGATTAGATTGTCAATTAGCACCATCTAGTGGACAGATAGCAGAACTACATCAACAGGTGTATGATTTCTCAAATGTTTCTTCATGCTGATTGGCTGTTTAAAATACCTGATGGATGTTTGCTGGTATAAATATTCTCCAGATATTGTAAAGAGGTTAAACTACATTTATATTATAAAGATTTACATGTATGACTGTTAGTGATTAACAGGTAAAACCAACAGCAGTTTGATTTTAATCTCATCATCAGTGAAAAATGCAGGAAGTGTCAGAACTGGTTGAACAGCTTTGATCAACTTGACTAAAGTTCATTTTTTAACTGTGTTCAAACTTCCATCTTACAACACTGAGACTGACTCTGTTTAACTGAAGCACATTTAACACAGTTCATGTCTCTAGATGGACCAGAGCCAGCTGTAAGGGACCTTAGAGGCTGCTTAGGTGCTTGTTATAGGGCATGTGTTGTAATAATAATTAATTTAATTCTATAATTTTGTACATTGGGGTTGTAAAACAATTCTCTGATTAATATCTTTTTAGCATATCACCAATGTCCAGATCACCTCTTGATACTTGTGACATGTTATTGCCAGTAATAAGAACTACTGTATCCACAGTGGAAATCTTACAGTAAGGACTAACTGTGTGATAGACAGCAGTGTGTGTGTGATGTGCAGCTGGTTGTAATGAATGAGCATGTTGTTGTGTTTGTGTGAAGGTGTTTCTCTGCTATGGATCAGAGTGAGGACAGAGAGGAGGGAGTCCCTCCCTCTAAAAGCTCTCTGTGTGGGGAACATGACAGCCAGACCAAAGCTCAGAGGTGAGATGAGGATCTCTAACTGTCCATCACTGTTCTCCACTCACATCACTCCACCATCATTATTCACACTCAAAGCTCTGTGTGTGTTGTGTAGAAGCCCAGAGCTGCCCAGACCACACTTTGCTGGACCTGAATCTAAGAAGTTCAGTGATGGACATGAATCTGTTGATCAGAGGTAAGAATGTAAAGTCTTTGTTTCTGTTAGTTTCCATCACACCTCAGAAAATGTTGAAGTCTTTGTCATGAAGTCATGAACCACTTCTCATTCTTTCTCTGTAGTGTTAAAAACATGAAGTACAGCACCACATCATCAGATCTCAGTATGTTTTAAGGTTGATATGATCGTTCTGACTGATTGTCTGACTGGTCGGCTGTGTACGTGGCATGCGCTCTAACCACTCACCCACCTGCGTGCCTTCGTCAGGAATTTTAATCAGATATACTCTGAGAACCTGAAGTGAACAAAGGTGTGTGAACTTTGACAGGAATCTGTTGTAGAATATGAAATTCGATCACAGTTGATTTATACTTTCCCAGCAAAACTTAATCCAGACGTCCCAAAATGGTTCAAAAATATTTCCACAGTGAAAGTTTTGCCAAATGTCCAAGAGATTACTTGGATGTTCCAGCAATGTAAAATATGTTGTTACCATCATCAACTAGAATATTTAACTATCTATTGATGTTTCTGTAAACAGTCTTCATTCTGATATATGTTGAGATTAACAACATTAATATGTTCTGCTTTCTAAAATGGTCCAGCTGACGTCCTGGTCTGAACCAGACGTCTGTTATATGTTTTAAAAACGTGTCACTTTCTAGATCCTCCTGATAATAACCAAACACACAGCAAACACATGAAGTATCTGAATGAATAAAGATTAACAGAAACACACTGAGTCAATACTGATGTGTAACAAAATATTATTAGGATCAACTAAACAGTAAAAGATGATGATCAGAAGTTCAGCTTCTTGTAAATAATCAGTCTAAATAGTTGAACTCTTAAGTTAGGAAGGTAACTGTGGAAGACACTGAATCTGGATTGAGTCTCAGGTGGGGACAGTAGTGATAGGTCAGACAGGATCAGGTACCTTTCTTACCTTTAGCTATGACGAGGCCCAGGGCAGGACAGATAGCAGATAGTCCAGGAGAAGCTGCAGGCAGTCATTAATGAGGCTCACAACAACAGGAAGCAACTCACAAACAGCTGGATGTGAATCTGACACAAAACTACACAACTAACACAACAAGTCCTCCACATTCAATTAAAGCAGTGCTTTGATCATGTGACTCCAGGTTTCTAATGTGGTGCTTCTATCAGCAGTAATCAGCAGGATGACATCATCATGTGTCTGTTCCACATCACTGTTAATCAATAATGATGTTTGATGATGTGACAGCGCTGTGGTTAAGGTCTGGTTATGTTTATAATGATGATGCTTTGTGTTAAAATCATCACTTTGTTAAGGTTTCAGAAACGTGCTGTGGGTTAAAGATACTACTTTCTTAAAGTAAGGCCACCTTCATCGTCATGGCAACAATAATAACCACGGGGTTAGGTGATGATTGTAGTCACGCTTTTAAAAAACTGTCCCGACTCGTTGTTGGAAACAGGAAATAAAGTCCAGTGTTGGGTTACTGCCTCCATCCTCCTGTGAATGAGGACATCTGTCCACATATATATATACGTCATCTGAACTGCACCACTGCTCCACCTCACTGTTACGACAGCAACTAGATGGCAGCTGTTACTCAAACTAACTACAGGTTGTATTCAGTGACGACCAGCTGTGTGGTTTTTCTTGGTCTCCACCAACATCACTGAGACCTGATGTTGTCCTGCTGTCAAAGGCCTCATAGCAGGAGATCATGTTTGAGCAGACTGTTTCCTGGAAGATCAGAGATGCATCTGTGCTCTCTAAGCTAGTTAGCCAAGCTAACAATGTCAGTTTGTTGTAGCTGTGTGGATCAGTTTCTTACTGCAGGTTTATGTAGAAACACCTGATGTGTCGTAGCTGTCGTCCAACAAAACACACAATCTTCAGGATCAACACTGTAGTTACACTTGTTTTATCTCTTCTCTGTTTCCATCAGGATCCATCAGCAGAGACCAGATCCTCCTGAACCCAGCTGTGTGTCCATGAAGAGTGACTGGTCTAAGGATGAACCTATTGACTTCAAACATGGACATCAGTCTGCTGATCAGAGGTCAGACTGTAAAATGTTTTTATATGTTATTATCCAACTCTCATAAAAAGAAGTTTGATTGATGTAGAAATTAATTCTTGACCTCAGTGATACATAACTGCAGTAAAAACTCTAAACAGTTTTACTAACTTAGTTCATTTCAGAACTTTCTGTTGTATCCCATGGTCTTCCTCAGTGAATGAGACTTACTCAGGTATCATCAAGTCAGATGTGAATGTCCTCTTTGATCTTTCTCTGACTGTCCATTGACTGCAGGTCAATGACCTTTGACCTCTTCCCAGTGGATACTGTGGAGTATTGTGTGTATTAAAGTCTCATATATCTTATTATTCTGATGTTGTTCAAAAACTATTGAAACAGGTCAGTGAGCCACAACTTCCCAATGCAGCTTTCAGCTTCACCAGCTCGTTGTGGCTCTGCACGAGATTTCTTAACAATGAAAAAATGAAAATAATGACCATACCTGAACAAATCCATTATCTGATAAAGGCTATGGGATACAGTTGAGAGCTGTAGGAATGACAACAGATGTTGAATTTAGAGTATTTACCACAGAAGAGCCATGAGAATAATTATGACTGGGTTTTTATTTCCATCAGGATCCATCAGCAGAAACCAGATTCTCCTGAACCCAGCTGTGTGTCCATGAAGAGTGACCGGTCTAATGATCGACTTATTCAATTCAAACATGGACATCAGTCTTCTGATCAGAGGTCAGACTGTAAAATGTTTGTCTGTTATTATCCAACTCTCATAAGAAGACGTTTGATTGACTAAAACAGTTTTTTCACACAATGTCCTCATAAACACAAACACACACACTCCTCCTACAAACACTTTTTTAGAAACCACAAACTTTATGTGTATAACAGTTTTTAAACAGAGGTACAAAGTCTTTACAGAGACAAATGATCAGAGGTCAGACAGAACAGCCGAGTGTTTTACCTGGATCCACTGTGATAGAACACAACACCTTTAACACTGAGTGTCATTATTTATTCTGAGACTTCATCTTTTCTTCACAGAGTTCATCAGCAGAGCTCAGAGGCTGTCAGTGGTCAGTCTGTCCAGCAGCATCAAACACAGCTGGACTCCATATTTATGGTGTGTAAATGTAAAGCACAGCTACTACTGCTAACTACAACAGCCACAGACTAAATACTAAACTACCATTCTGGTCCTAACTGTCTCCATGCTGCACTCTGTAGACCAGCAGCTTTTCAGTCTGTCACTGATCATCTGATGTTGACTTCTACCAGTTACATTTACATTTGATTGTGTTCCAGCTGCTGGAGGAGGGCATCAGCAGGTTTGTGAAGAATGAGCTGAAGAAAATGCAGAAGGCTCTGAGTCCAGATTACCCAGAATGCTTAGAGAGTCAGAGTGAGGATGAGGAGGTGTTGGACGGTGAGGAGGAAGAGCAGAGGAGGAGCAGCAGAGAGGCATTTCTGAAGATCACAGTGCACTTCCTGAGGAGAATGAAGCAGGAGGAGCTGGCTGAGCTTCTGCATAGCAGTAAGAGGATTTTAACAGATTTCACATGATGGAGAGGAAATGGAGGCAACATGGGAGAGGTTTATATTTCAAACTCTGCTGTTAATATGATGCACACATCTGCATCAGATCTTCTGAGCTGAAAACAATCAGAAACTGTCTATCTTAATCTCATGAGCTTTCTAGTAGATGAAAATGTCTACACTTGAACGTGTTTCCATATATTAGATTTACAAGCAACAACACATTGTGTTTGTCTTTTATTCATTTAGGAACTGCAGGTGCAGCTATCTCCTGTCAGCATAAACTAAAGTCTAACCTGCAGAAGAAGTTCCAGTGTCTGTTTGAGGGGATAGCTAAAGCAGGAAATCCAACCCTTCTGAATCAGATCTACACACCGCTCTACATCACAGAGGGAGGGACTGCAGAGGTCAATGATGAACATGAGGTCAGACAGATTGAAACAGCATCCAGGAAACCAGTCAGACCAGAAACAACAATCAGACATGAAGACATCTTTAAAGCCTCACCTGGAAGAGATGAACCAGTCAGAACAGTGATGACAAAGGGAGTGGCTGGCATTGGGAAAACAGTCTTAACACAGAAGTTCACTCTGGACTGGGCTGAAGACAAAGCCAACCAGGACATACACTTCACATTTCCATTCACTTTCAGACAGCTGAATGTGCTGAAAAAGAAAAAGTACAGCTTGGTGGAACTTGTTCATCACTTCTTTACTGAAACCAAAGAAGCAGGAATCTGCAGGTTTGAAGAGTTCCAGGTTGTGTTCATCTTTGACGGTTTGGATGAGTGTCGACTTCCTCTGGACTTCCACAACACTGAGATCCTGACTGATGTTACAGAGTCCACCTCAGTGGATGTGCTGCTGACAAACCTCATCAGGGGGAAACTGCTTCCCTCTGCTCGCCTCTGGATAACCACACGACCTGCAGCAGCCAATCAGATCCCTCCTGAGTGTGTCGGCATGGTGACAGAGATCAGAGGGTTCACTGACCCACAGAAGGAGGAGTACTTCAGGAAGAGATTCAGAGATGAGGAGCAGGCCAGAACCATCATCTCCCACATCAAGACATCACAAAGCCTCCACATCATGTGCCACATCCCAGTCTTCTGCTGGATCACTGCGACAGTTCTGGAGGATGTGTTGAAAAGCAGAGAGAGAGGAGAGCTGCCAAAGACCCTGACTGAGATGTACATCCACTTCCTGGTGGTTCAGTCCAAAGTGAAGAAGGTCAAGTATGATGGAGGAGCTGGGACAGATCCACACTGGAGTCCAGAGAGCAGGAAGATGATTGAGTCTCTGGGAAAACTGGCTTTTGAGCAGCTGCAGACAGGCAACCTGATCTTCTATGAATCAGACCTGACAGAGTGTGGCATTGATATCAGAGCAGCCTCAGTGTGCTCAGGAGTGTTCACAGAGATCTTTAAAGAGGAGAGAGGGCTGTACCAGGACAAGGTGTTCTGCTTCGTCCATCTGAGTGTTCAGGAGTTTCTGGCTGCTCTTCATGTCCATCTGACATTCATCAACTCTGGAGTCAATCTGCTGGCAGAAGAAACAACATCCCACATATGTTTCTACCAGAGTGCTGTGGATGAGGCCTTAAAGAGTCCAAATGGAGACCTGGACTTGTTCCTCCGCTTCCTCCTGGGTCTTTCACTGCAGACCAATCAGACTCTCCTACGAGGTCTGCTGACACAGACAGGAAGTAGCTCACAGACCAATCAGGAAACAGTCGAGTACATCAAGAAGAAGATCAGTGAGAATGTGTCTGCAGAGAGAAACATCAATCTGTTCCACTGTCTGAATGAACTGAATGATCGTTCTCTAGTGGAGGAGATCCAACAGTCCCTGAGATCAGGAAGTCTCTCCACAAATAAACTGTCTCCTGCTCAGTGCTCAGCTCTGGGCTTCATATTACTGTCATCAGAAAAAGATCTGGACGTGTTTGACCTGAAGAAATACTCTGCTTCAGAGGAGGCTCTTCTGAGCCTGCTGCCAGTGGTCAAAGCCTCCAACAAAGCCGTGTAGGTGGAACAATAACATGAATAAATAATGTTAAATATGTTCATTTTATGAATGGCAAAACATTTTGTTTGTGTTAATCATTACCTCTTCTTCAGGTTGAATGGCTGTAACCTCTCAGAGAAAAGCTGTGCAGCTCTGTCCTCAGTTCTCAGCTCCCAGTCCTCTAGCCTGAGAGAGCTGGACCTGAGTAACAATGACCTGCAGGATTCAGGAATGAAGCAGCTTTCTGCTGGACTGGAGAGTCCACACTGTACACTGAAGACTCTCAGGTCAGGATACATCATCCATCACATTGTTGCGCAAGCTGACAATATAGCTGGTTCTGAAAGACTTTTTATGCAGATTATAGTTGCTATTTTACATTTAAATTGACAGTTATCTTAGCAACATCTGTAGGATGTACTTGGCACTTATATGACTAAATGTCAATTATTCTGTACATCATCTGTAGGATTCTGGTATTTATATGATGATAAAACACTGTGTTATCAAACTTTTATTTTTCCAGTCTGTCAGGATGTCTGATCACAGAGGAAGGCTGTGCTTCTCTGGCCTCAGCTCTGAGCGACAACCCCTCCCATCTGAGAGAGCTGGACCTGAGCTACAATCATCCAGGAGACTCAGGAGAGAAGCTTTTGTCTGCTGGACTAGAGGATCCACACTGGAGACTGGACACTCTCAGGTATGGACAGACAGGACACTTTTAGGTAAACAACTTTGATTTAGAACATAAATGTTGATTCATGACGTAACAGTTTGAAGATCATGTGATGTGAGTGAAACCTAAGGATCTCCTGGTGTCCCTGAAGTTCATTTCTATCGTGTAACAAGATGCACTTAAATGATTAATTTAGACAATACAATTGATGAGCATGGTTCTTCTTCTTGCTGACTGTGTTGCTTATAAGAAGTCTGCCATTACACACAGTCAGTTTTTTAAAATATATCACCGGATCGCAACTCTCATTCCACTTTCATACAGAGCAGGTCAAGAACATCCTTTTAATTTACTCAGTGTTGTCCTATGAGCAGCACTTGGCAATGACGACAAGGAGAAACTCTGATTTTATTGGAAAAAACATTGAACAGAACCTGACTGTAGGTGGGCAGCCATCTGCCTGGACTGGTTGGGTTAAGAGAGAGACGGTGTCATCTGAGCAGAGAGACCAGTCTTAAAGCAGCCATGGCAGCTTGGGTCAGATTGAAGAGCTTCAAGGGTAAATGAATAATGACTAATCTAGAATCTAGAGCAGATGGTGTGGATAGAGACTGACACTACATTGACAGTAAGTTGAAGCTGAGGATTTTAGCTGGCTTTGAGCAGTGAAATAAACTGTGGATGGATACCAGGCCTGGCTGTCAGTTAGGAGTTTAGAGACAAAAGCAGAAGATGCTAAGATAAGGGACAAGGGGCACAGATAATGAAATGGTCATGGTGAGAATGATCAATCACCAGGGAAAGCCAAAAACATAGTGAAAGACTCATCCCACCCTGGTCACCCATTGTTTGAGCAGCTGCCATCAGGTAGGAGATACAGGTTTTAAAGACAAGGACAAATAGACTAAGAAACAGTTTTTATCACAGAGCCATTGCTGCCTTGAATGCTGCTAATAACTGAAGTTCAATACGTCAAGATATTAAAATGCTGCTAATTGGAGTGGGCAATATGCCATTCATTATTTTAAGTGCAATACATAGAGCTGTTATTTATGTATTTATACATAGTTTTATGTTTTGCACTTTCATGTTTTTTTGTTTGTTTTGTTGTGTTTTTGCATCAAAGGATTGCATCCAATTTCGTTTCACTTGTGTAATGACAATAAATATTCTATTCTATTCATAAAGAGAGAAATCAATGAAGTGACTTTAGATGAATTTTATAATGTAATGGCAGGTGACACTAGATTAGTTGCCTTAGTAACTTGCAACCCGGTGCACATGATGATAGATGTTACTGATGTAATGTTAGATTAGTTGTGTCAGTATTTGGCACCAGTTTAGGTACACATGAGGCTGGTATGTGGTGGTATGAGACAGCTAGAAAATCATTCTGTCTGTGTTTCTTCCTCCAGGGTGGACCATGGTGGAGAGCACAGGTTAAAACCTGGTCTGAAGAAGTGTAAGTGTGGATTGAATTTGATTCATGACAACTAAACAGCACACAGTCAGTTTCTCTTTAAATACAAAGTTGGTCTTTGTGGTATTTATTCATTAAAACATTAGTGACAAAATGTGTCATCATGAAACTTTATAGAAATGAACAACAGATCAGAAGTTAAACAGAGAATAAATCCATCAGGTGTGTCAGATGATAAACTGCTGCTGTGTTGTTTCTTCTTCTCTTCATCAGATTTCTGTGAACTCACACTGGACACAAACACAGCGCACAGAAACCTCAAACTGTCGGACAACAACAGGAAGGTGACACATATGAAGAAGGATCAGTCATATCCTGATCATCCAGACAGATTTGACGGCTCCTATCAGCTGCTGTGTAGAAATGTTCTGACTGGTCGCTGTTACTGGGAGGTTGAGTGGAGAGGAAGAGTTAGTATATCAGTGAGTTACAGAGGAATCAGCAGGAGAGGAAACAGTCATGACTGTGTGTTTGGATATAATGATCAGTCCTGGAGTCTGATCTGTTGTGATTATGGTTATTCTGTACGTCACAATAAGACAGAAACACACATCTCCTCCTCCTCCTCCATCTCCTCCATCTCCTCCTCCTCTGTCTCTAACAGAGTAGCAGTGTATGTGGACTGTCCTGCTGGCACTCTGTCCTTCTACAGAGTCTCCTCTGACACACTGATCCACCTCCACACCTTCAACATCACATTCACTGAACCTCTGTATGCTGGGTTTGGGTTTTGTCAGTTTGGTTCCTCATTGTCTGTGTGTCCTCTGTCAGAGTGAGAGTCCCCTCCTGTGGAGACAAACAGTCACACTGCTGACTGAAGACAGCTGCTGAAATCACTGTTCACTCTGTTCAGCAGTGAACAATAGAAACAGGAAGTGACAGCAGCTTCCTGTGTTTAAATGTTGAAGGTGGACAAGGTTTCACTCTGGTTTCATTTGGATCACTGACTGTGCTTTAATGTCAGAATATAGTTTCTATTAGAAGTAGTGAAATGATCTCCTCTAGACTGAATTGATGTGTAAAAACTGTGTTGACTCTGATATTCACTGGAGTAAAGTTTTCTTGGAGCAGCATCTAGCAGCTGTTAGTGGCTGTTACTTATTCCATGTTATCAGGATCTTAAAGTGAAATTTTTCCTGAAAGTGTCCACCAGACATCCCAGTCTGTTTGACATCAGCTCAGTTTGTGTTCAATCATTAACATCAACGTATGTTTCTATGTGATGTATGTATATAATAACATGTATGGGCCTCAGTTAGCACTTCTTTATTATATATGATCAATCTGTCTTTAGTAACAGGATATGTACCACAGTCCTTTGAAGTAGCTGAAATTAAACCTCTTCGTAAAAAACAACAACTGTTGATTCAGGTATATTAGCCAATTATCAACCTAATCTAATCTTCCCTTTCTCTCTACAATAGTTGAGAAAGCAGTCACCAGTTGTGGAACTTGTCAAAACTTGTGAGGTTGTGAAAGTTGTGTACCTTTCTACATAGTAATAGTTTATTGGAGGATTATCAGTCTGGATTTAGA
This sequence comes from Scomber colias, assembly GCA_021039105.1. Classification (NCBI taxonomy): domain Eukaryota; kingdom Metazoa; phylum Chordata; class Actinopteri; order Scombriformes; family Scombridae; genus Scomber; species Scomber colias. Next base: position 268,593 of record JAJDFG010000232.1, on the reverse strand, counting down.
GAGAGACAGTACTCTCTGTACTACTTTTGTTAGATATTAATGCTGGTTTAAGCCCCATTTATCAGAATGATTTTGGTTTGTGTATCTCAATGATAAATCCTCCATGCACACAGTTAGACATGGAGTTCATTTTTCCTTGCTGTTGTCACCAGGTGCTTCTAATGTGGGAATGTTGGGTCTAGTTCTGCTCTATGGGAGAGGTGCCCTGTGATGACTTCTGTTGTGATTTGCTTTGTGAATAAAATTGAACTGAAAATGAATTAATTGACTTATTTCATAACTATGACTTAAGTATCTTATAACTTCTTTTTTGACTTATTTTCTGACTGGATGAATGAATCACAGAAAACAGTCAGACAATAATGCAAAATTATTTTATTATGTTGAACCTACTAGAACATTGCGCTCCCAGCATACTGACTTGTGGTTCTTAGTATCTCCAAAAGTAAGATGGGAGGCAGAGAAAACCTTTTGTCTGGACAATTGACATGATGGAGCCCATTTATGTGTCTTTTTAAATGTGTTTCAGGGGAGTCAAATGGTTTTCTTTCTGATCAACATTAAAACAATGCAAACCATGTTTAAGATTCATATGCACTTTAAAGAGTCACCAGTGTATTCAGATAACAGAAGTCCAGATGTTATGCTTTTAGATCCCAAAGCTGTTGGTTTGAACCCTGTTACTCACATAAACACATACAGGTGCTTCCAGTCTGCTGATTGATGCTACAAAAGACTGCAGAGAGTGTCCTTCTGATAAGACTCCTCTCTGTTAATGATTTTAAAGCAAATCATTATTTTATGCTGCAATCTTATATTTAATGCTCTATTCTAGTATTTTATTTCTCTCTTTCTATTTTATTATTAGAGTGTGTGTGTGTGTGTGTGTGTGTGTGTGTGTGTGTGTGTGTGTGTGTGTGTGAAAACGTTCAGGACACTCAAACAAATCAATCAGTAGTAGTAAAACTATGTGTGTGTGCATATATGTACATTTATAACTGGTACTAACAGTAACAGTTAACTGTATTATTTAAATCTAGGTCTACTCCTGTATTTAAGAACAATGTTGACACATCAGGGCCAATCAAGGTAACTGTTGCTCCTCCATTATATCTGTTTGTGTTGGGCTGATTATTAAATGTTTAGTGGTCAGATATCAGAACTACATGTGATGTGTGATTTCTCAGACACTGACTGGTTAGACTGGTTTTCACGTCACTCTGATGTTGTTTAGACTTGGACTGTGAAGTTATGAGGATGTGACAGCGTCTTCAGATCAAATGCTCACAGACAGCAGGACTGACGAGGGAGAATGAGCAGCTTCTTCTCTCCCAGTGTTTCCTCTACACATGAAGGTGGAAAGTATCTGTAAGTTGACCTGAAGTGAGTTCAGCAGGTGAGAATCCTACCAGAGAAATCTGTAAATGTCTGATGAACACCATCACTTTGATCACATTGTGTTGTATCACTGTTTGACTGCAGCTCAAATGTTTCTTCATGCTGATTGACTGTTTAATGTTTATGTGATGCTTGCTGGTATAAATGTAGATGGTTTTTGTTTTTTTTAAAAGTCTAACTTAAACTGCATGTATTTTATAGAGATTTAAATGTATCACTGTCAATGATTACGATGTAAAACCAACAGCAGTCTGAATTTAATCTCTGACCATCAGTGAAAAATGCAGGGAGTGTCAGAACTAGTCAGACAGCTTTGATGAACTTGAAATGTTAATCTAAGAAAATTACATGATGAACAGTCACATACATGACAGTAAAAGGTGCTACTATTATTATTATGATTGTTATTACTGTTAGCAGCAGCAGAAGTAGTAGAACCATTAGTTGTACATATGATGGTGTAATTTTTCTTGTTCGTGTTGCTGCCCATCTGGGCTGGACACCAAAAAATGTCCAGGACACCAATAATCACAGCTGAATGTCCAAATGACTGTAGACAAGCAAAGTGTAGTAGTGATGCAAATTTTGTCTTTGGAGTAAAAACATTTTCAATTATCAACCTTTTAAACTTCTGATAAACTGATGCTCGGGAGCACAGAAAAAAGAAAAAAGATAACATATTGGTCGACGTTAAATGATTGTTTGATGGAGCTTGTGTGTGTGCTTATACTTGTACTATTAGAAATATGTTTAGTAAAGACTGAGACAGAAAAAAGTTGCCCCCCCGCCCCCCCCCCCCCCCCCCCGCCCCCGATTAGGAACCAGGACTGATGAACAGGATGAAGGGCCTACACAGACCTGAGACTCTTTAGATTATTAGATTGTAAATTAGCACCATCTAGTGGACAGATAGCAGAACTACATCAACAGGTGGATGATTTCTCAAATGTTTCTTCATGCTGATTGGCTGTTTAAAATACCTGTTAACTACATTTATATTATAAAGATTTACATGTATGACTGTTAGTGATTAGCAGGTAAAACCAACAGCAGTTTGATTTTAATCTCATCATCAGTTAAAAATGCAGGAAGTGTCAGAACTGGTTGAACAGCTTTGATCAACTTGACTAAAGTTCATTTTTTAACTGTGTTCAAACTTCCATCTTACAACACTGAGACTGACTCTGTTTAACTGAAGCACATTTAACACAGTTCATGTCTCTAGATGGACCAGAGCCAGCTGTAAGGGACCTTAGAGGCTGCTTAGGGCCCCTCAGACATGGATGAATGTACAAAATCAAACTTTTGAAATATATTGATATGTTTTTGGGTGTTATAGGGCATGTGTTGTAATAATAATTAATTTAATTCTATAATTTTGTACATTGGGGTTGTAAAACAATTCTCTGATTAATATCTTTTTAGCATATCACCAATGTCCAGATCACTTCTTGATACTTGTGGCATGTTATTGACAGTAATAAGAACTACTGTGTGTGTGTGATGTGCAGCTGGTTGTAATGAATGAGCATGTTGTTGTGTTTGTGTGAAGGTGTTTCTCTGCTATGGATCAGAGTGAGGACAGAGAGGAGGGAGTCCCTCCCTCTAAAAGCTCTCTGTGTGGGGAACATGACAGCCAGACCAAAGCTCAGAGGTGAGATGAGGATCTCTAACTGTCCATCACTGTTCTCCACTCACATCACTCCACCATCATTATTCACACTCAAAGCTCTGTGTGTGTTGTGTTGAAGGACAGAGAAGCAGCACAGACCAGACTCTGATGAACTCAGCCTACCTGAACCTAAGAAGTTCAGTGATGAACATAAATCTGCTGATCAGAGGTAATAATGTAAAATCTTTGTTTCTGTTAGTTTCCATCACACCTCAGAAAATGTTGAAGTCTTTGTCATGAAGTCATGAATCACTTCTCATTCTTTCTCTGTAGTGTTAAAAACATGAAGTACAGCACCACATCATCAGATCTCAGTATGTTTTAAGGTTGATATGATCGTTCTGACTGATTGTCTGACTGGTCGGCTGTGTACGTGGCATGCGCTCTAACCACTCAACCACCTGCGTGCCTTCGTCAGGACTTTTAATCAGATATACTCTGAGAACCTGAAGTGAACAAAGGTGTGTGAACTTTGACAGGAATCTGTTGTAGAATATGAAATTCGATCACAGTTCATTTATACTTTCCCAGCAAAACTTCAGACGTCCCAAAATGGTTCAAAAATATTTCCACAGTGAAAGTTGTGCAAAATGTCCAAGAGATTACTTGGATGTTCCAGCAATGTAAAATATGTTGTTACCATCATCAACTAGAATATTTAACTATCTGTTGATGTTTCTCTATAAAAGGTTCATTCTGATATATGTTGAGATCAACAACATTAATATGTTCTTCTTTCTAAAATGGTCCAGCTGACATCCTGGTCTGAACCAGACGTCTGTTATATGTTTTAAAAACGTGTCACTTTCTAGATCCTCCTGATAATAACCAAACACACAGCAAACACATGAAGCATCTGAATGAATACAAGATTAACAGAAACACACCAAGTCAATACTGATGTGTAACAAAATGTTATTAGGATCAACTAAACAGTAAAAGATGATGATCAGAAGTTCAGCTTCTTGAAGACACTGAATCTGGATTGAGTCTCAGGTGGGGACAGTAGTGATAGGTCAGACAGGATCAGGTACCTTTCTTACCTTTAGCTATGACAAGGCCCAGGGCAGGACAGATAGCAGATAGTCCAGGAGAAGCTGCAGGCAGTCATCAATGAGGCTCAGAGCAACAGGAAGCAACTCACTAACAGCTGGATGTGAATCTGAAACAAAACTACACAACTTACACAACAAGTCCTCCGCATTCAATTAAAGCAGTGCTTTGATCATGTGACTCCAGGTTTCTAATGTGGTGCCTCTATCAGCAGTAATCAGCAGGATGACATCATCATGTGTCTGTTCCACATCACTGTTAATCAATAATGATGTTTGATGATGTGACAGCGCTGTGGTTAAGGTCTGGTGAGGTTTATAAAGATGATGCTTTGTGTTAAAATCATCACTTTGTTAAGGTTACAGAAACGTGCTGTGGGTTTAAGATACTACTTCCTTAAAGTTAGGTCACCTTCATCGTCATGGCAACAACAATAACCACAGGGTTAAAGGTTAGGGGACGATCGTAGTCACGCTTTTAAAAAACTGTCCCGACTCGTTGTTGGAAACAGGAAACAAAGTCCAGTGTTGGGTTACTGCCTCCATCCATCCCTCCTCCTCTGAATGAGGACATCTGTCCACATATATATACATCATCTGAACTGCACCACTGCTCCACCTCACTGTTACTATGGCAACTAGATGGCAGCTGTCAATCAAACTAACTACAGGTTGTGTTCAGTGACGACCAGCTGTGTGATTTTTCTTGGTCTCCACCAACATCACTCAGACCTGATGTCGTCCTACTGTCCTCATAGCAGGAGATCATGTTTGAGCAGACTGTGTCCTGGAAGATCAGAGATGCATCTGTGCTCTCTAAGCTAGTTAGCCAAGCTAACAATATCAGTTTGTTGTAGCTGTGTGGATCAGTTTCTTACTGCAGGTTTATGTAGAAACACCTGATGTGTCGTAGCTGTCGTCCAGCAAAACACACAATCTTCAGGATCAACACTGTAGTTACACTTGTTTTATCTCTTCTCTGTTTCCATCAGGATCCATCAGCAGAGACCAGATTCTCCTGAACCCAGCTGTGTGTCCATGAAGAGTGACTGGTCTAATGATCGAATTATTGAGTTCAAACATGGACATCAGTCTGCTGATCAGAGGTCAGACTGTAAAATGTTTGTCTATTATCCAACTCTCATAAAAAGAAGTTTGATTGATGACTTGATCTCAGCGATACATAGCTGTGGTAAAAACTCTAAACAGTTTTACTAACTTAGTTCATTCCAGAACTTTCTGTTGTATCCCATGGTCTTCCTCAGTGAATGAGACTTACTCAAGTATCATCAAGTCAGATGTGAATGTCCTCTTTGATATTTCTCTGACTGTCCATTGACTGCTGGTCAATGACCTTTGACCTCTTCCCAGTGGATACTGTGGAGTATTGTGTGTATTAAAGTCTCATATATCTTATTATTCTGATGTTGTTCAAAAACTATTAAAACAGGTCAGTGAGACACATCGCTGCATTGAGGACAGAACTTCCCATTGCAGCTTTCAGCTTTACTGGCTTATTGTGGATCTGCATGAGATTTGTTGACAATAAAAAAAATATAGAAAATAATGACCATACCTGAACAAATCCATTATCTGATGAAGGCTATGGGATACAGTTGAGAGCTGCAGGAATGACAACAGATGTTGAACTTAGAGTATTTACCACAGAAGAGGCATGAGAATAATTATGACTGGGTTTTTATTTCCATCAGGATCCATCAGCAGAGACCAGATTCTCCTGAACCCAGCTGTGTGTCCATGAAGAGTGACCGGTCTAAGGGTGGACTTACTGAGTTCAAACATGGACATCAGTCTGCTGATCAGAGGTCAGACTGTAAAATGTTTGTCTGTTCTTATCCAATTCTCATAAGAAGAAGTTTGATTGACTGAAACAGTTTTTACACACAATGTTCTCATAAACACAAACACACACACTCCTCCTACAAACACTTTTCTAGAAACCACAAACTTTATGTGTATAACAGTTTTTAAACAGAGGTACAAAGTCTTTACAGAGACAAATGATCAGAAGTCAGACAGAACAGCCTGTGAGTGTTTTACCTGGATCCACTGTGATAGAACACAACACCTTTAACACTGAGTGTCATTATTTATTCTGAGACTTCATCTTTTCTTCACAGAGTTCATCAGCAGAGCTCAGAGGTTCTCAGTGGTCAGTCTGTCCAGCAGCATCAAACACAGCTGGACTCCATATTTATGGTGTGTAAATGTAAAGCACAGCTACTACTGCTAACTACAACAGCCACAGACTAAATACTAAAGTACCATTCTGGTCCTAACAGTCTCCATGCTGCACTCTGTAGACCAGCAGCTTTTCAGTCTGTCACTGATCATCTGATGTTGACTTCTACCAGTTACATTTACATTTGATTCTGTTCCAGCTGCTGGAGGAGAACATCAGCAGGTTTGTGAAAAACGAGCTGAAGAAGATGCAGAAGGCTCTGAGTCCAGATTACCCAGAATGCTTAGAGAGTCAGAGTGAGGATGAGGAGGTGTTGGACGGTGAGGAGGAAGAGCAGAGGAGGAGCAGCAGCAGAGAGGCATTTCTGAAGATCACAGTGCACTTCCTGAGGAGAATGAAGCAGGAGGAGCTGGCTGAGCGTCTGCAGAGCAGTAAGAGGATTTTAACAGATTTAACATGATGGAGAGGAAATGGAGGCAACATGGGAGAGGTTTATATTTCAAACTCTGCTGTAAATATGATGCACACATCTGCATCAGATCTATATGACTGAATTTTTGTGACCTGAAAACAGTCAGAAACTTAATAATTAATCTTAATCTCATGAGCTTGCAAGTAGATGAAAATTTCTATATCACATTTTGTTTGTCTTTTATTTATTTAGGAACTGCAGGTGCAGCTATCTCCTGTCAGCATAAACTCAAGTCTAACCTGCAAAAGAAGTTCCAGTGTCTGTTTGAGGGGATCGCTAAAGCAGGAAACCCAACCCTTCTGAATCAGATCTACACACCGCTCTACATCACAGAGGGAGGGACTGTAGAGGTCAATGATGAACATGAGGTCAGACAGATTGAAACAGAATCCAGGAAACCAGTCAGACCAGAAACAACAATCAGACAAGAAGATATCTTTAAAGCCTCACCTGGAAGAGATGAACCAATCAGAACAGTGATGACAAAGGGAGTGGCTGGCATTGGGAAAACAGTCTTAACACAGAAGTTCACTCTGGACTGGGCTGAAGACAAAGCCAACCAGGACATACACTTCACATTTCCATTCACTTTCAGAGAGCTGAATGGGCTGAAAGAGAAAAAGTACAGCTTGGTGGAACTTGTTCATCACTTCTTTACTGAAACCAAAGAAGCAGGAATCTGCAGGTTTGAAGAGTTCCAGGTTGTGTTCATCTTTGACGGTCTGGATGAGTGTCGACTTCCTCTGGACTTCCACAACACTGAGATCCTGACTGATGTTACAGAGTCCACCACAGTGGATGTGCTGCTGACAAACCTCATCAGGGGGAAACTGCTTCCCTCTGCTCGCCTCTGGATAACCACACGACCTGCAGCAGCCAATCAGATCCCTCCTGAGTGTGTCAGCATGGTGACAGAGATCAGAGGGTTCACTGACCCACAGAAGGAGAAGTACTTCAGGAGGAGATTCAGAGATGAGGAGCAGGCCAGCACCATCATCTCCCACATCAAGACATCACGAAGCCTCCACATCATGTGCCACATCCCAGTCTTCTGCTGGATCACTGCTACAGTTCTGGAGGATGTGTTGAAAAGCAGAGAGGGAGGAGAGCTTCCCAAGACCCTGACTGAGATGTACATCCACTTCCTGGTGGTTCAGTCCAAACTGAAGAAAGTCAAGTATGATGGAGGAGCTGAGACAGATCCACACTGGAGTCCAGAGAGCAGGAAGATGATTGAGTCTCTGGGAAAACTGGCTTTTGAGCAGCTGCAGAAAGGCAACCTGATCTTCTATGAATCAGACCTGACAGAGTGTGGCATCGATATCAGAGCAGCCTCAGTGTACTCAGGAGTGTTCACACAGGTCTTTAAAGAGGAGACAGGGCTGTACCAGGACAAGGTGTTCTGCTTCGTCCATCTGAGTGTTCAGGAGTTTCTGGCTGCTCTTCATGTCCATCTGACATTCATCAAGTCTGGAGTCAATCTGCTAGCAGAAGAACAAACAACATCCCACATATGTTTCTACCAGAGTGCTGTGGATGAGGCCTTAAAGAGTCCAAATGGACACCTGGACTTGTTCCTCCGCTTCCTCCTGGGTCTTTCACTGCAGACCAATCAGACTCTTCTACGAGGTCTGCTGAAACAGACAGGAAGTAGCTCACAGACCAATCAGGAAACAGTCGAGTACATCAAGAAGAAGATCAGTGAGAATTTGTCTGCAGACAGAAGCATCAATCTGTTCCACTGTCTGAATGAACTGAATGATCGTTCTCTAGTGGAGGAGATCCAACGGTACCTGAGACCAGGAAGTCTCTCCACAGTTAAACTGTCTCCTGCTCAGTGCTCAGCTCTGGGCTTCATCTTACTGTCATCAGAAAAAGATCTGGACGTGTTTGACCTGAAGAAATACTCTGCTTCAGAGGAGGCTCTTCTGAGCCTGCTGCCAGTGGTCAAAGCCTCCAACAAAGCTGTGTATGTGGAACAATAACATGAATAAATAATGTTAAATATGTTCATTTTATGAATGGCTAAACATTTTGTATGTGTTAATCATTTCCTCTTCTTCAGGTTGAATGGCTGTAACCTCTCAGAGAGAAGCTGTGCAGCTCTGTCTTCAGTTCTCAGCTCCCAGTCCTCTTGCCTGAGAGAGCTGGACCTGAGTAACAACAACCTGCAGGATTCAGGAGTGAAGCAACTTTCCGCTGGACTGGAGAGTCCACACTGTACACTGAAGACTCTCAGGTCAGGATACATCATCCATCATTTCATTGTTGCGCAAGCTGACAATATAGCTGGTTCTGAAAGACTTTTTATGCAGATTATAGTTGCTGTTTTACATTTAAATTGTCACTTATCTTAGCAACATCTGTAGGATGTACTTGGCACTTATATGACTAAAACACATTGTTATCAACCTTTTCATATTTCCAGTCTGTCAGGATGTCTGATCACAGAGGAAGGCTGTGCTTCTCTTGCCTCAGCTCTGAGGTCCAACCCCTCCCATCTGAGAGAGCTGGACCTGAGCTACAATCATCCAGGAGACTCAGGAGAGAAGCTTTTGTCTGCTGGACTGGAGGATCCACACTGGAGACTGGACACTCTCAGGTATGGACAGACAGGACACTTTTAGGTAAACAACTTTGATTTAGAACATAAATGTTGATTCCTGATGTAAAAGTTTGAAGATTATGTGATGTGAGTGAAACCTAAGGATCTCCTGGTGTCCCTGAAGTTCATTTCTATCATGTAAGAAGATGCACTTAAATGATTAATTTAGACAATATAATTGATGAGCATGGTTCTTCTTCTTGCTGACTGTGTTGCTTATAAGAAGTCTGCCATGACACACAGTCAGTGTGAACCCCCAAAACCTCCAACTGAGCAGATCTGCAGATCTTTAAGATGTGAATGGTGAATGGTGAATGGTACTGTTTTCATGTAGACAAGTCAAGACAGTTTTTAAAAATATATCAGCGGATCGCAACTCTCATTCCACTTTCATACATAGCAGGTCAACACCATCCTTTTAATTTACTCAGTGTTGTCCTATGAGCAGCACTTGGCAATGACGACAAGGAGAAACTCTGATTTTATTGGAAAAATCCTTGAACAGAACCTGACTGTAGGTGGGCAGCCATCTGCCTGGACCGGTTGGGTTAAGAGAGAGATGGTGTCATCTGAGAAGAGAGACCAGTCTAAAAGCAGCTATGGCAGCTTGGGTCAGATTGAAGAATTCCAAGGGTAAATGAATAATGACTAATCTATAATCTAGAGCAGATGGTGTGAATAGAGACTGACACTACATAGACAGTAAGTGGAAGCTGATGAGGATTTTAGCTAGCTTTGAGCAGTGAAATAAACTGTGGATGGATACCAGGCCTGGCTGTCAGTTAGGAGTTTAGAGACAAAAGCAGAAGATGCTAAGATAAGGGACAAGGGGCACAGATAATGAAATGGTCATGGTGAGAATGATCAATCACCAGGGAAAGCCAAAAACATAGTGAAAGACTCATCCCACCCTGGTCACCCATTGTTTGAGCAGCTGCCATCAGGTAGGAGATACAGGATTTTAAAGACAAGGACAAATAGACTAAGAAACAGTACTTATCACAGAGCCATTGCTGCCTTGAATGCTGCTGATAACTGAAGTTCTATACGTCAAGATATTAAAATGCTGCTAATTGGAGTGGGCAATATGCCATTCATTATTTTAAGTGCAATACATAGAGCTGTTATTTAAGTATTTATACATAGTTTTATCTTTTGCACTTTTATGTTTTGTTTTGTTTGCATCAAAGGATTGCATCCAATTTCGTTGCACTTGTGTAATGACAATAAAGATTCTATTCTATTCTATTCATAACGAGAAAAATCAATGAAATGACTTTAGATGAATTTTATAATGTAATGGCAGTGTAAAGTGACACTAGATTAGTTGTCTTAGTAACTTGCAACCCGGTACACATGATGATAGATGTTACTGATGTAATGTTGGATTAGTTGTGTCAGTATTTGGCACCAGTTTAGGTACACATGAGGCTGGTATGTGGTGGTATGAGACAGCTAGAAAATCATTCTGTCTGTGTTTCTTCCTCCAGGGTGGACAATGGTGGAGAGCAGTGGTTAAAACCTGGTCTGAAGAAGTGTAAGTGCGGATTGAATTTGATTCATGACAACTAAACGGCACACAGTCAGTTTCTCTTTAAATACAAAGTTGGTCTTTGTGGTATTTATTCATTAAAACATTACTGACAAAATGTGTCATCATGAAACTTTATAGAAATGAACAACAGATCAGAAGTTAAACAGAGAATAAATCCATCAGGTGTGTCAGATGATAAACTGCTGCTGTGTTGTTTCTTCTTCTCTTCATCAGATTTCTGTGAACTCACACTGGACACAAACACAGTAAACAGAAACCTCAAACTGTCTGATAACAACAGGAAGGTGACACATATGAAGAAGGATCAGTCATATCCTGATCATCCAGACAGATTTGACGGCTCCTATCAGCTGCTGTGTAGTAATGTTCTGACTAGTCGCTGTTACTGGGAGGTCGAGTGGAGAGGAAGAGTTAGTATATCAGTGAGTTACAGAGGAATCAGCAGGAGAGGAAACAGTCATGACTGTGTGTTTGGATATAATGATCAGTCCTGGAGTCTGATCTGTTGTGATTATGGTTACTCTGTACGTCACAATAAGACAGAAACACACATCTCCTCCTCCTCCCCCTCTTCCTCCATCTCCTCCTCCTCCTCCTCCTCTGTCTCTAACAGAGTAGCAGTGTATGTGGACTGTCCTGCTGGCACTCTGTCCTTCTACAGAGTCTCCTCTGACACACTGATCCACCTCCACACCTTCAACACCACATTCACTGAACCTCTGTATGCTGGGTTTGGGTTTTGTCAGTTTGGTTCCTCAGTTTCTCTGTGTCCTCTGTCTGAGTGAGAGTCTCCTCCTGTGGAGACAAACAGTCACACTGCTGACTGAAGACAGCTGCTGAAATCACTGTTCACTCTGTTCACCAGTGAACAATAGAAACAGGAACTGACAGCAGCTTCCTGTGTTTAAATGTTGATGGTGGACGAGGTTTCACTCTGGTTTCATTTGGATCACTGACTGTGCTTTAATGTCAGAATATAGTTTCTATTAGAAGTAGTGAAATGATCTCCTCTGGACTGAATTGATGTGTAAAAACTGTGTTGACTCTGATATTCACTTGAGTAAAGTTTTCTTGGAGCAGCATCTAGCAGCTGTTAGTGGCTGTTAGTTATTCCATTTTATCAGGATCTTAAAGTGAAGTTTTTCCTGAAAATGTCCACCAGACATCCCAGTCTGTTTGACATCAGCTCAGTTTGTGTTCAATCATTAACATCAATGTATGTTTCTATGTGATGTATGTATATAATAACATGTATGGGCCTCAGTTAGCACTTCTTTATTATATATGATCAATCTGTCTTTAGTAACAGGATATGTACCACAGTCCTTTGAAGTAGCTGAAATTAAACCTCTTGATTCAGGTGTATTAGCCAATTATCAACCTACATCTAATCTTCCCTTTCTCTCTACAATAGTTGAGAAAGCAGTCACCAATTGTGGAACTTGTTAAAACTTGTGAGCTTGTGAAAGTTGTGTACCTTTCTACATAGTAATAGTTTATTGGAGGATTATCAGTCTGGATTTAGAGAGAGACAGTACTCTCTGTAGTACTTTTGTAAGATATTAATGCTGGTTTAATTCCCATTTATCAGAATGATTTTGGTTTGTGTATAATAATGATCAATCCTCCATGCACACAGTTAGACATGGAGTTCATTTTTCCTTGCTGTTGTCACCAAGTGCTTCTAATGTGGGAATGTTGGGTCTAGATCTGCTCTATGGGAGAGGTGCCCTGTGATGACTTCTGTTGTGATTTGCTTTGTGAATAAAATTGAACTGAAAATTAATTATTTGACTTATTTCATAACTATGATTTAAGTGTCTTATAACTTCTTTTTTGACTTATTTTCTGTCTGGATAAATGAATCACAGAAAACAGTCAGACAATAATTCAAAATGATTTTATCTTGAACCTATTAGAACATTGCGCTCCCAGTATGCAGCTGAATTGTGGTCCCTAGTATCTCCAAAAGTAAGATGGGAAGCAGAGAAAACCTTTTGTCTGGACAATTGACATGATGGAGCCCATTTATGTGTCTTTTTAAATGTGTGTCAGAGGAGTCAAATGGTTTTCTTTCTGATCAACATTAAAACAATGCAAACCATGTTTAAGATTCATATGCACTTTAAAGAGCCACCAGTGTCTTCAGATAACAGTCGTCCAGATGTTATGCTTTTAGATCCCAATGCTGTTGGTTTGATCCCTGTTACTCACATGAACACATACAGGTGCTTCCAGTCTGTTGATTGATGCTGCAAAAGACTGCAGAGAGCATCCTTCTGATAAGACTCCTCTCTGTTAATGATTTTAAAGCAAATCATTATTTTATGCTACAATCTTATATTTAATGCTCTATTCTAGTATTTTATTTCTCTCTTTCTATTTTATTATTAGTGTGTTGTGTGTGTGTGTGTGTGTGTGTGTGTGTGTGTGTGTGTGTGTGTGTGTGTGTGTGCATGTGCGTGTGTGTGTGTGTGTGTGTGTGCATGTGCGTGTGTGTGAAAACGTTCAGGACACTCAAACAAATCAATCAGTAGTAGTAAAACTATGTGTGTGTGCATATATGTATATTTATAAATGGTACTAACAGTAACAGTTAACTGTATTATTTAAATCTAAGTCTACTCCTGTATTTAAGAACAATGTTGACACATCAGGGCCAATCAAGGTTACTGTTGCTCCTACATTATATCTGTTATATCTGTTTGTGTTGGGCTGATCATTAGATGTTTAGTGGTCAGATATCAGAACTACATGTGATGTGTGATTTCTCTGACACTGACTGGTTAGACTGGTTTTCACGTCACTCTGATGTTGTTTAGACTTGGACTGTGAAGTTATGAGGATGTGACAGCGTCCTCAGATCAAATGCTCACAGACAGCAGGACTGACGAGGGAGAATGAGCAGCTTCTTCTCTCCCAGTGTTTCCTCTACACATGAAGGTGGAAAGTGTCTGTAAGTTGACCTGAAGTGAGTTCAGCAGGTGAGAATCCTACCAGAGAAATCTGTAAATGTCTGATGAACACCATCACTTTGATCACATTGTGTTGTATCACTGTTTGACTGCAGCTCAAATGTTTCTTCATGCTGATTGGCTGTTTAATGTTTATGTGATGCTTGCTGGTATAAATGTAGATGTGTTTTTTGTCTAGCTTAAACTACATGTATTTTGTAGAGATTTACATGTATCACTGTCAGTGATTACGATGTAAAACCAACAGCAGTCTGAATTTAATCTCTGATCAGTGAAAAATGCAGAAAGTGTCAGAACTGGTCAGACAGCTTTGATGAATGTGAAATGTTCATTCTCACAGAGTTTTCTAAGATAATGACTGACATGATGTATGTATTATACTGAACAGTCATATACATGACAGTAAAAGGTGCTACTATCATTATTGTTATTGTTATTACTGTTAGCAGCAGCAGAAGTAGTAGTAGCACCATTAGTTGTACATATGATGGTGTAATTTTTCTTGTTGGTGTTGCTGCCCATCAGGGCTGGACACCAAAAAATGTCCAGGACACCAATAATCACAGCTGAATGCCCAAATGACTGTAGACAAGCAAAGTGTAGTAGTGATGCAAATTTGGTCTTTGGAGTAAAAACACTTTCAATTATCAACCTTTTATACTTCTGATAAACTGATACTCAGGAGCACAGAAAAAAGAAAAAGAAGAAAAAAGAGAACATATTGGTCAACGTTAAATGATTGTTTGATGGAGCTTGTGAGGTAAACTAAAGAGAGTGTGCTTATACTTGTACTATTAGAAATATTTAAATTACAGACTGAGACAGAAAAAAGATGCCCCCCCCCCCCCTTGATTAGGAACCAGGACTGATGAACAGGATGAAGGGCCCCACACAGACCTGAGACTCTTTAGATTATTAGATTGTCAATTAGCACCATCTAGTGGACAGATAGCAGAACTACATCAACAGGTGGATGATTTCTCAAATGTTTCTTCATGCTGATTGGCTGTTTAAAATACCTGTTTGATGTTTGCTGGTATAAATATTCTCCAGATATTGTAAAGAGGTTAAACTACATTTATATTATAAAGATTTACATGTATGACTGTTAGTGATTAACAGGTAAAACCAACAGCAGTTTGATTTTAATCTCATCATCAGTGAAAAATGCAGGAAGTGTCAGAACTGGTTGAACAGCTTTGATCAACTTGACTAAAGTTCATTTTTTAACTGTGTTCAAACTTCCATCTTACAACACTGAGACTGACTCTGTTTAACTGAAGCACATTTAACACAGTTCATGTCTCTATATGGACCAGAGCCAGCTGTAAGGGACCTTAGAGGCTGCTTAGGGCCCCTCAGACATGGATGGATGTACAAAATCAAACTTTTGAAATACATTGACATGTTTTTGGGTGTTGTAGGGCATGTGTTGTAATAATAAATAATTTAATTATATAATTTTGTAAAACAATTCTCAGATTAATCTCTTTTTAGCATATCACCAATGTCCAGATCACCTCTTGATACTTGTGACATGTTATTGACAGTAATAAGAACTACAGTGTGTGTGTGATGTGCAGCTGGTTGTAATGAATGAGCATGTTGTTGTGTTTGTGTGAAGGTGTTTCTCTGCTATGGATCAGAGTGAGGACAGAGAGGAGGGAGTCCCTCCCTCTAAAAGCTCTCTGTGTGGGGAACATGACAGCCAGACCAAAGCTCAGAGGTGAGATGAGGATCTCTAACTGTCCATCACTGTTCTCCACTCACATCACTCCACCATCATTATTCACACTCAAAGCTCTGTGTGTGTTGTGTTGAAGGACAGAGAAGCAGCACAGACCAGACTCTGATGAACTCAGCCGACCTGGACCTAAGAAGTTCAGTGATGAACATAAATCTGCTGATCAGAGGTAAGAATGTAAAATCTTTGTTTCTGTTAGTTTCCATCACACCTCAGAAAATGTTGAAGTCTTTGTCATGAAGTCATGAACCACTCCTCATTCTTTCTCTGTAGTGTTAAAAACATGAAGTACAGCACCACATCATCAGATCTCAGTATGTTTTAAGGTTGATATGATCGTTCTGACTGATTGTCTGACTGGTCGGCTGTGTACGTGGCATGCGCTCTAACCACTCAACCACCTGCGTGCCTTCTTCAGGAATTTTAATCAGATATACTCTGAGAACCTGAAGTGAACAAAGGTGTGTGAACCTTGACAGGTATCTGTTGTAGGATATGAAATTCGATCACAGTTCATTTTTACTTTCCCAGCAAAACTTCAGACGTCCCAAAATGGTTCAAAAATATTTACACAGTGAAAGTTGTGCCAAATGTCCAAGAGATTACTTGGATGTTCCAGCAATGTACAAATATGCTGTTACCATCATCAACTAGAATATTTAATTAATCTGTTGATGTTTCTGTAAACAGTGTTCATTCTGATATTTGTTGAGATCAACAACATTAATATGTTCTGCTTTCTAAAATGGTCCAGCTGACGTCCTGGTCTGAACCAGACGTCTGTTATATGTTTTAAAAACGTGTCACTTTCTAGATCCTCCTGATCATAACCAAACACACAGTAAACACATGAAGCATCTGAATGAATACAAGATTAACAGAAACACACTGAGTCAATACTGATGTGTAACAAAATGTTATTAGGATCAACTAAACAGTAAAAGATGATGATCAGAAGTTCAGCTTCTTGTAAATAATCAGTCTGAATAGTTGAACTCTTAAGTTAGGAAGGTAGCTGTGGAAGACAATGAATCTGGATTGAGTCTCAGGTGGGGACAGTAGTGATAGGTCAGACAGGATCAGGTACCTTTCTTACCTTTAGCTATGACGAGGCCCAGGGCAGGACAGATAGCAGATAGTCCAGGAGAAGCTGCAGGCAGTCATTAATGAGGCTCACAGCAACAGGACCCAACTCACTAACAGCTGGATGTGAATCTGACACAAAACTACACAACTAACACAACAAGTCCTCCACATTCAATTAAAGCAGTGCTTTGATCATGTGACTCCAGGTTTCAATGTGGTGCCTCTGTCAGCAGTAATCAGCAGGATGACATCATCATGTGTCTCTTCCACATCACTGTTAATCAATGATGTTTGATGATGTGACAGCGTTGTGGTTAAAGTCTGGTTAGGTTTATAAAGATGATGCTTTGTGTTAAAATCATCACTTTGTTAAGGTTTCAGAAACATGTGCTTTGGGTTAAACTTACTACTTCCTTAAAGTTGGGCCACCTTCATCGTCATGGCAACAATGATAACCACAGGGTTACCCATTGTTGGGTTACTGCCTCCATCCATCCCTCCTCCTCTGAATGAGGACATCTGTCCACATATATATATACGTCATCTGAACTGCACCACTGCTCCACCTCACTGTTACTACGGCAACTAGAGGGCAGCTGTCAGTCAAACTAACTACAGGTTGTGTTCAGTGACGACCAGCTGTGTGATTTTTCTTGGTCTCCACCAACATCACTGAGACCTGATGTTGTCCTGCTGTCAAAGGGCTCATAGCAGGAGATCATGTTTGAGCAGACTGTGTCCTGGAAGATCAGAGATGGCTCTGTGCTCTCTAAGCTAGTTAGCCAAGCTAACAATGTCAGTTTGTTGTAGCTGTGTGGATCAGTTTCTTACTGCAGGTTTATGTAGAAACACCTGATGTGTCGTAGCTGTCGTCCAACAAAACACACAATCTTCAAGATCAACACTGTAGTTACACTTGTTTTATCTCTTCTCTGTTTCCATCAGGATCCATCAGCAGAGACCAGATTCTCCTGAACCCAGCTGTGTGTCCATGAAGAGTGACTGGTCTAATGATCGAATTATTACCTTCAAACATAGACATCAGTCTGCTGATCAGAGGTCAGACTGTAAAATGTTTGTCTGTTATTATCCAACTCTCATAAGAAGAAGTTTGATTGATGACATTGAATTCTTGACCTCAGTGATACATAACTGCAGTAAAAACAGTTTTACTAACTTAGTTCATTCCAGAACTTTCTGTTGTATCCCATGGTCTTCCTCAGTGAATGAAACTTACTCAGGTATCATCAAGTCAGATGTGAATGTCCTCTTTGATCTTTCTCTGACTGTCCATTGACTGCAGGTCAATGACCTTTGACCTCTTCCCAGTGGATACTGTGGAGTATTGTGTGTATTAAAGTCTCATATATCTTATTATTCTGTTGTTGTTCAAAAACTATTAAAACAGGTCAGTGAGCCACAACTTCCCAATGCAGCTTTCAGCTTCACCAGCTCGTTGTGGCTCTGCACGAGATGTCTTGACAATGGAAAAAATATAGAAAATAATGACCATACCTGAACACATCCATTATCTGATGAAGGCTATGGGATACAGTTGAGAGCTGCAGGAATGACAACAGATGTTGAACTTAGAGTATTTACCACAGAAGAGGCATGAGAATAATTATGACTGGGTTTTTATTTCCATCAGGATCCATCAGCAGAGACCAGATTCTCCTGAACCCAGCTGTGTGTCCATGAAGAGTGACTGGTCTAATGATCGAATTATTACCTTCAAACATAGACATCAGTCTGCTGATCAGAGGTCAGACTGTAAAATGTTTGTCTGTTATTATCCAACTCTCATAAGAAGAAGTTTGATTGACTGAAACAGTTTTTACACACAATGTCCTCATAAACACAAACACACACACTCCTCCTACAAACACTTTTCTTAAAACCACAAACTTTATGTGTATAACAGTTTTTAAACAGAGGTACAAAGTCTTTACAGAGACAAATGATCAGAGGTCAGACAGAACAGCCTGTGAGTGTTTTACCTGGATCCACTGTGGTAGAACACAACACCTTTAACACTGAGTGTCATTATTTATTCTGAGACTTCATCTTTTCTTCACAGAGTTAATCAGCAGAGCTCAGAGGTTCTCAGTGGTCAGTCTGTCCAGCAGCATCAAACACAGCTGGACTCCATATTTATGGTGTGTAAATGTAAAGCACACCTACTACTGCTAACTACAACAGCCACAGACTAAATACTAAACTACCATTCTGGTCCTAACAGTCTCCATGCTGCACTCTGTAGACCAGCAGCTTTTCAGTCTGTCACTGATCATATGATGTTGACTTCTACCAGTTACATTTACATTTGATTGTGTTCCAGCTGCTGGAGGAGAACATCAGCAGGTTTGTGAAGAACGAGCTGAAGAGGATGCAGAAGGCTCTGAGTCCAGATTACCCAGAATGCTTAGACAATCAGAGTGAAGGTGAGGAGGAAGAGCAGAGGAGGAGCAGCAGAGAGGCATTTCTGAAGATCACAGTGCACTTCCTGAGGAGAATGAAGCAGGAGGAGCTGGCTGAGCGTCTGCAGAGCAGTAAGAGGATTTTAACAGATTTAACATGATGGAGAGGAAATGGAGGCAACATGGGAGAGGTTTATATTTCAATCTCTGCTGTATATATGATGCACACATCTGCATCAGATCTATTAATTCTTCAGAGCTGAAAACAGTCAGAAACTGTTTGTCATCAACTGATGAGCTGAATAGATTTTATAGTGGAGGAAAATATAAACATCTGTTGTTTGTTCATTCAGGAACTCCTTCTGAAAAGTGTCGACGTAAACTCAAGTCTAACCTGCAGAAGAAGTTCCAGTGTTTGTTTGAGGGGATCCCTAAAGCAGGAAACCCAACCCTTCTGAATCAGATCTACACACCGCTCTACATCACAGAGGGAGGGACTGCAGAGGTCAATGATGAACATGAGGTCAGGCAGATTGAAACAGCATCCAGGAAACCAGGCAGACCAGAAACAATAATCAGACAAGAAGACATCTTTAAAGCCTCACCTGGAAAAGATGAACCAATCAGAACAGTGATGACAAAGGGAGTGGCTGGCATTGGGAAAACAGTCTTAACACAGAAGTTCACTCTGGACTGGGCTGAAGACAAAGCCAACCAGGACATACACTTCACATTTCCATTCACTTTCAGAGAGCTGAATGGGCTGAAAGAGAAAAAGTACAGCTTGGTGGAACTTGTTCATCACTTCTTTACTGAAACCAAAGAAGCAGGAATCTGCAGGTTTGAAGAGTTCCAGGTTGTGTTCATCTTTGACGGTCTGGATGAGTGTCGACTTCCTCTGGACTTCCACAACACTGAGATCCTGACTGATGTTACAGAGTCCACCTCAGTGGATGTGCTGCTGACAAACCTCATCAGGGGGAAACTGCTTCCCTCTGCTCGCCTCTGGATAACCACACGACCTGCAGCAGCCAATCAGATCCCTCCTGAGTATGTCGGCATGGTGACAGAGATCAGAGGGTTCACTGACCCACAGAAGGAGGTGTACTTCAGGAAGAGATTCAGAGGTGAGGAGCAGGCCAGCACCATCATCTCCCATATCAAGACATCACGAATCCTCCACATCATGTGCCACATCCCAGTCTTCTGCTGGATCACTGCTACAGTTCTGGAGAATGTGTTGAAAACAAGAAAGAGAAGAGAGCTGCCCAAGACCCTGACTGAGATGTACATCCACTTCCTGGTGGTTCAGTCCAAAGTGAAGAAGGTCAAGTATGATGGAGGAGCTGAGACAGATCCACACTGGAGTCCAGAGAGCAGGAAGATGATTGAGTCTCTGGGAAAACTGGCTTTTGAGCAGCTGCAGAAAGGCAACCTGATCTTCTATGAATCAGACCTGACAGAGTGTGGCATCGATATCAGAACAGCCTCAGTGTACTCAGGAGTGTTCACAGAGATCTTTAAAGAGGAGAGAGGGCTGTACCAGGACAAGGTGTTCTGCTTCGTCCATCTGAGTGTTCAGGAGTTTCTGGCTGCTCTTCATGTCCATCTGACATTCATCAAGTCTGAAGTCAATCTGCTGGAAGAAGAAAGAACAACATCCCAGATATGTTTCTACCAGAGTGCTGTGGACGAGGCCTTAAAGAGTCCAAATGGACACCTGGACTTGTTCCTCCGCTTCCTCCTGGGTCTTTCACTGCAGACCAATCAGACTCTCCTACAAGGTCTGCTGACACAGACAGGAAGTAGCTCACAGACCAATCAGGAAACAGTCGAGTACATCAAGAAGAAGATCAGTGAGAATCTGTCTGCAGAGAGAAGCATCAATCTGTTCCACTGTCTGAATGAACTGAATGATCGTTCTCTAGTGGAGGAGATCCAACAGTACCTGAGACCAGGAAGTCTCTCCACATTTAAACTGTCTCCTGCTCAGTGCTCAGCTCTGGGCTTCATCTTACTGTCATCAGAAAAAGATCTGGACGTGTTTGACCTGAAGAAATACTCTGCTTCAGAGGAGGCTCTTCTGAGCCTGCTGCCAGTGGTCAAAGCCTCCAACAAAGCTGTGTACGTGGAACAATAACATGTATAAATAATGTTAAATATGTTCATTGTATGAATGGCAAAACATTTTATTTGTGTTAATCATTTCCTCTTCTTCAGGTTGAATGGCTGTAACCTCTCAGAGAGAAGCTGTGCAGCTCTGTCTTCAGTTCTCAGCTCCCAGTCTTCTAGCCTGAGAGAGCTGGACCTGAGTAACAACAACCTGCAGGATTCAGGAGTGAAGCAACTTTCTGCTGGACTTGAGAGTCCACACTGTACACTGAAGACTCTCAGGTCAGGATACATCATCCATCATTTCATTGTTGCGCCAGCTGACAATATAGCTGGTTCTGAAAGACTTTTTATGCAGATCATAGTTGCTATGATCTGCATTGACACTTATTGACACTTATCTTAGCAACATCTGTAGGATGTACTTGGCACTTATATGACTAAAAAACATTGTGTTATCAACCTTTTCATATTTCCAGTCTGTCAGGATGTCTGATCACAGAGGAAGGCTGTGCTTCTCTGGCCTCAGCTCTGAGGTCCAACCCCTCCCATCTGAGAGAGCTGGACCTGAGCTACAATCATCCAGGAGACTCAGGAGAGAAGCTTTTGTCTGCTGGACTGGAGGATCTACACTGGAGACTGGACACTCTCAGGTATGGACAGATAGGACACTTTTAGGTAAACAACTTTGATTTAGACTTTGTTGATTCCTGACGTAACAGTTTGAAGATCATGTGATGTGAGTGAAACCTAAGGAAAAAACAAGTGAACCTAAAGTTATTCTTTATTAAACTTTCATGATCTCCTGGTGTCCCTGAAGTTCATTTCTATCTTGTAACAAGATGCACTTAAATGATTAATTTAGACAATACAATTGATGAGCATGGTTCTTCTTCTTACTGACTGTGTTGCTTATAAGAAGTCTGCCATGACACACAGTCAGTGTGAACCACTAAAATCTCCAACTGAGCAGATCTGCAGATCTTTAAGATGTGAATGGTGGATGGTACTGTTTTCATGTAGACAAGTCAAGACAGTTTTTTAAAATATATCACCGGATCGCAACTCTCATTCCACTTTCATACAGAGCAGGTCAAGACCATCCTATTAATATAATCAGTGTTGTCCTATGAGCAGCACTTGGCAATGACGACAAGGAGAAACTCTGATTTTATTGGAAAAACCTTGAACAGAACCTGACTCTAGGTGGGCAGCCATTTGCCTGGACCGGTTGGGTTAAGAGAAAGTCGGTGTCATCTGAGAAGGAAGACCAGTCTAAAAGCAGCCATGGCAGCTTGGGTCAGATTGAAGAGCTTCAAGGGTGAATGAATAATGACTAATCTAGAATCTAGAGCAGATGGTGTGGATAGAGACTGACACTACATTGACAGTAAGTGGAAGCTGATGAGGATTTTTAGCTAGCTTTGAGCAGTGAAATAAACTGTGGATGGATACCAGGCCTGGCTGTCAGTTAGGAGTTTAGAGACAAAAGCAGAAGATGCTAAGATAAGGGACAAGGGGCACAGATAATGAAATGGTCATGGTGAGAATGATCAATCACCAGGGAAAGCCAAAATCATAGTGAAAGACTCATCCCACCCTGGTCACCCATTGTTTGAGGGGCTGCCATCAGGTCGGAGATACAGGATTTTAAAGACAAGGACAAATAGATTAAGACACAGTTTTTATCACAGAGCCATTGCTGCCTTGAATGCTGCTAATAACTGAAATTCAATACGTCAAGATATTAAATGCTGCTAATTGGAGTAGGCAATATGCCATTCATTATTTTAAGTGCAATACATAGAGCTGTTATTTTAGTTATGTATACATCATTTTATCTTTTGCACTTTTATCTTTTGCACTTTTGTTTTGTTTGCATCAAAGGATTGCATCCAATTTCGTTGCACTTGTGTAATGACAATAAAGATTCTAATCTATTCTATTCATAAAGAGAGAAATCAATGAAGTGACTTTAGATGAATTTTATAATCATTATGTAACTTGGAACTGTGCACATGTAATGACAGGTGACACTGAAGTGACACTAGATTAGGTGTTTTAGTAACTTGCAACCTGGTGCACATGATGATAGATGTTACTGATGTAATGTTAAATTAGTTGTGTCAGTATTTGGCACCTCTGTGTGTAGTTAGCTTAGCTGTGTTGTAACTTGTGATAGATGCACAGAACATTAGACTTTATGCAGGCAACATTAGATTGATTTTATTTGTAACAAGATGTAGATGTTACTAAAGAGACAATGCTTGTGCCAGTAGCTATATATTATATTAAAGTGATGTTATAGTTGTATGGGAACTTGCAGCTGTGCCTGTCACGTTTCCAGTTTTCTGCCCTCGCTGATTGAGGAGAGGAAGTCTGGGATCTTTTGGGAGTGTCACGTTAGACAAGTATGACTTTAGGTACACATGAGGCTGGTATGTGGTGGTATGAGACAGCTAGAAAATCATTCTGACTGTGTTTCTTCCTCCAGGGTGGACCATGGTGGAGAGCAGTGGTTAAAACCTGGTCTGAAGAAGTGTAAGTGTGGATTGAATTTGATTCATGACAACTAAACAGCACACAGTCAGTTTCTCTTTAAATACAAAGTTGTTCTTTGTGGTATTTATTCATTAAAACATTACTGACAAAATGTGTCATCATGAAACTTTATAGAAATGAACAACAGATCAGAAGTTAAACAGAGAATAAATCCATCAGGTGTGTCAGATGATAAACTGCTGCTGTGTTGTTTCTTCTTCTCTTCATCAGATTTCTGTGAACTCACACTGGACACAAACACAGCACACAGATTCCTCAAACTGTCTGATAACAACAGGAAAGTGACACATGTGGAGGAGGATCAGTCATATCCTGATCATCCAGACAGATTTGACGGCTCCTATCAGCTGCTGTGTAGAAATGTTCTGACTGGTCGCTGTTACTGGGAGGTCGAGTGGAGAGGAAGAGTTAGTATATCAGTGAGTTACAGAAGAATCCGCAGGGGAGGAGACAGTCATGACTGTGTGTTTGGATATAACGATCAGTCCTGGAGTCTGATCTGTTGTGATTATGGTTATTCTGTCCGTCACAATAAGACAGAAACACACATCTCCTCCTCCTCCTCCTCCTCCTCTGTCTCTAACAGAGTAGCAGTGTATGTGGACTGTCCTGCTGGCACTCTGTCCTTCTACAGAGTCTCCTCTGACACACTGATCCACCTCCACACCTTCAACACCACATTCACTGAACCTCTGTATGCTGGGTTTGGGTTTTGTCTGCCTGGTTCCTCAGTGTCTCTGTGTCCTCTGTCAGAGTGAGAGTCTCCTCCTGTGGAGACAAACAGTCACACTGCTGACTGAAGACAGCTGCTGAAATCACTGTTCACTCTGTTCACCAGTGAACAACAGAAAACAGGAAGTGACAGCAGCTTCCTGTGTTTAAATGTTGATGGTGGACGAGGTTTCACTCTGGTTTCATTTGGATCACTGACTGTGCTTTAATGTCAGAATATAGTTTCTATTAGAAGTAGTGAAATGATCTCCTCTGGACTGAATTGATGTGTAAAAACTGTGTGGACTCTGATATTCACTTGAGTAAAGTTTTCTTGGAGCAGCATCTAGCAGCTGTTAGTGGCTGTTATTCCATTTTATCAGGATCTTAAAGTGAAGTTTTCCCTGAAAATGTCCACCAGACATCCCAGTCTGTTTGACATCAGCTCAGTTTGTGTTCAATCATTAACATCAACGTATGTTTCTATGTGATGTATGTATATAATAACATGTATTCTTCTCATGTATTCTTCTTTATTATATATGATCAATCTGTCTTTAGTAACAGGATATGTACCACAGTCCTTTGAAGTAGCTGAAATTAAACCTCTTGATTCAGGTATATTAGCCAATTATCAACCTAATCTAATCTTCCCTTTCTCTCTACAATAGTTGAGAAAGCAGTCACCAGTTGTTGAACTTGTTAAAACTTGTGAGCTTGTGAAAGTTGTGTACCTTTCTACATAGTAATAGTTTATTGGAGGATTATCAGTCTGGATTTAGAGAGAGACAGTACTCTCTGTACTACTTTTGTTAGATCTTAATGCTGGTTCAAGTCCCATTTATCAGAATGATTTTGGTTTGTGTATAATAATGATAAATCCTCCATGCACACAGTTAGACATGGAGTTAATTTTTCCTTGCTGTTGTCACCAAGTGCTTCTAATGTGGGAATGTTGGGTCTAGATCTGCTCTATGGGAGAAGTGCCCTGTGATGACTTCTGTTGTGATTTGCTTTGTGAATAAAATTGAACTGAAAATTAATTATTTGACTTATTTCATAACTATGACTTAAGTATCTTATAACTTCTTTTTTGACTTCTTTTCTGACTGGATGAATGAATCACAGAAAACAGTCAGACAATAATGCAAAATTATTTTATTATCTTGAACCTACTAGAACATTGCGCTCCCACCATACTGAATTGTGGTTCTTAGTATCTCCAAAAGTAAGATGGGAAGCAGAGAAAACCTTTTGTCTGGACAATTGACATGATGGAGTACATTTATGTGTCTTTTTAAATGTGTTTCAGAGGAGTCAAATGGTTTTATTTCTGATCAACATTAAAACAATGCAAACCATGTTTAAGATTCATATGCACTTTAAAGAGTCACCAGTGTCTTCAGATAACAGTAGTCCAGATGTTATGCTTTTAGATCCCAAGGCTGTTGGTTTGATCCCTGTTACTCACATAAACACATACAGGTGCTTCCAGTCTGCTGATTGATGCTCCAAAAGACTGCAGAGAGCGTCCTTCTGATAAGACTCCTCTCTGTTAATGACTTTAAAGCAAATCATTATTTTATGCTACAATCTTATATTTAATGCTAGTATTTTATTTCTCTCTTTCTATTTTATTATTAGTGTGTTTGTGTGTGTGTGTGTGTGTGTGTGTGTGTGTGTGTGTGTGTGTGTGTGTGTGTGTGTGTGTGTGTGTGTGTGTGAAAACGTTCAGGACACTCAAACAAATCAATCAGTAGTAGTAAAACTATGTGTGTGTGCATATATGTACATTTATAACTGGTACTAACAGTAACAGTTAACTGTATTATTTAAATCTGGGTCTACTCCTGTATGTAAGAACAATGTTGACATATCAGGGCCAATCAAGGTTACTGTTGCTCCTCCATTATATCTGTTTGTGTTGGGCTGATTATTAAATGTTTAGTGGTCAGATATCAGAACTACATGTGATTTCTCTGACACTGACTGGTTAGACTGGTTTTCACGTCACTCTGATGTTGTTTAGACTTGGACTGTGAAGTTATGAGGATGTGACAGCGTCCTCAGATCAAATGCTCACAGACAGCAGGACTGACGAGGGAGAATGAGCAGCTTCTTCTCTCCCAGTGTTTCCTCTACACATGAAGGTGGAAAGTGTCTGTAAGTTGACCTGAAGTGAGTTCAGCAGGTGAGAATCCTACCAGAGAAATCTGTAAATGTCTGATGAACACCATCACTTTGATCACATTGTGTTGTATCACTGTTTGACTGCAGCTCAAATGTTTCTTCATGCTGATTGGATGTTTAATGTTTATTTGATGCTTGCAGGTATGAATGTAGATGTGTTTTGTTTTAAAAAAGTCTAGGTTAAACTGCATGTATTTTATAGAGATTTAAATGTATCACTGTCAATGATTACGATGTAAAACCAACAGCAGTCTGAATTTAATCTCTGACCATCAGTGAAAAATGCAGGGAGTGTCAACAATAGTCAGACAGCTTTGATGCACTTGAAATGTTAATCTAAGAAAATTACATTATGAACAGTCACATACATGACAGTAAAAGGTGCTACTATTATTATTGTTATTGTTATTACTGTTAGCAGCAGCAGAAGTAGTAGCACCATTAGTTGTACATATGATGGTGTAATTTTTCTTGTTCGTGTTGCTGTCCGTCTGGGCTGGACACCAAAAATTGTGCAGGACACCAATAATCACAGCTGAATGCCCAAATGACTGTAGACAAGCAAAGTGTAGTAGTGATGCAAATTTGGTCTTTGGATTAAAACCATTTTCAATTATCAACCTTTTAAACTTCTGATAAACTGATACTCGGGAGCACAGAAAAAAGAAAAAGAAGAAAAAAAGAGAACATATTGGTCAACGTTAAATGATTGTTTGATGGAGCTTGTGTGGTAAACTAAAGAGAGTGTGCTTGTACTTGTATTATTAGAAATATTTATAGTAAAGACTGAGACAGAAAAAAGTTGCCCCCCCCCCTTGATTAGGAACCAGGACTGATGAACAGGATGAAGGGCCCCACACAGACCTGAGACTCTTTAGATTATTAGATTGTCAATTAGCACCATCTAGTGGACAGATAGCAGAACTACATCAACAGGTGGATGATTTCTCAAATGTTTCTTCATGCTGATTGGCTGTTTAAAATACCTGTTTGATGTTTGCTGGTATAAATATTCTCCAGATATTGTAAAGAGGTTAAACTACATTTATATTATAAAGATTTACATGTATGACTGTTAGTGATTAGCAGGTAAAACCAACAGCAGTTTGATTTTAATGTCATCATCAGTTAAAAATGCAGGAAGTGTCAGAACTGGTTGAACAGCTTTGATCAACTTGACTAAAGTTCATTTTTTAACTGTGTTCAAACTTCCATCTTACAACACTGAGACTGACTCTGTTTAACTGAAGCACATTTAACACAGTTCATGTCTCTAGATGGACCAGAGCCAGCTGTAAGGGACCTTAGAGGCTGCTTAAGGCTACTTAGCCATGGATGGATGTACAAAATCAAACTTTTGAAATATATTGACGTGTTTTGGGGTTTTATAGGGCATGTGTTGTAATAATAAATAATTTAATTATATAATTTTGTACTTTGGGGTTGTAAAACAATTCTCTGATTAATATCTTTTTAGCATATCATCAATGTCCAGATCACCTCTTGATACTTGTGACATGTTATTGACAGTAATAAGAACTACAGTGTGTGTGTGATGTGCAGCTGGTTGTAATGAATGAGCATGTTGTTGTGTTTGTGTGAAGGTGTTTCTCTGCTATGGATCAGAGTGAGGACAGAGAGGAGGGAGTCCCTCCCTCTAAAAGCTCTCTGTGTGGGGAACATGACAGCCAGACCAAAGCTCAGAGGTGAGATGAGGATCTCTAACTGTCCATCACTGTTCTCCACTCACATCACTCCACCATCATTATTCACACTCAAAGCTCTGTGTGTTGTGTAGAAGCCCAGAGCAGCACAGACCAGACTTTGCTGGACCTGAACCTAAGAAGTTCAGTGATGAACCTAAATCTGCTGATCAGAGGTAAGAATGTAAAATCTTTGTTTCTGTTAGTTTCCATCACACCTCAGAAAATGTTGAAGTCTTTGTCATGAAGTCATGAACCACTCCTCATTCTTTCTCTGTAGTGTTAAAAACATGAAGTACAGCACCACATCATCAGATCTCAGTATGTTTTAAGGTTGATATGATCGTTCTGACTGATTGTCTGACTGGTCGGCTGTGTACGTGGCATGCGCTCTAACCACTCAACCACCTGCGTGCCTTCTTCAGGAATTTTAATCAGATATACTCTGAGAACCTGAAGTGAACAAAGGTGTGTGAACCTTGACAGGTATCTGTTGTAGGATATGAAATTCGATCACAGTTGATTTATACTTTCCCAGCAAAACTTAATCCAGACGTCCCAAAATGGTTCAAAAATATTTCCACAGTGAAAGTTGTGCAAAACGTCCAAGATATTACTTGGAAGTTCCAGCAATGTACAAATATGCTGTTACCGTCATCAACTAGAATATTTAATTAATCTGTTGATGTCTGATATTTGTTGAGATCAACAACATTAATATGTTCTTCTTTCTAAAATGGTCCAGCTGACGTCCTGGTCTGAACCAGACGTCTGTTATATGTTTTAAAAACGTGTCACTTTCTAGATCCTCCTGATAATAACCACACACACAGTAAACACATGAAGCATCTGAATGAATACAAGATTAACAGAAACACACTGAGTCAATACTGATGTGTAACAAAATGTTATTAGGATCAACTAAACAGTAAAAGATGGTGATCAGAAGTTCAGCTTGTAAATAATCAGTCTGAATAGTTGAACTCTTAAGTTAGGAAGGTAGCTGTGGAAGACACTGAATCTGGATTGAGTCTCAGGTGGGGACAGTAGTGATAGGTCAGACAGGATCAGGTACCTTTCTTACCTTTAGCTATGACAAGGCCCAGGGCAGGACAGATAGCAGATAGTCCAGGAGAAGCTGCAGGCAGACATTAATGAGGCTCACAGCAACAGGAAGCAACTCACTAACAGCTGGATGTGAATCTGACACAAAACTACACAACTAACACAACAAGTCCTCCACAGTCAATTAAAGCAGTGCTTTGATCATGTGACTCCAGGTTTCTAATGTGGTGCCTCTATCAGCAGTAATCAGCAGGATGACATCATCATGTGTCTGTTCCACATCACTGTTAATCAATAATGATGTTTGATGATGTGACGACGCTGTGGTTAAGGTCTGGTTAGGTTTATAAAGATGGTGCTTTGTGTTAAAATCATCACTTTGTTAAGGTTACAGAAACGTGTGCTGTGGGTTAAAGATACTACTTCCTTAAAGTTAGGCCACCTTCATCGTCATGGCAACAATGATAACCACAGGGTTACCCAGTGTTGGGTTACTGCCTCCATCCATCCCTCCTCCTCTGAATGAGGACATCTGTCCACATATATATACGTCATCTGAACTGCACCACTGCTCCACCTCACTGTTACTACGGCAACTAGATGGCAGCTGTCACTCAAACTAACTACAGGTTGTGTTCAGTGACGACCAGTTGTGTGATTTTTCTTGGTCTCCACCAACATCACTGAGACCTGATGTTGTCCTGCTGTCAAAGGCCTCATAGCAGGAGATCATGTTTGAGCAGACTGTGTCCTGGAAGATCAGAGATGCATTTGTGCTCTCTAAGCTAGTTAGCCAAGCTAACAATGTCAGTTTGTTGTAGCTGTGTGGATCAGTTTCTTACTGCAGGTTTATGTAGAAACACCTGATGTGTTGTAGCTGTCGTCCAACAAAACACACAATCTTCAGGATCAACACTGTAGTTACACTTGTTTTATCTCTTCTCTGTTTCCATCAGGATCCATCAGCAGAGACCAGATTCTCCTGAACCCAGCTGTGTGTCCATGAAGAGTGACTGGTCCAATGATCGAATTATTCACTTCAAACATGGACATCAGTCTGCTGATCAGAGGTCAGACTGTAAAATGTTTGTCTGTTATTATCCAACTCTAAGAAGAAGTTTGATTGATGTAGAAATCAATTCTTGACCTCAGTGATACATAACTGCAGTAAAAACTCTAAACAGTTTTACTAACTTAGTTCATTCCAGACCTTTCTGTTGTATCCCATGGTCTTCCTCAGTGAATGAGACTTACTCAGGTATCATCAAGTCAGATGTGAATGTCCTCTTTGATGTTTCTCTGGCTGTCCATTGACTGCAGGTCAATGACCTTTGACCTCTTCCCAGTGGATACTGTGGAGTATTGTGTGTATTAATTTACCACAGAAGAGGCATGAGAATAATTAAAATGAACATGTGCATTTATGACTGCGTTTCGATTTCCATCAGGATCCATCAGCAGAGATCAGAACTTCCTGAACTCAGCCATCTCTCTGTGAGTGACTGGTCTATGGGTCAACCTGTTGTCTTCAGACATGAACATCAGTCAGCTGATCAGAGGTCAGACTGTAAAATGTGTGTCTGTTATTATCCAACTCTCATGAGAAGAAGTTTGATTGACTGAAACAGTTTTTACACACAATGTCTTCATAAACACAAACACACACACTCCTCCTACAAACACTTTTCTAGAAACCACAAACTTTATGTGTATAACAGTTTTTAAACAGAGGTACAAAGTCTTTACAGAGACAAATGATCAGAGGTCAGACAGAACAGCCTGTGAGTGTTTTACCTGGATCCACTGTGATAGAACACAACACCTTTAACACTGAGTGTCATTATTTATTCTGAGACTTCATCTTTTCTTCACAGAGTTCATCAGCAGAGCTCAGAGGTTCTCAGTGGTCAGTCTGTCCAGCAGCATCAAACACAGCTGGACTCCATATTTAAGGTGTGTAAATGTAAAGCACAGCTACTACTGCTAACTACAACAGCCACAGACTAAATACTAAACTACCATTCTGGTCCTAACAGTCTCCATGCTGCACTCAGACACACACAGACCAGCAGCTTTTCAGTCTGTCACTGATCATCTGATGTTGACTTCTACCAGTTACATTTACATTTGATTCTGTTCCAGCTGCTGGAGGAGAACATCAGCAGGTTTGTGAAGAACGAGCTGAAGAAGATGCAGAAGGCTCTGAGTCCAGATTACCCAGAATGCTTAGAGAGTCAGAGTGAGGATGAGGAGGTGTTGGACGGTGAGGAGGAAGAGCAGAGGAGGAGCAGCAGAGAGGCATTTCTGAAGATCACAGTGCACTTCCTGAGGAGAATGAAGCAGGAGGAGCTGGCTGAGCTTCTGCAGAGCAGTAAGAGGATTTTAACAGTTTTAACATGATGGAGAGGAAATGGAGGCAACATGGGAGAGGTTTATATTTCAAACTCTGCTGTTAATATGATGCACACATCTGCATCAGATCTATGAATTCTTCTGAACTGAAAACAGTCAGAAACTGTCTATCTACGCCTCATGAGCTTGCAAATAGATGAAAATGTCCATGATTGAATGTTAATGTTTCCATATATTAGATTTACAAGCAACACCACATTTTGTTTGTCTTTTATTTATTTAGGAACTGCAGATGCAGCTATCTCCTGTCAGCATAAACTCAAGTCTAACCTGCAGAAGAAGTTCCAGTGTCTGTTTGAGGGGATCGCTAAAGCAGGAAACCCAACCCTTCTGAATCAGATCTACACACCGCTCTACATCACAGAGGGAGGGACTGCAGAGGTCAATGATGAACATGAGGTCAGACAGATTGAAACAGCATCCAGGAAACCAGACAGACCAGAAACAACAATCAGACATGAAGACATCTTTAAAACCTCACCTGGAAGAGATGAACCAATCAGAACAGTGATGACAAAGGGAGTGGCTGGCATTGGGAAAACAGTTTTAACACAGAAGTTCACTCTGGACTGGGCTGAAGACAAAGCCAACCAGGACATACACTTCACATTTCCATTCACTTTCAGAGAGCTGAATGTGCTGAAAGAGAAAAAGTACAGCTTGGTAGAACTTGTTCATCACTTCTTTACTGAAACCAAAGAAGCAGGAATCTGCAGGTTTGAAGAGTTCCAGGTTGTGTTCATCTTTGACGGTCTGGATGAGTGTCGACTTCCTCTGGACTTCCACAACACTGAGATCCTGACTGATGTTACAGAGTCCACCTCAGTGGATGTGCTGCTGACAAACCTCATCAGGGGGAAACTGCTTCCTTCTGCTCGCCTCTGGATAACCACACGACCTGCAGCAGCCAATCAGATCCCTCCAGAGTGTGTCGGTATGGTGACAGAGATCAGAGGGTTCACTGACCCACAGAAGGAGGAGTACTTCAGGAAGAGATTCAGGGATGAGAAGCAGGCCAGCACCATCATCTCCCACATCAAGACATCACGAAGCCTCCACATCATGTGCCACATCCCAGTCTTCTGCTGGATCACTGCTACAGTTCTGGAGGATATGTTGAAAAGCAGAAAGAGGGGAGAGCTGCCCAAGACCCTGACTGAGATGTACATCCACTTCCTGGTGCTTCAGGCTAAACTGAAGAATATCAAGTATGACGGAGGAGCTGAGACAGATCCACCCTGGAGTCCAGAGAACAGGAAGATGATTGAGTCTCTGGGAAAACTGGCTTTTGAGCATCTGCAGAAAGGCAACCTGATCTTCTATGAATCAGACCTGACAGAGTGTGGCATCGATATCATAGCAGCCTCAGTGTACTCAGGAGTGTTCACAGAGATCTTTATAGAGGAGAGAGGGCTGTACCAGGACAAGGTGTTCTGCTTCGTCCATCTGAGTGTTCAGGAGTTTCTGGCTGCTCTTCATGTCCATCTGACATTCATTAAGTCTGGAGTCAATCTGCTGGCAGAAGAACAAACAACATCCCAGACACATCTCTACCAGAGTGCTGTGGACGAGGCTTTAAAGAGTCCAAATGGACACCTGGACTTGTTCCTTCGCTTCCTCCTGGGTCTTTCACTGCAGACCAATCAGACTCTCCTACGAGGTCTGCTGACACAGACAGGAAGTAGCTCACAGACCAATCAGGAAACAGCCGAGTACATCAAGAAGAAGATCAGTGAGAATGTGTCTGCAGAGAGAAGCATCAATCTGTTCCACTGTCTGAATGAACTGAATGATCGTTCTCTAGTGGAGGAGATCCAACAGTCCCTGAGATCAGGAAGTCTCTCCACAGATAAACTGTCTCCTGCGCAGTGGTCAGCTCTGGTCTTCATCTTACTGTCATCAGAAAAAGATCTGGACGTGTTTGACCTGAAGAAATACTCTGCTTCTGAGGAGGCTCTTCTGAGGCTGCTGCCAGTGGTCAAAGCCTCTAACAAAGCTGTGTAGGTGGAACAATAACATGAATAAATAATGTTAAATATGTTCATTGTATGAATGGCAAAACATTTAGTTTGTGTTAATCATTAATCTCTAATCAGGCTGAGTGGCTGTAAACTCTCAGGGAGAAGCTGTGCAGCTCTGTCCTCAGTTCTCAGCTCCCAGTCCTCTAGTCTGAGAGATCTGGACCTGAGTAACAATGACCTGCAGGATTCAGGAGTGAAGCAACTTTCTGTTGGACTGGAGAGTCCACACTGTACACTGAAGACTCTCAGGTCAGGATACATCATCCATAATTTCTTTGTTGCGCAAGCTGACAATATAGCTGGTTCTGAAAGACTTTTTAGGCAGATTATAGTTGCTATTTTACATTTATGTAGGATGTACTTAGCACTTATATGACTAAAAAACAATGTGCTATCAACCTTTTCCAGTCTGTCAGGATGTCTGATCACAGAGGAAGGCTGTGCTTC
Source organism: Scomber colias (assembly GCA_021039105.1). Taxonomy (NCBI): domain Eukaryota; kingdom Metazoa; phylum Chordata; class Actinopteri; order Scombriformes; family Scombridae; genus Scomber; species Scomber colias. The sequence continues at coordinate 234,188 of JAJDFG010000232.1, read as the reverse complement.
TCTGGCCTCAGCTCTGAGCGACAACCCCTCCCATCTGAGAGAACTTGACCTGAGTAACAATGACCTGCAGGATTCAGGAGTGAAGCAACTTTCTGTTGGACTGGAGAGTCCACACTGTACACTGAAGACTCTCAGGTCAGGATACATCATCCATAATTTCTTTGTTGCGCAAGCTGACAATATAGCTGGTTCTGAAAGACTTTTTAGGCAGATTATAGTTGCTATTTTACATTTATGTAGGATGTACTTAGCACTTATATGACTAAAAAACAATGTGCTATCAACCTTTTCCAGTCTGTCAGGATGTCTGATCACAGAGGAAGGCTGTGATTCTCTGGCCTCAGCTCTGAGCTGCAACCCCTCCCATCTGAGAGAGTTGGACCTGAGCTACAATCATCCAGGAGACTCAGGAGAGAAGCTTTTGTCTGCTGGACTGGAGGATCCACACTGGAGACTGGACACTCTCAGGTATGGACAGACAGGACACTTTTAGGTAAACAACTTTGATTCAGAACATAAATGTTGATTCATGACATAACAGTTTGAAGATCATGTGATGTGAGTGAAACCAAAGGAAAAAAACAAGTAGACCTAACGTTATTCTTTATTAAACTTTCATGATCTCCTGGTGTCCCTGAAGTTCACTTGTATCGTGTTTAATTAGATTAAGATGCGCTTAAATGATTAATTTAGACAATACAACTGAGCAGATCTGCAGAACTTTAAGATGTGAATGGTGAATGGTACTGTTTTTATGTAGACGAGTCAAGACAGTTTTTTAAAATATATCACCGGATCGCAACTCTCATTCCACTTTCATACAGAGCAGGTCAAGACCATCCTTTTAATTTACTCAGTATTGTCCTATGAGCAGCACTTGGCAATGACGACAAGGCTTAATACCAGTCTTAAAGCAGGCATGGCAGCTTGGGTCAGATTGAAGAGTTTCAAGGGTAAATGAATAATGACTAATCTATAATCTAGAGCAGATGGTGTGGATAGAGACTGACACTACATTGACAGTAAGTGGAAGCTGATGAGGATTTTAGCTAGCTTTGAGCAGTGAAATAAACTGTGGATGGATACCAGGCCTAGCTGTCAGTTAGGAGTTTAGCGACAAAAGCAGAATATGCTAAGATAAGGGAAAGGGGCACAGATAATGAAGTGGACATGGTGAAGAGATCTAACAACAGATAGGTTACATTGTACTTGTCATAAAGCAATAATGACTGGGTAGATCTCATGAACACTTGAAGATGTTCAAGAATGTTTGTAAGCAAAAGCTGCATTATCTCAGCTGGCCTTTTGGTGGAGAATGATCAAATGAATGTATTAGTAACTTGCAACTTGAGGCCTGTAACGGTAGGCGATACTGAAGTTACGTTAGAGTAGCTACACTAGTAACTTACAAGCCGGTGTGTTGGTGTAACTGTACAATTCCTGCTGCCTCAAAAAAGCCAAAAACATACTGAAAGACTCATCCCACCCTGGTCACCCATTGTTTGAGCGGCTGCCATCAGGTAGGAGATACAGGATTTTAAAGACAAGGACAAATAAACAGTTTTTATCACAGAGCCATTGCTGCCTTGAATGCTGCTAATAACTGAAGTTCAATATGTCAAGATATTAAAATGCTACTAATTGGAGTGGGCAATATGCCATTCATTATTTCAAATGCAATACATAGAGCTGTTATTTAATTATTTATACGTAGTTTTATCTTTTGCACTTTTATGTTTTGTTTTGTTTGCATCAAAGGATTGCATCAAATTTCGTTGCACTTCTGTAATGACAATAAAGATTCTATTCTATTCTATTCATAAAGAGAGAAATCAATGAAGTGACTTTAGATGAATTTTATAATCATTATGTAACTTGCAACTGTGCACATGTAATGGCAGGTGACACTGAAGTGACACTAGATTAGATGTCTTAGTAAGTTGCACATGATGATAGATGTCACTGATGTAATGTTAGATTAGTTGTGTCAGTATTTGGCACCTCGGTGTGTGTGAAGGCAAACAATGCACCTTTAACTTAGTGACTTTAGCTTAGTTGTGTTGTAACATGTGATGGATACACATAACATTAGACTATATGCAGGTGACATTAGATTAATTTAAATTTGTAACCAGATGTAGATGTTAATAAAGGGACAATGCTAGCTGGTGCCAGTAGCTATATGTATAATATTAGAGTGATCTTATATTGTAACTTGCAGCTGTGCCTGTCATGTCACCCTCACTGATTGAGGAGAGGAAGTCTGGGTTCTATTGGGAGTGTCACGTTCGACAAGTATGAATTAAGGTACACATGAGGCTGGTATGTGGTGGTATGAGACAGCTAGAAAATCATTCTGACTGTGTTTCTTCCTCCAGGGTGGACCATGGTAGAGAGCAGTGGTTAAAACCTGGTCTGAAGAAGTGTAAGTGTGGATTGAATTTGATTCATGACAACTAAACAGCACACAGTCAGTTTGTCTTTAAATACAAAGTTGGTCTTTGTGGTATTTATTCATTAAAACATTACTGACAAAATGTGTCATCATAAAACTTTATAGAAATGAACAACAGATCAGAAGTTAAACAGAGAATAAATCCATCAGGTGTGTCAGATGATAAACTGCTGCTGTGTTGTTTCTTCTTCTCTTCATCAGATTTCTGTGAACTCACACTGGACACAAACACAGTGAACAGAAGACTCAAACTGTCTGATGACAACAAGAAGGTGACACATGTGGAGGAGGATCAGTCATATCCTGATCATCCAGACAGATTTGACGGCTCCTATCAGCTGCTGTGTAGAAATGTTCTGACTGGTCGCTGTTACTGGGAGGTCGAGTGGAGAGGAAAAGTTAGTATATCAGTGAGTTACAGAGGAATCAGCAGGAGAGGAAACAGTTATGACTGTGTGTTTGGATATAATGATCAGTCCTGGAGTCTGATCTGCTCTGATGATCATGGTTACTCTGTACGTCACAATAAGACAGAAACACACATCTCCTCCTCCTCCTCCATCTCCTCTGTCTCTAACAGAGTAGCAGTGTATGTGGACTGTCCTGTAGAAGGACAGAGTGCCACTCTGTCCTTCTACAGAGTCTCCTCTGACACACTGATCCACCTCCACACCTTCAACACCACATTCACCGAACCTCTGTATCCTGGGTTTGGGTTTTGTCTGCCTGGTTCCTCATTGTCTCTGTGTCCTCTGTCTGAGGGTTCTGTTCACTCTGTTCACCAGTGAACAATAGAAACAGGAAGTGACAGCAGCTTCCTGTGTTTAAATGTTGATGGTGGACGAGGTTTCACTCTGGTTTCATTTGGATCACTGACTGTGCTTTAATGTCAGAATATAGTTTCTATTAGAAGTAGTGAAATGATCTCCTCTGGACTGAATTGATGTGTAAAAACTGTGTTGACTCTGATATTCACTTGAGTAAAGTTTTCTTGGAGCAGCTGTTAGTGGCTGTTAGTGGCTGTTAGTTATTCCATTTTATCAGGATCTTAAAGTGAAGTTTTTCCTGAAAATGTCCACCAGACATCCCAGTCTGTTTGACATCAGCTCAGTTTGTGTTCAATCATTAACATCAACGTATGTTTCTATGTTATGTGTCTGACATGTATGTATATAATAACATGTATGGGCCTCAGTTAGCACTTAGATATGAACAATCTGTTGTTAGTAACAGGGTATTATTATTGTTGTTATTAATATTATTGTTGCTGCAGTGCTTCTCTCTCTCTTTTTCTTTCACTCTCAAACCAGCCAGACAAGGCAGATGACGGACAACCTAGAGTTGGTTCTGTTTGAGCTTTCTTCCTGTTTTAGGAGTTTTTCCTTGCTGTTATCACCAAGTGCTGCTCATGTGGGAATGTTGGGTCTCTATAAATTAAATAGTTTAGATCTGCTCTGTGTGAAAAGTGCCCTCTGATAACTTCTGTTGTGATTTGCTTTGTAAATAAAATTGAATTGAAAATAAATTCATTTAATTATCTCATAACTATGACTTAAGTATCTCATAACTAAGACAAAATACAATGTTTTCTTCAGTTCAATTCATTCAATGTTCCTTTGCTCCAAAGCCACCCTCACAAAATCACAACACACCCCAGCCACACCCATCATCATCAACGGATTCCCTGTACCCTTCTTCCTCCAAGTCAAGAGCCTCGCCGTCACTCTTGACAGCACCCTCTCATTTGGACCTCACATTAAAAACATCACTCGGACTGCCTTCTTCCACCTTAAAAATATCTCCAGACTCCGCCCATCACTGTCCCAATCCAGCACCGAAATCCTGGTTCATTCATTTGTCACTTCCCGCCTTGACTACTGCAATGCCCTCCTCACCGGACTCCAAACTCATCAACAGACTACAAATTATTCAGAACTCAGCCGCCCGGATCACAAAAACCTCCTCCTCACATACAAAGCCCTCCACCATCTAGCCCCTTCTTACCTCTACAACTTCCTCCAGGACTACAGCCCCCCCCGAACCGTCCGCTCAACCCCCGCTGGTCTATTAACCCCACATCACGCCTCAGCACCATGGGTGCCCGAGCCTTCACCTGCTTGGAACCCAGACTATAGAACTGTTCCACTGTTTATAGCATTTAAGACCATATCATACCATTTTTAATTGCTAAAAACGGGAAACTCCTCAAAATTAAAGAAAGCAAAACTGCTCTGAATATCAAAGTATATACTGAGAATACAGTATAACCTGTGATTAACCTTTATTTCTAAGCTATAACATTCTTATCAACTGAAACCCCTCCTGTCAATTGTTTGTCTAGTAGAAATCTCTGAACTGGAGACTTCATCTTTCCCTTGAACCATTCTGGGTCATGAAGGTAGGGTCCAAGCATGCAACCTCCCTAACAGTGGGTTTTTTTAAAAGAGCTCTTGTCTTGCATTTTATTAACCATTCTGGAGGGGCACCTTATGAAGTCCCTTCTAGCCTAGCCTTGCTAGGCTAGGCTAAAAGGAGGGATTGCACACATCATGTTTATAATATATAAGGAATAAATGCAGTGTAGTCTTATTTCTTATTTGCACTCATAGAAAAAGAATAATACATTACCTAAAGCACAGACTCCGCTCCCAAGCCAATGTCAGTGTGGCCTGCACCTACCCAGTTCTTCTGGTCATCAACGTCATGTTTGGTCAGCTTAAAGGGAGTGATGTCTTGGAGTACCTCTCTTTTGATGAAAAGTCTCATCAGACTCTATAAAATGAAAAACAAGTCTTGTTACTTAACATCCTGTTAATCAGCTTTCCTATTCCACCTCACAAGGGTATTATATAGTTATTCAACGTAATAAACCCCCTTCAGAAGCCTATACAGCTCAAAATAAAAATCACGTCATTTAAATTAATCAAAAATTTGATTATTACCATCATCAATTTTGTCAAGTCTCTGCACAAAAATGGCAAGACTGGCTCATCATTCTGGTACTTTGTCAAGAATGGACAAAATATTCTGGATATGGCCATGAAAAACTGAAGTTTGGCTAAGATCAGATGATCTTCATTTGCTGCTTCAATGGTATCAAAAGAAGAGATTGACAGTAACGACGTTAGTCCCAACACTGCATATCACGTTTTCCCAATATTGTGCAGCCCTACAATAAGATTCAATGAACTATGACAAACATTTGTATTTAAATTATGTATTGTAGATTTGCATTAAACACATGGTATACTATATGAACTGAATAGAAAAGGAACTGTAATTCTTCTAGCCTATATACAAACTGTCTCTCTTCATCCAAAATGAATCCAAATACAATTCCATGAACCACAAGTAAATAATATAGGCCTACTTACTTTGAAATGGCGCAGCAGATCCTCAGTCTTTGAATTGTGATCCAAGATAACGAGACTGGACACAGCTTCCCAAAATCAGACATGGACATCTAGTTATTTACTTTTTGTTGTTCATCAAACATGAGCACAAATCATCCTGCGTTGTTAACTGCAGAAGTCGATTTGTTTTTGAAATACGGGGCAAGTCCAAATTCTATAATGTAGCTGGTTTTGTCCTTTCCACAAGTGAAAAACTGTGATTTGCGAATCAGGAAACATTGCCACGAACAACTCAAAAATTCCTTCATTAGATGCATAGGAGTTGTGCTGCACGGCAATATTCAGACACCAGAACACCTCCGCCTGCACCGTTGCACTGGTGCCAAACACAGCTCAAAGATCGCTAGTTTTCCCTCGGTAATGGCTGCTGCTGTAATGGTCACAGTTACAATACCCATTGTGCCCAGTTTGAACGTTTTTTGCAAACATTGCAGAATCCCTCTCCGACCTGACCACTAACAGGCTGCATCCATGTTTTAAAGTCTTCTACCTCCAGCTACTTCTGCTGAAACTTGCAAACTCGTTGCGAATGTCCATAACACTAAGGCTATGTATTTTATCGACACATTATCAATTATGTATTTTTTCCTTCAAAATCATCTAAGATTTTTAATGCCTGTTGGAATCTAATTTAATGCTTTTTAATGCCATTTTAAGGCCTTAATTTTCGCAAAATTCATTTAATGACTTTTTAATGCTTTTTAATACCCAGCAGAAACCCTGATAACCTTTCCTTACTGACTTTTAACTTTTCTCAGAAGTTATGTTTCTCTTGTTTACCAATTTTACCACACTCACACTAACAGCAAAATAAAATAATGTCCTTTCAACAAAAAATAAAGAAGCAACCATTGCAGGCCTGAGTGGATTCTTGGGAGGTAGAGACCTAAAACAAATGGCCGCTTCTCCTGCCGCAGCAACAAACAAAATAGCACATGCACTGGTCAAGAGTTACTCACAAGTCCTGAAGCTGATAGAGGGCAGAAGAGGGATGGAGCAGAGGCGATGCTGAGAGGAGAGAGGAGGGACGTGACCGGCTGGTGGACAACAACAGTCTCTCTGGCTGCAGAGTGGGAGACATCTACTCTTCCCAACAGTCCAAGGAGGGTTTCCTGCTCCTGTCTGATAGATGTGTACGACAGTCTTTCAGTCACTTATACTTTTCACAAAAAAGCTTATTTACTTTTCATATCATGTCAAGCTTTACACACATCACCATAATAACACACACTAACTACACACTGTAGTTGCTGTGTGTTGTATCTGAGTGTGTGATAGGGACGAGGGAAATGGATGACTGAAAGACTACTGCATTTTCATTTTCATTTTTTATTATTATGTTGACTAACCAGCTTGCTGACCCCGAACCGTGGTAGAGGGCCTCATGTAAAGGTAGGTGTGTGTGTGTGTGTGTGTGTAGGCCTACCTTGTTTTTGTTTTCTCTTTACTTTATTATATTGTGTTGCTATATTTTGTATTCATTGTGTTCTTTTATGCTATGGTCGGACCCCAGGAAGAATAGCTTCAGCAAGGCTGCAGCTAATGGAGATCCTAATAAAACTAAACTGTAACATTAGCTGCTAGCAAAGTGAATAACGTGCAAATATGCTAACGCGCTAATCGCGATTAGCATCATCTCTATTTTACATGCATGAATCATGAAGAAACACTACAAATATATACACAGAGGGGTTTTTACCTGCTGCAAGTGGTTTTATATCTGATACCATTGATGTGACTCTACATCCATCCAAGCATGAAACACACTGCGATGGTTACACAGCTCATGTGTCTGATAGCTGTTATCTCCTCTACATCCTGTCTCTATACATCTCCAACTGGCTGACATGTGAGTTACAACCAGTGTGATTGAACACACGTAAAATGGACAACTCTATGCCCTGCAACACTAGATTAAAAGACTATAAACATGCTTCACAGCAACCAAACTACTTAATTAATTAATCTGGCTGTAGTGATTTTTAATACATGACCTATATTTAAGTTTTTACTAAACTTGGTTTTTATTAGAATAACTTCTTCTTTAAACATTATTTACATATTTATCTGTCTTAAGATACATTTTTAGACTGGGCTACATTACTCAGGTTTGATCCACCTGTGAGCAACTTTAATCTTAAAATCATAATTAAATACAGTTTGCAGCATTTTTTCAGTAATACAGCATGATTACTTTAACTGAACAATAGTTAGACATGAACTCTGAAGTTATGAGGATGTGATGGCTTCCTCAGATCAAACACACAGAGGAACAGAGTGAAGGATCTCGATCTGAATACACGGTCCGCTACCACCATCTAGTGGACAGATAGAAGAACTACATCAACCGGTGTGATTTCTCTGACACTGACTGGTTAGACTGGTTTTAAAGTCGTATTATTTAGACTTGTACTGTGAAGTTATGAGGATGTGACGACGTAAATGTTCCCTTATGATGTCACGTCCCGTTTTTTCTTTATTTCTCACAACAATGACAGGCAGATGTTCAAAAAGTGGTGATAATGTGCAAACCGCCAGATATCAGTGAAGTTATAAGATACATGGAAATTATAAATGAATCTACAGTATTAATTAAAATGAGCACATCCCATGGAACAAAAGATGAAAAAAAGTATTGTTAACTATCTCAAGTCATGTAACCTTATGGGCTTATCACCAGTATTACTGCTCTAAGTCATTTCTCATCTCAGAATATTCACAGAAAAATAATAAAGACAAAATGGTTGTGGTATTAATAATAGCTCCAAGTGTGTTCGAAAGCAGAATTATGTTTAATAAAAATGTATTTATAACAATCACAAACAAATATAATCCACAGCAAATGACAAATTCCTGTAATGTTGTGGTGAGGAAAAAATCTTTGTAATAACTGATAAACTAGACATCATATACATTCACTGAACGAAGATTATGAAAATAAAATGCATATTTTTCACTAGAAATGTCATCAATAAATAAAATGAATAAATAAAAGGAAGGGTAGACATTTTGTTTGTTTTTACAGACAAAAACTTGAAAGTCACATGACATGGATGTAGTCCTATAGTAACGAATAGGGCAGAAAAGCCACTCACACTTTTTGAGCCATTATTATGACACGAGTACGTTTTGTGCTGTGGATCAACGTAGCTATGATACATTTTGGTATGAGACTGGGTTGAGAGGTCTAGCTGCCCCAAAATTCAGATTCAATCAGGTCACAAACCTTCTTCAACAAAAAAATGGCTTCAAATAATTAACAATTAAAAGACCCACAGCTGGATTTAAAACATATGAATGCAGGAACTATTAATATCAGATCTAGCATTTCTTATAGTCAGTTTAAAAACAAAATTGCTTAAAAAACTCATTTATAGCAGTGACTCTGACAGCTTGGTGCAAACTCCCCCAAATGTGGGCAACCCTGACCCAGAGTACATTTACCCCAATATGGCACAATCTAGATGTTCAAATTAAACATTAACCAATAATAAAATAACATATTTTACACATTAAACATTTATTTGAAGACGGCTCACTGATATAAACCTTAAAGCTTCCTGTAATACTCACAGCTGACATACTGTCTGAAGGTAAAATCAACCTATCAAACACTCTTCATCCAATAATCAACTCAAACAATGAACCTTTCACCAAAAAACTTCAAAACTTCAAAACCCTGCACGATTCTGTTAAACACTGATGATAAAAACTCTCCATTCAACCCAAAACTGGGAAAAAGAAGAGCTGTTACCAACACTGTCAATTATTAACACAACTGACACTAAAATACAACTGAGTTCACTTCACCTGTCAAACATGTTCTTTTTTTCTTTTTCTTCAGGATGTAATATTTGATATGACTGTACTGCAGTGTTTTCACTCTATTATTGAGATGTATTTATGAGACATACTGTATATTTATGTGTTTTATGTTGTTTGTCTGTAATCATCTGTGTTGCTGCCACTCTGAGCCAGGACTCTCTGAAAAAGAGCTTTTTCATTTCAGTGAGGTTTTCCTGCTTAAATAGAGTTTAATGTTTGTCTGCAGTGTGTATGAGGACACATGATATAATAATGAAGACAAAGAACTATTTATTTGTCCTGTTTTGCACACATCACTGAGACCAAACTTTGACAAACATCAGACTTCATGATCCAGCTGATATTTACTGTCTGTTAATGTTTGACTTTTGTTCTGGGGTTTTCCTTCCAGAGTTCAGAGCTGCTGTTCTGTGATCAGATTCCCTTAAAGAAGACTTCAGGTTAAAGATGAATACAGAGAGTTGAGACCTTAAAAAGCTCCTGCTGTCAGTTCCATGTTTGTTCTTCTTCTGGTTGGTTTCCTGCTTGAAGCTGCTGATTCATTTCACCTTCACTCATCAGCTTGATTCAGATGATTTTCAGCATCTAAAGGTAACGTAAGCAACCGATTCATCATGTTTGTGTCAGCAGCTGTTAAAATGATCTGATAACAGTACAGATGGAAGTTATACTGATGACTTATGTTCATTTGTTGATGCATTAATGGAATGAACTAAACTACAGAAGAAATAAGAAAAGCTGAAATCAAACATCTTTATTTCACATGTCAAAGTTTGATGCGAAATAAAGTCATGTTCTGTTTCTATAAATCGTGTCTCAGTGAGTCTGAGAAGTTTCTGCTCTTTATATTTCTGATGGAGACGATGTTCTACACATGCAATGATCCCTTCACTAAACTGAAGACATACTGCAAAGTGTTGGAGTTGCTGCTGTGTTGTAGTAGGAAGGAAGGAAGGAAGGAAGGAAGGAAGGAAGGAAGTGTTGTAGTTGTGTTTCTCATGATAAACTGATTAGTGTTAGCTCTCCATCATGTGTGAGACTGTGACTTTGTATTTTATTAATTGAAGTCAGAACGTGACGTTTAAATAAGGACGTTCACACATCACATCTGTTTTTTGGTGATTTTATCCTCTTTTACTAACCTCGTCTGAATTTATACAGTTGATTCAGTTGCAGAGGCATCTTAGAGTCACATGCTCAGCCAACAGACGCCATTAACCATAATCTCTGTTCAAATCTTGTAGTCATGTCCACCATCTTGGTTTCAGTGGTTGAATTCAAACCTTCACAGTTCATCCTGTAATGTTAATATCTCTCAGATCTCTTGTTGAGACTGTTTTCAATGTTTGGTTCTTGGTCCCTGGCCTCAGAGTGGTGCCTGTCATTATATATTAAAATTAAAGATTTTTATTGGCTGTCTTTTACAATTACTTGTAGATGATAACCAAACCTGTTGCTACTGTGTACCAACAAGATTTACCTGAATATGAAGATGGAATGTGTGCATCAATAGATCACACTCATGTGTTTGGTCATTACTAAAGTATAATCACATTGATTTATACCTTAGTCAAATAAAATGATAAAAATAAGACAGTTAGTTGTATTGTGTGTTGCTCAGTAAAAGTGAACTGTTGTTTAAATGAATGCATTGCAGTCAGATCATTTATTGATCATAAAACAGTGAAAATCTCCTATAATTACATTAGCAACAGCATCACTAGCTGGCAAGCTAATCAGATCAATAAACAGTTTGATGAGCTTTCAACACAACACTGACTGTTCTGTACAGACTGATGTGATTATGTTCTGACACATTTAACATGAAATCAACTCAAAGTGTTTGTTTTTCTAAAAGCTTTTCTTGTCCTTGTTAGAGAAGTTAGGTGACAGTATGGAGTCTCCTCCTTCATCACATTTTAATCAGCAGTGTCACTCAGTCAGTGAGGGACATTCACTGTCCACAGTCCAGCACAATGCAGCCTGCTTACTGATGAACTGTAATAAAAAGTCATAAATATGTTACAGTCAGAGATCTCTGACAATGTTTTAGTCTCAGAAATAGTGAAATCATCTTTTCATTGATGATATTCAGTTATTGAAGCAGCTGAGAGCTGCAGCAGCAGCAACATGTTTCTACTGTAGCTCTGCATTTACTGTTTAGTTTCACACATTTTACATCAACATCATGTTTACACATGTTTAATATCAAGGTTCAAAGTTCTGATCATTCAACCATATAACCTTCTGAAATAACATCCTTATTGTCCAATACTGACTAAAGGCCAGAAACATGATATGATTATAGAAACTCTGTTTAATGTGTTTATGGGTCAGTTTAGACTCACAGCTCACAGTTAAGTGGGAAAAGTTCAGTGACTTATTTTATGGCTTTACATCCACCTGACCTGTGGTCAATAACCTCAGTGCAGAACAAAAACCTTCATTCAAAACATCATCATCCATTATATTTCCTTCAAAATGGTTTAGTAGAAACAAACAGTAGGGGGAAAAAAAGTATTTCTGGGAAAAGTATTTCAGACGTCCAGTCTGATGTTTAAGTCAGTCACTGATGTCCAATGTAAAGCTGCTCACTGCTCCCTGCAGTAAACAGCTGATACTGAGAGGAGACTAAAGGCACACACTTAATAAACTAGCTGGCAGTTAATTTGCTCCTCTTATTATATACAAAACTAAATTCTTTAGTGTCACGACAAATCAGATTCTTGGTTCAGTGTGTACACTTTAGTGTTAGTGTTTTTAGTAGTTATTGAATAGTTTTGAACAGCATGACGTTGTACAGCAGAAAGGCATTAGCTCCATCTGTGAAACACAAATAATAACACTTGTTATATAAATTAACTGTTGGATTTGGTCTCTTCAAACATCAGGATGCAGGATAATAGATGATAATCATAAAGAGATCAAATCATGTCTGTTATCAAACAGTCCTCCATCCCTCCAAATACAACAGATTTGACATCCTGCAAAAATGTTTGTATCATAGCCTTATTTTTAATAACATAGTGTGAACTTTTAATGTGAAAACTGTGAAAGACATTTGTTAAGTGTGTGTTCAGTTCTTTGGGGTTCTGTTTCCATCAGACAGACAACAGTGACATTAGTTTGTGGACAGATGAACATGAGTTTCCAGTGAAATCTGTCAGATTGGTTCATGTCCTCACAGAGAGTCTTGGCAGGTTCCTCCTGTGTGTTTGGAGCTGAACTCTGCTGCAAGCTTCACTGCTTTAATATCATCTTGATGCTTTTGGACTTTGACTGTGAAGTTATGAGAGTGTGACAGCGTCCTCAGATTGATGGTGAAGGACTGATGAAGGAGAATCAGCTGCAGCTTCTCTCTGTGTTTCCTCTACAGGTGAAGGTAGAACCAGTCTGTGACCACATGTGGACCTGAATTCACCTGGTGAGTATTTTCTTCTTTCTGACACACAGCTGGATGAAAATAGATGCATGTCATTAGTTTTTAAACACAAGTGAACTATAACTTGCTGCATATGAGCTCTGTAGTGGACAGAAATACAACTGTATGAAAAGGAATCTAGTTAATGCAGTTTCTTCAACATGTATCCACAGTGGAAATCTCACAGTAATGACTGTGGCGCCATCTGGTGGTAGAATAAAGAATGACAGTGTGATAGACAGCAGTGTGTGTGTGATGTGCAGCTGGTTGTAATGAATGAGCATGTTGTTGTGTTTGTGTGAAGGTGTTTCTCTGCTATGGATCAGAGTGAGGACAGAGAGGAGGGAGTCCCTCCCTCTAAAAGCTCTCTGTGTGGGGAACATGACAGCCAGACCAAAGCTCAGAGGTGAGATGAGGATCTCTAACTGTCCATCACTGTTCTCCACTCACATCACTCCACCATCATTATTCACACTCAAAGCTCTGTGTGTGTTGTGTTGAAGGACAGAGAAGCAGCACAGACCAGACTCTGATGAACTCAGCCTACCTGAACCTAAGAAGTTCAGTGATGAACATAAATCTGCTGATCAGAGGTAACAATGTAAAATCTTTGTTTCTGTTAGTTTCCATCACACCTCAGAAAATGTTGAAGTCTTTGTCATGAAGTCATGAACCACTTCTCATTCTTTCTCTGTAGTGTTAAAAACATGAAGTACAGCACCACATCATCAGATCTCAGTATGTTTTAAGGTTGATATGATCGTTCTGACTGATTGTCTGACTGCAGGTTTCTTCTTACTGATGTCACTGTGGTCCCACATTTCAGAGTTAATTTAATGAGCCCAGTGTTGTTAGTTCTGATAGAAATGAGACCAAACTCATAGCAGGAGATCATGTTTGAGCAGACTGTGTCCTGGAAGATCAGAGATGCATCTGTGCTCTCTAAGCTAGTTAGCCAAGCTAACAATGTCAGTTTGTTGTAGCTGTGTGGATCAGTTTCTTACTGCAGGTTTATGTAGAAACACCTGATGTGTCGTAGCTGTCGTCCAACAAAACACACAATCTTCAGGATCAACACTGTAGTTACACTTGTTTTATCTCTTCTCTGTTTCCATCAGGATCCATCAGCAGAGACCAGATTCTCCTGAACCCAGCTGTGTGTCCATGAAGAGTGACCGGTCTATGGGTCGACTTATTGACTTCAAACATGGACATCAGTCAGCTGATCAGAGGTCAGACTGTAAAATGTTTGTCTGTTATTATCCAACTCTCATAAGAAGAAGTTTGATTGACTGAAACAGTTTTTACACACAATGTCCTCATAAATACAAACACACACACTCCTCCTACAAACACTTTTCTAAAAACCACAAACTTTATGTGTATAACAGTTTTTAAACAGAGGTACAAAGTCTTTACAGAGACAAATGATCAGAGGTCAGACAGAACAGCCGAGTGTTTTAGCTGGATCCACTGTGATACACCACAACACCTTTGACACTGAATGTCATTATTTATTCTGAGACTTCATCTTTTCTTCACAGAGTTCATCAGCAGAGCTCAGAGGTTCTCAGTGGTCAGTCTGTCCAGCAGCATCAAACACAGCTGGACTCCATATTTATGGTGTGTAAATGTAAAGCACAGCTACTACTGCTAACTACAACAGCCACAGACTAAATACTAAACTACCATTCTGGTCCTAACAGTCTCCATGCTGCACTCAGACACACACAGACCAGCAGCTTTTCAGTCTGTCACTGATCATCTGATGTTGACTTCTACCAGTTACATTTACATTTGATTGTGTTCCAGCTGCTGGAGGAGAACATCAGCAGGTTTGTGAAGAACGAGCTGAAGAAGATGCAGAAGGCTCTGAGTCCAGATGACCCAGAATGCTTAGAGAGTCAGAGTGAGGATGAGGAGGTGTTGGATGGTGAGGGGGAAGAGCAGAGGAGGAGCAGCAGAGAGGCATTTCTGAAGATCACAGTGCACTTCCTGAGGAGAATGAAGCAGGAGGAGCTGGCTGAGCATCTGCAGAGCAGTAAGAGGATTTTAACAGATTTAACATGATGGAGAGGAAATGGAGGCAACATGGGAGAGGTTTATATTTCAAACTCTGCTGTTAATTAAATTAATTTAAATCCAATGCCTTTATTGTCATTGCACAGCAGTACAACACATTGGGTGTCCCCATAACTAATACACATAAAAAAAGCAACAGACAATAAATACAAAAGAAGAGACAATAAGACACTATGGATATTAAAGAGAAATAAAAATGGCACGAATAAATATAGAAGCAATAATAAATAAGAACAGTTGTTACTTAATTGTACATCCGAGGTGCATATGGAGGGTGTTCAGATTTCTGACAGTTTTGGGGGAAAACTTTTGCAGAATCATGTAGAGCTTGTATGGATACACTGGAGCCTCCGTCAGATGGCAAGGTGGTGAGAGGTATTGGATGGGTCAGTTATTATCTTGGTGGCCTTTCAGATAAACCAGTCTGTGTAGATGTCTTCTATGTAGAGAAAAGAGACATCTATGATCTTTTCAGCTGCTCTCACTGTTTGGTCAGCAGCGGTACAGTTCCTGTACTACAGTGATGCAGTGAGTTAAGATGCTCTTGATGGTTCCTCTGTAGAATATTGTCATGATGGATGGAGGGGGGTTCACAGGAAGTGGAGGTACTGCTGGACATCCTTAGTGAGGGCTGTGGTGTTGATGGACCAGTTCAGATTGTCTGCTATGTGCACTCCCTGAAACTTGGTGCTGCTGTCTCGTTTGACAGTGGCCCCATTGATGGTCAGCAGGGTCTGGACATGATGGCCTTTTCTGAAATCAACAACCATCTGATTGATTTCATTTTTTGTTTGTTCATTCAGGAACTCCTGCTGAAAAGTGTCAACGTAAACTGAAGTCTAACCTGCAGAAGAAGTTCCAGTGTCTGTTTGAGGGGATCGCTAAAGCAGGAAACCCAACCCTTCTCAATCAGATCTACACACCACTCTACATCACAGAGGGAGGTACTGCAGAGGTCAATGATGAACATGAGGTCAGACAGATTGAAACAGCATCCAGGAAACCAGACAGACCAGAAACAACAATCAGACAAGAAGACATCTTTAAAGCCTCACCTGGAAGAGATGAACCAACCAGAACAGTGATGACAAAAGGAGTGGCTGGCATTGGGAAAACAGTCTTAACACAGAAGTTCACTCTGGACTGGGCTGAAGACAAAGCCAACCAGGACATACACTTCACATTTCCATTCACTTTCAGAGAGCTGAATGGGCTGAAAGAGAAAAGGTACAGCTTGGTGGAACTTGTTCATCACTTCTTTACTGAAACCAAAGAAGCAGGAATCTGCAGGTTTGAAGAGTTCCAGGTTGTGTTCATCTTTGACGGTCTGGATGAGTGTCGACTTCCTCTGGACTTCCACAACACTGAGATCCTGACTGATGTTACAGAGTCCACCTCAGTGGATGTGCTGCTGACAAACCTCATCAGGGGGAAACTGCTTCCCTCTGCTCGCCTCTGGATAACCACACGACCTGCAGCAGCCAATCAGATCCCTCCTGAGTGTGTCGGCATGGTGACAGAGATCAGAGGGTTCACTGACCCACAGAAGGAGGAGTACTTCAGGAAGAGATTCAGAGATGAGGAGCAGGCCAGAACCATCATCTCCCACATCAAGACATCACGAAGCCTCCACATCATGTGCCACATCCCAGTCTTCTGCTGGATCACTGCTACAGTTCTGGAGGATGTGTTGAAAAGCAGAGAGGGAGGAGAGCTGCCCAAGACCCTGACTGAGATGTACATCCACTTCCTCGTGGTTCAGTCCAAACTGAAGAACATCAAGTATGATGGAGGAGCTGAAAGAGATCCACACTGGAGTCCAGAGAACAGGAAGATGATTGAGTCTCTGGGAAAACTGGCTTTTGAGCAGCTGCAGAAAGGCAACCTGATCTTCTATGAATCAGACCTGACAGAGTGTGGCATCGATATCAGAGCAGCCTCAGTGTGCTCAGGAGTGTTCACAGAGATCTTTAAAGAGGAGAGAGGGCTGTACCAGGACAAGGTGTTCTGCTTTGTCCATCTGAGTGTTCAGGAGTTTCTGGCTGCTCTTCATGTCCATCTGACATTCACCAAGTCTGGAGTCAATCTGCTGGAAGAAGAACAAACAACATCCCACATATGTTTCTACCAGAGTGCTGTGGACGAGGCCTTAAAGAGTCCAAATGGACACCTGGACTTGTTCCTCCGCTTCCTCCTGGGTCTTTCACTGCAGACCAATCAGACTCTTCTACAAGGTCTGCTGACAGAGACAGGAAGTAGCTCACAGACCAATCAGGAAACAGTCGAGTATATCAAGAAGAAGATCAGTGAGAATGTGTCTGCAGAGAGAAGCATCAATCTGTTCCACTGTCTGAATGAACTGAATGATCGTTCTCTGGTGGAGGAGATCCAACAGTACCTGAGACCAGGAAGTCTCTCCACAGTTAAACTGTCTCCTGCTCAGTGCTCAGCTCTGGGTTTCATCTTACTGTCATCAGAAAAAGATCTGGACGTGTTTGACCTGAAGAAATACTCTGCTTCTGAGGAGGCTCTTCTGAGCCTGCTGCCAGTGGTCAAAGCCTCCAACAAAGCTGTGTAGGTGGAACAATAACATGAAAAAAATAATGTTAAATATGTTCATTTTATGAATGGCAAATTATTTTGTTTGTGTTAATCATTTCCTCTTCTTCAGGTTGAATGGCTGTAACCTCTCAGAGAGAAGCTGTGCAGCTCTGTCCTCAGTTCTCAGCTCCCAGTCCTCTAGTCTGAGAGATCTGGACCTGAGTAACAACAACCTGCAGGATTCAGGAGTGAAGCAGCTTTCTGCTGGACTGGAGAGTCCACACTGTACACTGAAGACTCTCAGGTCAGGATACATCATCCATCATTTTATTGGTGCGCAAGCTGACAATATAGCTGGTTCTGAAAGACTTTTTATGCAGATCATAGTTGCTATTTTACATTTAAATTGACACTTATCTTAGCAACATCTGTAGGATGTACTTGGCACTTATATGACTAAAAAACATTGTGTTATCAAACTTTCATATTTCCAGTCTGTCAGGATGTCTGATCACAGAGGAAGGCTGTGCTTCTCTGGCCTCAGCTCTGAGGGCTAACCCCTCCCACCTGAGAGAGCTGGACCTGAGCTACAATCATCCAGGAGACTCAGGAGAGAAGCTTTTGTCTGCTGGACTGGAGGATCTACACTGGAGACTGGACACTCTCAGGTATGGACAGACAGGACACTTTTAGGTAAACAACTTTGATTGAGAACATAAATGTTGATTCCTGACGTAACAGTCTGAAGATCATGTGATGTGAGTGAAACCTAAGGAAAAAACAAGTGGACCTAAAGTTATTCTTTATTAAACTTTCATGATCTCCTGGTGTCCCTGAAGTTCATTTCTATCGTGTAACAAGATGCACTTAAATTATTAATTTAGACAATACAATTGATGAGCATGGTTCTTCTTCTTGCTGACTGTGTTGCGTATAAGAAGACACAGTCAGTGTGAACCCCTAAAACCTCCAACTGAGCAGATCTGCAGATCTTTAAGATGTGAATGGTGAATGGTACTGTTTTTATGTAGACGAGTCAAGACAGTTTTTTAAAATATATCACCGGATCGCAACTCTCATTCCACTTTCATACAGAGCAGGTCAAGACCATCTTTTTACTTTACTCAGTGTTGTCCTATGAGCAGCACTTGGCAATGACGACAAGGAGAAAGTCCCCTTTTATAGGAAAAAACCTTGAACAGAACCTGACTCTAGGTGGGTAGCCATCTGCCTGGACCAGTTGGGTTAAGAGAAAGACGGTGTCATCTGAGAAGGAAGACCAGTCTAAAAGCAGCCATGGCAGCTTGGGTCAGATTGAAGAATTGCAAGGGTAAATGAATAATGACTAATCTAGAATCTAGAGCAGATGGTGTGGATAGAGACTGACACTACATTGACAGTAAGTGGAAGCTGAGGATTTTAGCTGGCTCTGAGCAGTGAAATAAACTGTGGATGGATGCCAGGCCTGGCTGTCAGTTAGGAATTTTGAGACAAAAGCAGAAGATGCTAAGATAAGGGACAAGGAGCACAGATAATGAAATGGTCATGGTGAGAATGACCAATCACCAGGGAAACCCCAGTGCCAGGTTCCCCTGTTTAGAATGCTTGTAATGGCAGATGATTTTGATGTGACGTTTTGTTAGCTGTACAAATAAGCACATCAAGAGGGATGATACTGAAATTACTTTAGATCACTTTTATAAGCAACTTACAACCTACTGCTTGTAACACGGATGATACTTGTATTAGTAACTTGCAATTTCTGGTGTGTAATGGCCGGCAATACTGAAGTGACGTCAGAGTAGCTACAGTAGTAACTTATAAGCCGGTGTGTCGGTGTACTGTAACTGTACAATTACTGCTGCCTCAAAAAAGCCAAAAACATACTGAAAGACTCATCCCACCCTGGTCACCCATTGTTTGAGGGGCTGCCATCAGGTAGGAGATACAGGATTTTAAAGACAAGGACAAATAGACTAAGAAACAGTACTTATCACAGAGCCATTGCTGCCTTGAATGCTGCTAATAACTGAAGTGCAATACGTCAAGATATTAAAATGCTGCTAATTGGAGTGGGCAATATGCCATTCATTATTTTAAGTGCAATACATAGAGCTGTTATTTAAGTATTTATACATAGTTTTATCTTTTGCACTTTTATGTTTTTTTGTTTGTTTTGTTGTGTTTTTGCATCAAAGGATTGCATCCAATTTCGTTGCACTTGTGTAATGACAATAAATATTCTATTCTATTCATAAAGAGAGAAATCAATGAAGTGACTTTAGATGAATTTTATAATGTAATGGCAGGTGACACTAGATGAGTCGCCTTAGTAACTTGCAACCCAGTGCACACGATGATAGATGTTACTGATGTAATGTTAGATTAGTTGTGTCAGTATTTGGCACCAGTTTAGGTACACATGAGGCTGGTATGTGGTGGTATGAGACAGCTAGAAAATCATTCTGACTGTGTTTCTTCCTCCAGGGTGGACCATGGTGGAGAGCAGTGGTTAAAACCTGGTCTGAAGAAGTGTAAGTGTGGATTGAATTTGATTCATGACAACTAAACAGCACACAGTCAGTTTCTCTTTAAATACAAAGTTGGTCTTTGTGGTATTTATTCATTAAAACATTACTGACAAAATGTGTCATCATGAAACTTTATAGAAATGAACAACAGATCAGAAGTTAAACAGAGAATAAATCCATCAGGTGTGTCAGATGATAAACTGCTGCTGTGTTGTTTCTTCTTCTCTTCATCAGATTTCTGTGAACTCACACTGGACACAAACACAGTGAACAGAAGACTCAAACTGTCTGACAACAACAGGAAGGTGACACATGTGGAGGAGGATCAGTCATATCCTGATCATCCAGACAGATTTGACGGCTCCTATCAGCTGTTGTGCAGAAATGTTCTGACTGGTCGCTGTTACTGGGAGGTCGAGTGGACAGGAAGAGTTAGTATATCAGTGAGTTACAGAGGAATCAGCAGGAGAGGAGACAGTCATGACTGTGTGTTTGGATATAACGATCAGTCCTGGAGTCTGATCTGTTGTGATTATGGTTACTCTGTCCGTCACAATAAGATAGAAGCACACATCACCCCCTCCTCCTCCTCCTCCTCCTCCTCCTCCTCCTCCTCCTCCTCCTCTGTCTCTGACAGAGTAGCAGTGTATGTGGACTGTCCTGCTGGCACTCTGTCCTTCTACAGAGTCTCCTCTGACACACTGATCCACCTCCACACCTTCAACACCACATTCACTGAACCTCTGTATCCTGGGTTTGGGTTTTGTCTGCCTGGTTCCTCACTGTCTGTGTGTCCTCTGTCTGAGTGAGAGTCTCCTCCTGTGGAGACAAACAGTCACACTGCTGACTGAAGACAGCTGCTGAAATCACTGTTCACTCTGTTCAGCAGTGAACAGTAGAAACAGGAAGTGACAGCAGCTTCCTGTGTTTAAATGTTGATGGTGGACGAGGTTTCACTCTGGTTTCGTTTGGATCACTGACTGTGCTTTAATGTCAGAATATAGTTTCTATTAGAAGTAGTGAAATTATCTCCTCTGGACTGAATTGATGTGTAAAAACTGTGTTGACTCTGATATTCACTTGAGTAAAGTGTTCTTGGAGCATCATCTAGCAGCTGTTAGTGGCTGTTAGTTATTCCATTTTATCAGGATCTTAAAGTTAAGTTTTTCCTGAAAATGTCCACCAGACATCCCAGTCTGTTTGACATCAGCTCAGTTTGTGTTCAATCATTAACATCAACGTATGTTTCTATGTGATGTATGTATATAATAACATGTATGGGCCTCAGTTAGCACTTCTTTATTACATATGATCAATCTGTCTTTAGTAACAGGATATGTACCACAGTCCTTTGAAGTAGCTGAAATTAAACGTCTTGATTCGGGTGTTTTAGGCAATTATCAACCTACATCTAATCTTCCCTTTCTCTCTACAGTAGTTGAGAAAGCAGTCACCAGTTGTGGAACTTGTTAAAACTTGTGAGCTTGTGAAAGTTGTGTACCTTTCTACATAGTAACAGTTTATTGGAGGATTATCAGTCTGCATTTAGAGAGAGAGCACTCTCTGTACTACTTTTGTTAGATATTAATGCTGGTTTAAGTCCAATTTATCAGAATGATTTCGGTTTGTGTATATCAATGATAAATCCTCCATGCACACAGTTAGACATGGAGTTCATTTTTCCTTGCTGTTGTCACCAAGTGCTTCTAATGTGAGAATGTTGGGTCTAGATCTGCTCTATGGGAGAAGTGCCGTGTGATGACTTCTGTTGTGATTTGCTTTGTGAATAAAATTGAACTGAAAATGAATTAATTGACTTATTTCATAACTATGACTTAAGTATCTTATAACTTTTTTGACTTATTCTCTGTGTGGATAAATGAATCACAGAAAACAGTCAGACAATAATGCAAAATTATTTTATTATCTTGAACCTACTAGAACATTGCGCTCCCAGCATACTAAATTGTGGTCCCTAATATCTCCAGAAGTAAAATGGGAGGCAGAGAAAACCTTTTGTCTGGACAACTGACATGATGGAGCTCATTTATGTGTCTTTTTAAATGTGTTTCAGAGGAGTCAAATGGTTTTCTTTCTGATCAACATTAAAACAATGCAAACCATGTTTAAGATTCATATGCACTTTAAAGAGTCACCAGTGTCTTCAGATAACAGTAGTCCAGATGTTATGCTTTTAGATCCCAAGGCTGTTGGTTTGATCCCTGTTACTCACATAAACACATACAGGTGCTTCCAGTCTGCTGATTGATGCTACAAAAGACTGCAGAGAGCGTCCTTCTGATAAGACTCCTCTCTTTCTCTGTTTTTAGTCACGTCACACCTTCGGGTTTCATTCACAATTCACACAAACAAAATACATAAAAACACTGGTGGACAAAAAGTAGAGCTATATCATCTGGTATATCTGATTTCTGTGACACTGACTGCTTAGACCAGTGATTTCAAGGTACACCGATGTTTGTTTAGACTTGGACTGTGAAGTTATGAGGATGTGACAGCGTCCTCAGATTAAATGCTCACAGACAGCAGGACTGACGAGGGAGAATGAGCAGCTTCTTCTCTCCCAGTGTTTCCTCTATACATACTCTCATACATGCATTCATCACCTCACGTCTGGACTATTGTAATGACGTCTTGTATGGGGTCCCCAATAAAATGCTGGACTAGCTCCAACATCAATCAATCAATCAATCAATCAATCAATCAATCAATCTTTATTTGTATAGCGCCAAATCACAACAAAGTCATCTCAAGGCACTTTACACATAGAGCCTCCAAAACTCAGCTGCCAGGGTTCTCACTCGAACTAAACCCTGGCAGCACATCATCACACCCCCCCCCCCCTAACCCTAACCCTAACCCACACACCACAGATAAAATGCTGATTGGCTGTTGATGATTACAGACATAAATATTAAGGTTTTTCTCAAAGTTAAACTACATTTATTTTATTACACTGTTAGCGATTCCCATTTTATAACCAACAGCAGTTTGATCTTTTATCTCCAGACATCAATGGAAAATCCAACATTTGTCAGAAATGGTCTGACAGCTTTGATAAATTTGACTTAATTGCTTACATGATATATGTGTTATACTGAGAGGTCAGATAAAATATAGTAAAAGGTGTTAACATTATTTGTAGTAGTAGTGATATTGTAGCATTAGTTGTATGTATACATTTTAATCTTTCATTTGCACTCTATGTCCTTTTAATGATTTTAAAGCAAATCAATTTTTTATGCTGCAATCTTATATTTAATGCTCTATTCTAGTATTTCATTTCTCTCTTTCTATTTTTATTATTAGTGTGTGTGTGTGTGTGTGTGTGTGTGTGTGTGTGTGTGTGTGTGGGGGGGGGGGGGGTTATTATTATTGCCTATTGCCTTAAACATCTGTATGGGCTGGGCACCAGAAAAGGTTCAGGACACTCAAACAAATCAATCAGTAGTAGTAAAACTATGTGTGTGTGCATATATGTACATTTATAACTGGTACTAACAGTAACAGTTAACTGTATTATTTAAATCTAGGTCTACTCCTGTATGTAAGAACAATGTTGACACATCAGGGCCAATCAAGGATACTGTTGCTCCTGCATTATATCTGTTTGTGTTGGGCTGATCATTAGATGTTTAGTGTACAAATATCAGACGTACAGTGATGTGTGATTTCTCTGACACTGACTGGTTAGACTGGTTTAACGTCACTCTGATGTTGTTTAGACTTGGACTGTGAAGTTATGAGGATGTGACAGCGTCCTCAGATCAAATGCTCCCAGACAGCAGGACTGACGAGGGAGAATGAGCAGCTTCTTCTCTCCCAGTGTTTCCTCTACACATGAAGGTGGAAAGTGTCTGTAAGTTGACCTGAAGTGAGTTCAGCAGGTGAGAATCCTACCAGAGAAATCTGTAAATGTCTGATGAACACCATCACTTTGATCACATTGTGT
Source organism: Scomber colias (assembly GCA_021039105.1). Taxonomy (NCBI): domain Eukaryota; kingdom Metazoa; phylum Chordata; class Actinopteri; order Scombriformes; family Scombridae; genus Scomber; species Scomber colias. Next base: position 209,947 of record JAJDFG010000232.1, on the reverse strand, counting down.
TGTATCACTGTTTGACTGCAGCTCAAATGTTTCTTCATGCTGATTGGCTGTGTAATGTTTATTTGATGCTTGCAGGTATAAATATTTGTAAGTTTTCCATCTCTGGTAAACTAGTTTTTAAGAATAACTTACATGTATCACTGTTAGTTATTACCATATACGACTGTTTGACTGTACAGGTGAAATGCTGATTGGCTGTTTAACAATATAAGTTTGATGCTTGCAGATATAAATTTTCTCAGGATATTCTAAAGAGGTTAAACTACATTTATTTTAGTTATTAACATGTAAACCAACAGCAATTTAATCATTTATCTCTAATCATCAGTAAAAATGCAGCAAGTTTAGATAATAATAATAATCAGACAGCTTTGATAAATTTGACTTAATGTTATTCTCAGACACTTTCCTAAGAAAATGACTCACACAATGTTTAATTTACACTGAACAGTCATGTAAGAGATAGTAAAAGGTGTTAACATTATTGTTATTATCTATAGTAGTAGTAGTAATAACATTAGTTGTATGCATATATTATAATTATGTTGGTTATTGTTCTGTTGTCTTGTAAGTCTGTGAGGGTCGGGCACTATAAAAGGTGCAGAACATTAAAACAAAGCAATCAGTTGTAGTTGTAATACTATTTATTTGCACATGTATGTATTACTAGTATTGATAGTAGAAGCTGTAGGAAGCTGTGAAACTGCATTATTTCAGTTTTTGTATTACTCCTGTATTTAAGAACAATGTTGACACATCAGGGCCCGTATTAATCACGGTTACTGTTGCTCCTGCATTATATCTATTTGTGTTGGGCTGATTAGATGTTTAGTGTACAAATATAACAACTACATCAACTAGTGTGTGAATTCTCTGACACTGACTCGTCATATGTTTGTTTTAGACTCAGACTGTGAAGTTATGAGGGTGTGAAGGTAACCTCATAACTTCTTCTCTCCCAGTGTTTCCTCTAAACATGAAGGTGGAAAGTGTCTGTAAGTTGACCTGAAGTGAGTTCAGCAGGTGAGAATCCTACCAGAGAAATCTGTAAATGTCTGATGAACACCATCACTTTGATCACATTGTGTTGTATCACTGTTTGACTGCAGCTCAAATGTTTCTTCATGCTGATTGGATGTTTAATGATGCTTGCACATATTATTATTTGTACGTTTTCCATCTGTGGTAGACTAGTTTTTAAGAATAACTTACATGTATCACTGTTAGTTATTACCATGTAAAACCAACAGCAGTTTCAAGTGTTAGAAATGGTTGAACAGCTTTGATTAACGTGACTGATGTTAATTGTATTCATTTCTAAGAAAGTATTAATTTCTAAGAAAATGACTAACATGATGTATGCATACTGAGCACATACATGAGTATACACTGTTACCATTATGATTATCATTCATAGTAGCAGCATTAGTTGTATGTACATTTATGACTCATATCGATTGTAGCAGCAGCAGTAAAAACACAATTTGCATAATTTTAATCTTCTATTACTCCTATTATTATAGTATTCAAGTATTTCTTTCAGCTCGGTAGATTATATGATAAATTAGCACCATCTAGTGGATGCATGGTAGAACTACATCATCTGATGTGTGATTTCTCTGATAATGACTGGTTAGACTGGTTTTCACTCTGTTTTTTTACACTAAGACTCTGAATATATGAAAACACGACAAAAGTTTAAAAAAAAATGCAGAATTGGTTGAACAGCTCTGATCAATTTGACTAAAGTTCATTTTTTTAACTGTGTTCAAACTTCCATCTTACAACACTGAGACTGACTCTGTTTAACTGAAGCACATTTAACACAGTTCATGTCTCTAGATGGACCAGAGCCAGCTGTAAGGGACCTTAGAGGCTGCTTAGGGCCTCTCAGCCTTCAGGGGCCCAAACTAACAGAACATGTGAACTATGTTTGAGTTTAACTGTTAAACTTCTGCCACAGTTTAAATATTTAAAGATAAATGTAAAGATTTAAAACACAGATCTTTTTATCTCTGCACTAACTACTCAACATCAGTTTTTAGTGTTTCAGCAAATTCCATTTTATAGGCCATTTTGCAAATGTTAAGAATATGTTATGGTGTTTTGGCTGCAACATACATTTATGATTATCAATGTGGGAGATTGGATTGGAGAAAATTCTCCACTTTTGGATGTGGAAATTTTTGGGAATGTGAAAATGACACTTTTTTGGGTGTAATATGACGTGTTGAAATAATGATTTTTTTTTCTTTTTTTTTTTAGAGTAATAAGAACTACTGTGTGTGTGTGTGTGTGTGTGTGTGATGTGCAGCTGGTTGTAATGAATGAGCATGTTGTTGTGTTTGTGTGAAGGTGTTTCTCTGCTATGGATCAGAGTGAGGACAGAGAGGAGGGAGTCCCTCCCTCTAAAAGCTCTCTGTGTGGGGAACATGACAGCCAGACCAAAGCTCAGAGGTGAGATGAGGATCTCTAACTGTCCATCACTGTTCTCCACTCACATCACTCCACCATCATTATTTACACTCAAAGCTCTGTGTGTGTTGTGTTGAAGGACAGAGAAGCAGCACAGACCAGACTCTGCTGGACCTGAGCCTGAACCTGAACCCAGCTGTGTGTCCATGAAGAGTGACCGGTCTATGTATCGACCTATTCTTTTCAAACATGAACATCAGTCTGCTGATCAGAGGTCAGACTGTAAAATGTTTGTTTCAGTTATTATCAAACTTTCAGTTTAATTGGGGGCTGTGAACAGTGGTTGGTGGTTCATAGAGGTGGGAAGCAGGGGTGGACTGGGACAAAAAATCGGCCCTGGCATTTTGGACCAGACCGGCCCACCACACTCTCTCCTCTCTCTCACTAAAACTCTCCTCTTCTGGGGATGCTATCTCACCCTAATTCAACAAAACATGAATAGAGACTGTGGGGTGAGGTTCTTTTTTTTTTCTTTTTTTTTTTACATAAGGATGCAGTCAGGTCCAGAATTATTGGATTCTCTGATAAACAGACAAACAGCTGCATTGGCATAAAACTGGCAATGAACATAATTATGTCATTTTAAAAAGTGTTATTTTCTTCATAGTCTTTAGCCACCTAGTTTATATAAAAACTGCCACAAACTCATTTTTACAGGCCTAAAAAGTAGCTTAGCCTAGGCTAAGTCAAACAATTAATAGCCTAATAACAAAATCAGCTGCCGGCTGACTCACTGTTCATGTTGCTGAGTGGTGGTTTTAAAAAGTTTTCTCACATTCAAGACTATTTGGTTCAGGATGGAAGACATAAAAGTACTAACCTAGGCTTATTTTCTCATCCAGTCAGCGTACACACAGTGTCTTAAAAATGGCCGCGAGTGGTAGGACGCTAATTTTCACCTACAAACTAACTTGGCCATAGAACATTAAATTATTAAATTATAATTCAATTATTTTATTGACGTTTTATCATTTAATCAGATTTACCAAAGGGCTGGGTTGCATTAGTCTACTCATTACACAGCCTAAGTGTTCTGAAAGCAGTCCATCTTACTTGTTGGTTGGCTGGTTGTACTACTTGCTCCTGTTGAGTGTCATCAGCCATGGGAGCTTATGAAGACCCTGCCATGGCAAACATGTCACTCATTTTTGCATATTTGGCAGCGTTTGCTTGAAGTGCAAGTTTCATTTTGTCTCTCAGTTTCTCTGCCCCTCCTTTACATTTCCTCTCCATCCTACATTGCACTGACTGCACACACCGGCACACCAAGCCAAAGGGAGGAGGTGTTTCATGACATGATTGGGCCAGCCCTGTGTCAGTGAAGAAAATAGCCAATGGGCCGCAGACCAGTGTGTGTCAAGGGTCGGTGGTTAGGAAACAAACTCTTGCGCTGACTTTTTATTTGCCAAATGCGCAAGCAGGACCAAAACGAAAGGGTTCGGTGTTTAATAATGTGATTGGGCCAGCCCAGTGTCAATCGGGCCGCTGATCTACTGGATTTATGGGCCGGTCAGACTAATATAAAACATTTTTCAAGTGTCGGGCCCAAATAGCTTGTCGGCCCGCCGGGAAAATGTCCAGTATGCCAGATGGCCAGTCCGTCCTTGGTGGGAAGTAACAAGTATTTGTACTTGGTTACTGTACTTAAGTAGATATTTCAGGTATCTGCTCTTTACTTGAGTATCTACTTTTCTTTCCTCCCTACATTAGAACACAAATATCTGGACTTTTTTACTTATAGTTAAAACAGGCCTGTTACTTTCAACCTTATTGACATTATAAAAAGAAAACATGACGTGTAAATAAGTGACAGGAAACCATCTTTCGTAGTGTGCGCTCCTTGTCCCCCGGTAAGATGCAGCCTTGGGTGGCTGCCCACATTGACAGCACATGGAATGAAAATTCAACAATGTGTGCAGACAGTGCAGGAATATGACCAACACATGCTGTGCAATGTGCACAGTTTAGGTTGATTAAAACAGCAGTCTGGGACAGTGAATGAGTCAGTGAGGAGCGATTACGTCGATTAAAAAACATTAACGTTATGCTCAGCAGTGGTGATCGTAGGATCTGCAAGTCCCAGACAAAGAAGCCAACTAACCCCCTGCCCCTCAAAAAAAGAAACAAAAAAACTCCACACCCACTGAACCCACAAACATTTGTTTGGTTTGCCTGTCCTGTCAGAGCGCCCCGATGCTCAGCCCTCAATCGCATCTCCATTAATGTGTTAACACTGACAGCCCTATTATATATACTAGTGCAGTGCCCATGCAAAATCTGTTTTTGCGTGTGTTTTTACTCTCCCACATATTGATAGCAGCTCCTTGACTGCAAATGAGATCCAAACTCCCGGAATCTGGAGCTTGCAAGCAAGTGCGCACGCTAGAGAGTGATTGCGTGTGTATGTGTGTGTGTGCAATTATTATTGCAGCGCGTGTGAGAGCAAAGCGTCCTGATAGCTCTGCGTTGCCGCTAACCGTTGCCGCTTTTTTAAAATTTTGCTGAATTATCAAAAGAGGTATTGTGTATCACTGATGGTAAAAAATATGTTTTACTTTTGTACTTCAGTATATTTCAGAGCCTGGACTTTCTTACTTTTACTTTTACTTGAGTAAAGGAGTTGAATCAGTACTTCTACTTAAGTACAGAATGTGAGGACTTTTACCACCTCTGGTTGTTCCAATTCTCAGCTCCTCCAGTCCACATGTCATTGTGTCCTTGGGCAAGGTACTTAACCCTAAATTGCTAGTTTGTTAGTTTCCTCCCGATGAGCAGGTTGGCACGATGCGTGGCAGCCCCTGTCATCAGTGTATGAATGTGTGTGTGAATGGGTGAGTGTGACATGTGTAAAAGCGGTTTGAGTGGTCAAACAGACTAGAAAAGTATCAGTCCATTTGACTGTGAAGATTTATTCTTGACATTAGTGACTAAAACACTCCTACAACCACTTTTCTAAAAACCACAAACTTTATCTGTATAAAAGTTTTGTAAATAGAGGTACAAAGATAGATAGATTGAATACTATATTTTTATTTTTTAAATTCTTTTTAGTAGTATTTTCTCAATATTTCAAGTTGTTATTAATCAATGTTGTAATTATCTCAGGATCCATCAGCAGAGACCAGACTCTCCTGAACCCAGCTGTGTGTCCATGAAGAGTGACCGGTCTATGTATAGGCCTATTGCCTTCAAACATGGACATCAGTCTGCTGATCAGAGGTCAGACTGTAAAATGTTTGTCTGTTATTATCCAACTCTCATAAGAAGAAGTTTGATTTTACACACAATGTCCTCATAAACACAAACACACACACTCCTCCTACAAACACTTTTCTAGAAACCACAAACTTTATGTGTATAACAGTTTTTAAACAGAGGTACAAAGTCTTTACAGAGACAAATGATCAGAGGTCAGACAGAACCACCGAGTGTTTTACCTGGATCCACTGTGATAGAACACAACACCTTTAACACTGAGGGCCCTATTTTAACGATCTATAGCGCATGGCGTGAAGCGCGTGGCACAAGTGCCTTTGGGGCGTATCCAAATCCACTTTTGCTATTTTAACGGTGGAAAAATGGTCACTGCGCCAGGCGCATGGTCTAAAAGGAATGGACTTAAGTCCCCTCATTAACCATAGGCGTGTTTTGGGCGTAACACGCGGTAAACCAATCAGAGTGTCATCTCTCATTCCCTTTAATATCCAGGAGCGCTGTCACATTGGTGGATTGCTATTATAACAGCGCATTTATATATATATCATGAGTTACTTTTGCTGAAAGGAAAGTTGGCTGATGAGCTGCTAACCTCACATTTCATTCATATAAAGGAAGAATATGGAGATAAAACCAACCTGTGTGTAGAGGTGTGTGTAGTTATACTGCAGCAGCCTGGTGTCATCAGCTGATTTAACCCTTGGATGCATGAACGACCGATACCTACACTCTTCCATGAGTGGGGTCAAAAATGACCCCAATTAGAATCAATGTGTTTTTGCAATGAATTTAAATAATGTCTTTCATTTTGGTTAAAGGTGATTATATTTATTATATTTGGGTCAACAAAAAACTGATTTTACATTTAACAAGTTTATTTATAACTTTTTTTTTAACACACACCCCCACACACACACACCAATCTATATTCAATAATCATATAATAGGTTACCTAACAGGTTAGCTTTTATTACAAGGAATTATGAATATAGTGAGTCTCTACACAACAAATGCAGTAATATCAGCTGGTTTACTAAGCTAGTGTAATGTTAGCTAGCTTACTAAGGCAGCTAACATTACACTAGTTTAGTAAAGCCAGCAAGTGGCGTGCACAGACTTTTTGAAGGGCAGGGGCGAAAAGAAAAAAAAGGGCACATACAGCACGTTCTCGCCATTGAAAAGGGCACTTTTGCACACGTTTTTGCCACCCAAGAGCACAGTTTTGCTTGTTTTGCCAACCAGGAGGGCACCCTAGCATGCGTTTGGCTCCCAAGAGGGCACCTTAGCACGTGTTTGGCTCCCAAGAGGGCACCTTAGCACGTGTTCTGGCTCCCAAGAGGGCACCTTAGCACGCGTTCTGGCTCCCAAGAGGGCACCTTAGCACGTGTTTTGCTCCCAAGAGGGCACCTTAGCACGCGTTCTGGCTCCCAAGAGGGCACCTTAGCACACGTTTTGGCTCCCAAGAGGGCACTTTAGCGCGCGTTTTTCAACAATTGGGCAACGAGGCGGGGCGACCGCCCCTTGTACACACCACTGGAGCCAGCTAACATTACACTAGCATTATAAGCTAGCTAACAGAGCTAGCAGTAGTAAGCTAGCTAACAGAGTACAAACATTACTACTAACATTATTTTGTAGTTAGCTAACTAATGTCTACTTTGTTGACCAATATGATTGATATATATGTGATGATTCTATAGGAAATGCTTGGGGTCATTTTTGACCCCACTTATGGAAAACTGGGGTAGTGACACAAAAACTGCAATTTCTTGCAATAACATTTTAAAAAATTCAAATGGCCTCAAGTCACAAACATATTTTATGAGGAATACCTGGAATATGGAAGTGTAAAAACTTTTAATTTCAGAGATTTTGAAGAATAACAACCCTCGGGGTCATTTTTGAGCCCACTTATGCATATAAGGGTTAATAAACAGTGTCCACAGCGACACTCTCCATTTTTTACAATTAATTAAATCTGATAAATATTATGATTAACTAATATGACATGCATTTTTAATATGTTGATGTACATCAGAATAACGAATACACATTGTGTCCTTTTATTTGTAATGTTTTGAATGTTTGTGTGCTGCGCGTCTGTGTGATAACAAGCACAGTGTCTGCACCTATATACCCCCCACATATCCCCCTATATACCTGCCTATATAGGAGCATATTGGACTCTTGATAATGCACCCCTTAAATAACAGTGACATAAGCGCTAGTGACTTTAGAACTAGTTTTTTTTGGTTAGTAGGGCAATCGCTTTCCTCTGCCTCAAAATAGCAACGCGCCACCAATGCACCTGACCACACCTAATTTTGAGACCAACACGCCCATAGGCGCACCAACTGCTGCATTTGTTATTTAGACGACGTTGGCACAGGAAGAGAAAATGACAACTGCGCCTAACAAAGACACATGTGCCACGCGTGCCATCCGCTGTGTGCCGACTGCAGGATAGGGCCTTGAGTGTCATTTTTTATTCTGAGACTTCATCTTTTCTTCACAGAGTTCATCAGCAGAGCTCAGAGGTTCTCAGTGGTCAGTCTGTCCAGCAGCATCAAACACAGCTGGACTCCATATTTATGGTGTGTAAATGTAAAGCACAGCTACTACTGCTAACTACAACAGCCACAGACTAAATACTAAACTACCATTCTAGTCCTAACAGTCTCCATGCTGCACTCTGTAGACCAGCAGCTTTTCAGTCTGTCACTGATCATCTGATGTTGACTTCTACCAGTTACATTTACATTTGATTCTGTTCCAGCTGCTGGAGGAGAACATCAGCAGGTTTGTGAAGAACGAGCTGAAGAAGATGCAGAAGGCTCTGAGTCCAGATTACCCAGAATGCTTAGAGAGTCAGAGTGAGGATGAGGAGGTGTTGGACGGTGAGGAGGAAGAGCAGAGGAGGAGCAGCAGAGAGGCATTTCTGAAGATCACACTGCACTTCCTGAGGAGAATGAAGCAGGAGGAGCTGGCTGAGCGTCTGCAGAGCAGTAAGAGGATTTTAACAGATTTAACATGATGGAGAGGAAATGGAGGCAACATGGGAGAGGTTTATATTTCAAACTCTGTTAATATGATGCACACATCTGCATCAGATCTATGAATTCTTCTGAGCTGAAAACAGTCAAACTGTTTGTCCACAACTGATGAGCTGAATAGATTTCATAGTGGAGGAAAATATAAACATCTGCAGTTTAATGTTTACATTCTACCAATTTACTGTAGAATCATCTGATTGATTTCATTTGTTGTTTGTTCATTCAGGAGCTCGTGCACCAGAGTGTCGATGTAAACTCAAGTCTAACCTGCAGAAGAAGTTCCAGTGTCTGTTTGAGGGGATCGCTAAAGCAGGAAACCCAACCCTTCTGAATCAGATCTACACACCGCTCTACATCACAGAGGGAGGGACTGCAGAAGTCAATGATGAACATGAGGTCAGACAGATTGAAACAGCATCCAGGAAACCAGACAGACCAGAAACAACAATCAGACAAGAAGACATCTTTAAAGCCTCACCTGGAAGAGATGAACCAATCAGAACAGTGATGACAAAGGGAGTGGCTGGCATTGGGAAAACAGTCTTAACACAGAAGTTCACTCTGGACTGGGCTGAAGACAAAGCCAACCAGGACATACACTTCACATTTCCATTCACTTTCAGAGAGCTGAATGTGCTGAAGGCGAAAAAGTACAGCTTGGTGGAACTTGTTCATCACTTCTTTACTGAAACCAAAGAAGCAGGAATCTGCAGGTTTGAAGAGTTCCAGGTTGTGTTCATCTTTGACGGTCTGGATGAGTGTCGACTTCCTCTGGACTTCCACAACACTGAGATCCTGACTGATGTTACAGAGTCCACCTCAGTGGATGTGCTGCTGACAAACCTCATCAGGGGGAAACTGCTTCCCTCTGCTCGCCTCTGGATAACCACACGACCTGCAGCAGCCAATCAGATCCCTCCTGAGTGTGTCAGCATGGTGACAGAGATCAGAGGGTTCACTGACCCACAGAAGGAGGAGTACTTCAGGAAGAGATTCAGAGATGAGGAGCAGGCCAACACCATCATCTCCCACATCAAGACATCACGAAGCCTCCACATCATGTGCCACATCCCAGTCTTCTGTTGGATCACTGCTACAGTTCTGGAGGATGTGTTGAAAAGGAGAGAGGGAGGAGAGCTGCCCAAGACTCTGACTGAGATGTACATCCACTTCCTGGTGGTTCAGTCCAAACTGAAGAACATCAAGTATGATGGAGGAGCTGAGACAGATCCACACTGGAGTCCAGAGAGCAGGAAGATGATTGAGTCTCTGGGAAAACTGGCTTTTGAGCAGCTGCAGAAAGGCAACCTGATCTTCTATGAATCAGACCTGACAGAGTGTGACATCGATATCAGAGCAGCCTCAGTGTACTCAGGAGTGTTCACACAGATCTTTAAAGAGGAGAGAGGGCTGTACCAGGACAAGGTGTTCTGCTTCGTCCATCTGAGTGTTCAGGAGTTTCTGGCCGCTCTTCATGTCCATCTGACATTCATCAAGTCTGAAGTCAATCTGCTGGAAGAAGAACAAACAAGATCCCAGTGGTCCAAAGTATTTAAAGAAAAACCTAAACTAAAACATCTCTACCAGAATGCTGTGGACGAGGCCTTGAAGAGTCAAAATGGACACATGGACTTGTTCCTCCGCTTCCTCCTGGGTCTTTCACTGCAGACCAATCAGACTCTCCTACGAGGTCTGCTGACACAGACAGGAAGTAGTTCACAGACGAATCAGAAAACAGCCAGGTACATCAAGAAGAAGATCAGTGAGAATCTGTCTGCAGAGAGAAGCATCAATCTGTTCCACTGTCTGAATGAACTGAATGATCGTTCTCTAGTGGAGGAGATCCAACAGTACCTGAGATCAGGAAGTCTCTCCACAGTTAAACTGTCTCCTACTCAGTGGTCAGCTCTGGTCTTCATCTTACTGTCATCAGAAAAAGATCTGGATGTGTTTGACCTGAAGAAATACTCTGCTTCAGAGGAGGTTCTTCTGAGGCTGCTGCCAGTGGTCAAAGCTTCAAGTAAAGCTCTGTAAGTGGATACATTGATGTATATGAATAATGTCAAAGATGTTAAATTTAATGAACATTGAATTTTAAGTATGATAAATAAAACATTTGTGTTCTTTGCTAATCTTTCTTCAGGCTGAGTGGTTGTAACCTCTCAGAGAGAAGCTGTGCAGGTCTGTCCTCAGTTCTCAGCTCCCAGTCCTCTAGTCTGAGAGATCTGGACCTGAGCAACAACAACCTGCAGGATTCAGGAGTGAAGCAGCTTTCTGCTGGACTGGAGAGTCCACACTGTACACTTGAAATTCTCAGGTCAGGATACATTATTTCTTATTTCTTTGTCTTTATCAATAATAATAACGCTGATGATTCTGAGAAAAATGTTATGTAGTTGATTAATTATTATTTTACTTTAAGATGAATGTCAATTATTCTGCACATCAGTATTCTGGTAAATATGATGAAACAACATTGTATTATCAATCTCTTTTTATTTCCAGCCTGTCAGGATGTCTGATCACAGAGGAAGGCTGTGTTTCTCTGGCCTCAGCTCTGAGGTCCAACCCCTCCCATCTGAGAGAGCTGGACCTGAGCTACAATCATCCAGGAGACTCAGGAGAGAAGCTTTTGTCTGCTGGACTGGAGGATCCACACTGGAGACTGGAAACACTCAGGTATGGACTGACACATTATGTGATATGAGTGGAACCATTGTAAAACAATTAGTAAGTTGACCTTAAGGTAAGGCCTTGATGAAAGAATATTTTCATATTGTCATCTTAAATTTCTCTCTAGGAAATGAACATAATTGATGCCCTCAAAATACCATATAAGGTCTCGACTGTTCAATTTCAATTAAATGAATAAAAGTGGCATATAATTATGGAAAAGTCACTTCATAAACATAGCACAAAAAGTAAGGAAATTTATGTTTGGTAGATTATTTCATTGTGGTAACAATGCTTCTTGGTAATATGTCTTACACTGTTGGAAACCCTATTTGTCTTTTAAATGGTGCCAGAGGTATAAGGAACATGCATTTGTATGTAGGTTGCTCCCATGAAAAATTTGGCAAATCTTCTCCGCCAATGCCAAACAGCTTATTCTGCTATTGACTCTTGTTTGGTGTTGTTTGGTAGATGACTGAAGTCTGAAGAAACAAGACATATTGGCAACTTAACAATGTATTCATTTAACAAACAGTTGCCTCAGTAGTGTGAGGAAGAACTATACACAGTCACAAAAGCCTGGCTCCTCCTCATGCTGCTCACCTGCCTGCTCACACACTGCTGTGATAGGGCATCACATTCTTCGACCAGCATTTGTGAGCATTCAGCCAAAGTGGTTGTGTTGGTCACTCTGGCACCAACAGCACGTCCAAGCTGATCCCACAAGTGTTGAATGGGGTTGAGGTCAAGACTGCTGGTAGGCCGTTCCATCCTCTCCACTCCCAAATAGTGGAGGTAGTCTCTGATAAAGCTGCTCTGTGGGTTGAGCATTGGCATCTTGGAGGACAAAGTTCGGTCCCAGACTGTAGAGATATGGAATTGCCACTGCAGAATCTCATCTCCATATCTCTCTGCATTGAGATTACCTCCAATGATGACAAGCCTAGTTTTTCAAGTTCGGACGATGCCGCCCCACACCATCACACTGCCTCCACCAAAGAAGGCAGAGAAGATTTGCCCAATTTTTCATGGGCCCAACCCACATACTCAGCTCTGCTGTTCATCCCACAAATGCATGTTCCTTACAAATGTGACTCCATTTAAAAAGGGAAATAAACAGGCTTTTCATTAAGCATTATTACAACAAAGAAATAATCTACCAAACACACATTTCCTTACTTTTTGTGCTATGTTTAGTTTCAGTCATTATTATTTATATAGACCCATTTACTGTTTGACAACAATGATGACGTAGCCACGATGCACGCGCAGATTGGTAACAGAAAGATGTCGGAGGACGATGCTTTGTCAAGCTACGCTAGGGCATTAACCGGCAAAGACCGAGAAAATTACTGCAACAAACTGACCCTGACAACTGGTCAGCGACTGACAGATCCGTGTACTATTACACAATGGGAAGAAGACATGAGCAAGTGGCCAAATATTCAGTGGCTGGATATTTACACATACTTGGTAGAGAAACCTAGCGTATACAGTACACTAGAGAGAAACTGGGAGCATACAAGTCGCTTGATGCGTACAACTATGTCATCTCTGGACATGTACAAAATGTTAGATATCATGACATCGATATTGAATTTTGTGTATTAAAGTCTGAAATCCTCCCAAGCCAAAGACAAGGACACAAGACAACAATTAAGCAACAATTAAATTGCGGGAGACAGTGAAAATTGCAAAAAAAAGTTGTAGTTTTGTTCTGAATAATTAATTAAAAATCAAAGGAATTTTTTTCTAGGGAGAACATAAACTGCATTTTGCTTTGTTCCAAGTAACAGGCTGAGGATTACAAAAGATGACTATATTGATCTCCCTCACAGACACACATACACAGACAGAGACACACACAATATTGATCTCCCTCACAGACACATGCGCACAACACAGACACACAGAATTAGTTGAGTTTACCGTTGCAGCAGACGGTACTTTTTGCCGACCTCACCCAGGTTTTACTGTCATTCTCTCGTCCACTAAAACATGGAACTCACGGAAAGCACCGATGATTGGTCCAATTTGCGGAAAAGTTGCGGTGATTGGACAAAATTGCAAGGCACATAAATGCGCGGATTGGTTGAATTTGCGTTAATTGTTGCGATCGTGACGTCGCGAATTCCTGGAGGGACTGATTTGCTTATATAAACCAAGCTTCTCAGTAAAATCGAAGAGTACATATATAATTACCTAATATGAAATGGGCGCCTCAGACCCGAGCATTTTTTATGATGTCTTCAGTCCAGTCAGTCCGTTTTATAGCTTGTAGCCACAGATGTCGCTGGTTGCTTTGAAATGGATCCTATAAAATTTCAGTCCGCTGGTGCCGTACCGATTCTGACCAACCAACCAATCGACACATTAACGCTTGTAAAAAGTTTCTTTCTGACATTAAACTGAGATGCTCGTCCGGATGACTGGGGCACAACGCCGCTTTTGTTACCAGGATGCGCATGCAGATTGTTGATGACGTCGGCTGTAAATGGGTCAATTGTAAACTGGTATTATATCATAGTTTCAATTGCCAATTTAAATGACTGATATATCTTTAAGGGAGCAGGCTGTTCTCATAGTGTGTATATGAACCGCAGAGGCTGTAGACAACTATGAGCAGAAGATTTTGGACATGAACGTTTGTTTCTCTTTTTATTCCTCACAAGTAACGTTGGCTGAGGATCATGGGTAGGCAAATGTAGCCACTCTCACAAATTTTCTTAACAGCATAACCAATGGTCATAACATTCTCCCAGCATTATGTTGAGTTGTCCAGGATTTGTGAAATTTTGGAGGGGGTCTCTAAAATACTGACAATGTTATTTTTATTGTGCACTTATGCACTCTTATTATCATGAATCATGTGTAAAATTAGTCCATAATAGATGTATGATTTACGCAAGAGGATACTAAATATGAAAACAATTGGTGAATGAAGCCCATTGTTAAACTTGATGAGTCCATCTACTTCATCTCATTTATTTTATTTTTGATGTATTTGCTGTTTCTTATAAAGAAGTTCACTTGTATCATGATCTTATGTCACAACTGAACTAGGTCTTGAACCCAAATGCACGACTCTGAGACAAAGTACAAATGAACAATATTCTAATAACAAAGTAGCAAAGAAAAAAGTCCTCTTACCGAGGAGTATATATTCAAAGTACACAAATAAAAATCACTCGCAGAGAGAAAAAACTGTAGCACAAAGACAAAGTATCAAAATAATGATAAGCAAGACTATAGCAAACAAAACACAGGATTCAAAAACCTGACGCGGAATAACGTGGCTGGTTTTCTGATAACAAGACGAACTGGCACAGGACAAAGGGAAACGCAGACTATATACACACACAAGGTAATGGGAAACAGGTGGAAACAATTGAAATTTATTTATTTGGATAAACCCCTTGAGATGCATCATCTCGTTTTCGAGGGGGTCCAGACAATGAGGGTGGGGCAGACAATCAAACCAGTGGGAAACACACAAGGGGAAGGAGGAAGTTACCTGAAACACTTCTTCATGGACATGACATATTATGTACAATTTTCTAAATATGGTTGTCATTGTGTCTTCTTACAGTCTTCTGAGGGTTCTTCCTGTTAAAAGATGTTCTCCCACTCTGAGTCTGGTTCTGAGGGTTCTTCCTGTTAAAGGGAGTTTTTTCTCTCCACTGTCACCAAGTGCTGCTCATGTGGGAATGTTGGGTCTCTTTAAATGAAACCTGAAGAGTTCGGTTTAGACCTGCTCTATGTGGAAATAGCCTTCACATGACTCTGTTGTGATTTGACGCTATACAAATAAAGATTGATTGAGATTGATTGATATAATTACAGTAAAATGTTTTGCTGCCTTAAAAGATAATTTATTCTCCAACTTCAAAATGATTTAATCTTCATTTTGAAATCTTTTGATGTTGAATTATTGTATAGAAAGTGAATGTGCAGCCCCAAAGCACAGATTGCCTGTTTCAATTATTAATAATTATTGTTTCTGTTGTTGTGCTCGAAGCAGATGCTATTTAGCTGTTTTATTTTCTAATAACTTCAGAATTGCACTTTAATGTTCACCTCACAGTATAGTCTCTTTTTGATATTGAAGTGATGACTGGCTTTACCCTCAGAACAACATGCAGAGATCATGGACCTAGATTTCTTCTTTAGTTAAACGTTCATGATCTCCTGATGTCCCTGAACTCATCAGAGTACATCTGTTATTTTATTATTGATGTATTTACTGTTTATTATAAAGAAGTTCACTTGTATCATGAACTTTATTTAGAACTTTCTAACTTGTGGTTGTTTCTTCTTATTGTGTCTTTCAACTACTATTATTATTATTATATATTCAAACCAAATGAATGAACACATGGAATAATTACAGTCAAATGTTTTGCTGTCTTATAGCTGCATTTATTCTCTGATCACTTCAAAAATGCTCCTTTTGTCTCCTTTTGATATTGAAGTGATGACTGGCTCTATCCTCAGGACAACATGCAGAGATCAATATTTAATCTAGTGATTTATCATGTGGGAGGACATATTTGTTCATCACATCTTCTTCTTCAGGTCTTTTCCTCTCAGACTTCAGTGAAAGAATCCAGCAGACAGTTGAGACAGATGAGTTTCAGCCTGTTTCTGTGTCACTCTGACAAACTGAGGAACACTGCTTCATGTTGAACAGCAGTTAGGACTCATGTTGGATAGAAAATCATTCTGACTGTGTTTCTTCCTCCAGGGTGGACCATGGTGGAGAGCACAGGTTAAAACCTGATGTGAGGAGATGTAAGTGTGGATGGAATTTGATTCATGACAACTAAACAGCACACAGTCAGTTTCTCTTTAAATACAAAGTTGGTCTTTGTGGTATTTATTCATTAAAACATTACTGACAAAATGTGTCATCATGAAACTTTATAGAAATGAACAACAGATCAGAAGTTAAACAGAGAATAAATCCATCAGGTGTGTCAGATGATAAACTGCTGCTGTGTTGTTTCTTCTTCTCTTCATCAGATTTCTGTGAACTCACACTGGACACAAACACAGTACACGGAAACCTCAAACTGTCTGATAACAACAGGAAGGTGACACATGTGAAGGAGGAGGACCAGTCATATCCTGATCATCCAGACAGATTTGACTACTGGCAACAGCTGCTTTGTAGAAATGTTCTGACTGGTCGCTGTTACTGGGAGGTCGAGTGGAGAGGAAGAGTTTATATCTCAGTGAATTACAGAAGAATCAGCAGGAAAGGAAACAGTGATGACTGTTTGTTTGGATGGAACGATCAGTCCTGGAGTCTCTACTGCTCTGATGGTGGTTACTCCGTCCGTCACAATAAGAGAGAAACATCCATCTCCTCGTCCTCCAACTACTCCTCCTCCTCGTCCTCCGACTACTCCTCCTCCTCCTCCTCCTCCTCTTCCTCTTCCTCCTCCTCCTCCTCTGTCTCTAACAGAGTAGCAGTGTATGTGGACTGTCCTGCTGGCACTCTGTCCTTCTACAGAGTCTCCTCTGACACACTGATCCACCTCCACACCTTCAACACCACATTCACTGAACCTCTGTATGCTGGGTTTAGGGTCTGGCAGTTTGGTTCCTCATTGTCTCTGTGTCCTCTGTCTCAGTGAGAGTCTCCTCCTGTGGAGACAAACAGTCACACTGCTGACTGAAGACAGCTGCTGAAATCACTGTTCACTCTGTTAACCAGTGAACAATAGAAACAGGAAGTGACAGCAGCTTCCTGTGTTTAAATGTTGATGGTGGACGAGGTTTCACTCTGGTTTCATTTGGATCACTGACTGTGCTTTAATGTCAGAATATAGTTTCTATTAGAAGTAGTGAAATGATCTCCTCTGGACTGAATTGATGCGTAAAAACTGTGTTGACTCTGATATTCACTTGAGTAAAGTTTTCTTGGAGCAGCATCTAGCAGCTGTTAGTGGCTGTTAGTTATTCCATTTTATCAGGATCTTAAAGTGAAGTTTTTCCTGAAAATGTCCACCAGACATCCCAGTCTGTTTGACATCAGCTCAGTTTGTGTTCAATCATTAACATCAACGTATGTTTCTATGTAACGTATGTATATAACAACATGTATGGGCCTCAGTTAGCACTTCTTTATTATATATGATCAATCTGTCTTTAGTAACAGGATATGTACCACAGTCCTTTGAAGTAGCTGAAATTAAACCTCTTTGTAAAAAAACGATTGTTGATTCAGGTATATTAGCCAATTATCAATCTACATCTAATCTTCCCTTTCTCTCTACAATAGTTGAGAAAGCAGTCACCAGTTGTGGAACTTGTTAAAACTTGTGAGCTTGTGAAAGTTGTGTACCTTTCTACATAGTAATAGTTTATTGGAGTATTATCAGTCTGGATTTAGAGAGAGACAGTACTCTCTGTACTACTTTTGTTAGATATTAATGCTGGTTTAAGTCCCATTTATCAGAATGATTTTGGTTTGTGTATATCAATGATAAATCCTCCATGCACACAGTTAGACATGGAGTTCATTTTTCCTTGCTGTTGTCACCAAGTGCTTCTAATGTGGGAATGTTGGGTCTTGATCTGCTCTATGGGAGGGGTGCCCTGTGATGACTTCTGTTGTGATTTGCTTTGTGAATAAAATTGAACTGAAAATGAATTAATTGACTTATTTCATAACTATGACTTAAGTATCTTATAACTTTTTTTTTTTACTTCTTTTCTGTCTTGATAAATGAATCACAGAAAACAGTCAGACAATAATGCAAAATTATTTTATTATCTTGAACCTACTAGAACATTGCGCTCCCAGCATACTGAATTGTGGTTCTTAGTATCTCCAAAAGTAAAATGGGAGGCAGAGAAAACCTTTTGTCTGGACAACTGACATGATGGAGCTCATTTATGTGTCTTTTTAAATGTGTTTCAGAGGAGTCAAATGGTTTTCTTTCTGATCAACATTAAAACAATGCAAACCATGTTTAAGATTCATATGCACTTTAAAGAGTCACCAGTGTCTTCAGATAACAGTAGTCCAGATGTTATGCCTTTAGATCCCAAGGCTGTTGGTTTGATCCCTGTTACTCACATAAACACATACATGTGCTTCCAGTCTGCTGATTGATGCTGCAAAAGTCTGCAGAGAGCGTACTTCTGATAAGACTCCTCTCTTTCTCTGTTTTTAGTCACGTCACACCTTCGGGTTTCATTCACAATTCACACAAACAAAATACATAAAAACACTGGTGGACAAAAAGTAGAGCTATATCATCTGATATATCTGATTTCTGTGACACTGACTGCTTAGACCAGTGATTTCAAGGTACACCGATGTTTGTTTAGACTTGGACTGTGAAGTTATGAGGATGTGACAGCGTCCTCAGATTAAATGCACACAGACAGCAGGACTGACTAGGGAGAATGAGCAGCTTCTTCTCTCCCAGTGTTTCCTCTACACAGACTCTCATACATGCATTCATCACCTCATGTCTGGACTATTGTAATGCCGTCTTGTATGGGGTCCCCAATAAAACGCTGGACAGGCCCCAACATCAATCAATCAATCAATCAATCAATCAATCTTTATTTGTATAGCGCCAAATCACAACAAAGTCATCTCAAGGCACTTTACACATAGAGCCTCCAAAACTCAGCTGCCAGGGTTCTCACTCGAACTAAACCCTGGCAGCACATCACACCCACACTCAAACAGCTGCATTCACTTTTAAACTTCTCCTCCTCACCTATAAATCTCTTCATGTCGTTGCACCCCAGTACTTAACGGACCTCCTCCTCCATGTTTACCACCCTTTACATGACCTGCGCTCTGCTGACTTGGGCCTCCTGTCCATACCCCCCCCCCCCCCCTTTACATTCGCCAAGCACCAACTCTGGGCTCTTTTAAATCAACGTTGAAAAGGCACTTGTTCCTGGAGGCTTTTGCCAGCTAAATGTGTGTTTTTGTCTGTTTATTGTTGTTGTGAAGTGACCTTGGGTTTCGTGAAAGGCGCTAAAGTTATTATTAATATTATTATTATTACACATGAAGGTAGAAAGTGTCTGTAAGTTGACCTGAAGTGAGTTCAGCAGGTGAGAATCCTACCAGAGAAATCTGTAAATGACTGTACAGATAAAATGCTGATTGGCTGTTGATGATTACAGACATAAATATTAAGGTTTTTCTCAAAGTTAAACTACATTTATTTTATTACACTGTTAGCGATTCCCATTTAAAGCCAACATCAGTTTGATCTTTTATCTCCAGACATCAATGGAAAATCCAACATTTGTCAGAAATGGTCTGACAGCTTTGATAAATTTGACTTAATTGCTTACATGATGTATGTGTTATACTGAGAGGTCAGATAAAATATAGTAAAAGGTGTTAACATTATTTGTAGTAGTAGTGATAGCATTAGTTTTAATTATAAAAACTTTCATTTGCACTCTATGTCCTTTTAATGATTTTAAAGCAAATCATTATTTTATGCTGCAATCTTATATTTAATGCTCTATTCTAGTATTTTATTTCTCTTTCTATTTTTATTATTAGTGTGTGTGTGTGTGTGTGTGGGGGGGGTTATTATTATTGCCTATTGCTTTAAATGCCTGTATGGGCTGGGCACCAGAAAAGGTTCAGGACACTCAAACAAATCAATCAGTAGTAGTAAAACTATGTGTGTGTGCATATATGTATATTTATAACAGTAACAGTTAACTGTATTATTTAAATCTGGGTCTACTCCTGTATTTAAGAACAATGTTGACACATCAGGGCCAATCAAGGTAACTGTTGCTCCTGCATTATATCTGTTTGTGTTGGGCTGATTAGATGTTTAGTGTACAAATATCAGAAGTACAGTGATGTGTGATTTCTCTGACATTGACTGGTTAGACTGGTTTTCACGTCACTCTGATGTTGTTTAGACTTGGACTGTGAAGTTATGAGGATGTGACAGCGTCCTCAGATCAAATGCTCACAGACAGCAGGACTGACGAGGGAGAATGAGCAGCTTCTTCTCTCCCAGTGTTTCCTCTACACATGAAGGTGGAAAGTGTCTGTAAGTTGACCTGAAGTGAGTTCAGCAGGTGAGAATCCTACCAGAGAAATCTGTAAATGTCTGATGAACACCATCACTTTGATCACATTGTGTTGTATCACTGTTTGACTGCAGCTCAAATGTTTCGTCATGCTGATTGGATGTTTAATGTTTATTTGATACTTGCAGGTATAAATATGTATAAGTTTTCCATCTCTGGTAAACTAGTTTTTAAGAATAACTTACATGTATCACTGTTAGTATTACCATATACGACTGTTTGACTGTACAGGTGAAATGCTGATTGGCTGTTTAACAAAATAAGTTTGATGCTTGCAGATATAAATTTTCTCAGGATATTCTAAAGAGGTTAAACTACATTTATTTTAGTTATTAACATGTAAAACCAACAGCAATCTAATCATTTATCTCTGATCATCAGTAAAAATGCAGCAAGTTTAGATAATAATAATAATCAGACAGCTTTGATAAATTTGACTTAATGTTATTCTCAGACACTTTCCTAAGAAAATGACTCACACAATGTTTGATTTACACTGAACAGTCATGTAAGAGGTAAAAGGTGTTAACATTATTGTTATTATCTATAGTAGTAGTAGTAATAGCATTAGTTGTATGCATATATTATAATTATGTTGGTTATTGTTCTATTGCCTTGTAAGTCTGTGAGGGTTGGGCACTATAAAAGGTGCAGAACATTAAAACAAAGCAATCAGTTGTAGTTGTAATACTATTTATTTGCACATGTATGTATTACTAGTATTGATAGTAGAAGCTGTAGGAAGCTGTGAAACTGCATTATTTCAGTTTTTGTATTACTCCTGTATTTAAGAACAATGTTGACACATCAGGGCCCGTATTAATCACGGTTACTGTTGCTCCTGCATTATATCTGTTTGTGTTGGGCTGATTAGAGGTTTAGTGTACAAATATCACCTCTACATCAACTGGTGTGATTTCTCTGACACTGACTCGTCATATGTTTGTTTTAGACTCGGACTGTGAAGTTATGAGGGTGTGAAGGTGACCTCAGACCTTCTTCTCTCCCAATGTTTCCTCTACACATGAAGGTGGAAAGTGTCTGTAAGTTGACCTGAAGTGAGTTCAGCAGGTGAGAATCCTACCAGAGAAATCTGTAAATGTCTGATGAACACCATCACTTTGATCACATTGTGTTGTATCACTGTTTGACTGCAGCTCAAATGTTTCTTCATGCTGATTGGATGTTTAATGATGCTTGCACATATTATTATTTGTACGTTTTCCATCTGTGGTAGACTAGTTTTTAAGAATAACTTACATGTATCACTGTTAATTATTACCATGTAAAACCAACAGTAGTTTTAAGTGTTAGAAATGGTTTAACAGCTTTGATTAACGTGACTGATGTTAATTGTATTAATTTCTAAGAAAATGACGAACAGGATGTATGCATACTGAGCACATACATGAGAGTATACACTGTTACCATTATGATTATCATTCATAGTAGCAGCATTAGTTGTATGTACATTCATTACTCGTATTGATAGAAGCAGCAGCAGCAGTAAAAACACAATTTGCATAATTTTAATCTTCTATTACTCCTATTATTATAGTATTCAAGTATTTCTTTCAGCTCGGTAGATTAGATGATTAATTAGCACCATCTAGTGGACGCATGGTAGAACTACATCATCTGATGTGTGATTTCTCTGATACTGACTGGTTAGGTGTTTGTGTGAAGGTGTTTCTCTGCTATGGATCAGTGTGAGGACAGAGAGGAGGGAGTCCCTCCCTCTAAAAGCTCTCTGTGTGGGGAACATGACAGCCAGACCAAAGCTCAGAGGTGAGATGAGGATCTGTAACTGTCCATCACTGTTCTCCACTCACATCACTCCACCATCATTATTCACACTCAAAGCTCTGTGTGTGTTGTGTTGAAGGACAGAGAAGCAGCACAGACCAGACTCTGATGAACCTGAACCTGAACCAAGCTGTTTGTCCATGAAGAGTGACTTCAAACATGGACATCAGTCTGCTGATCAGAGGTCAGACCAGTGGCGGCCGGTCAATAGGGGGCGCAGGGGCGCCGCCCCCATCAAATATCTGGCCAAAATCTACTTAATCATATTAAACATAAATTAATTAGAAAATGCTAAATAATTATGAAATAAAAAGTATTTGTTTGTAAGATGGTCCTGTTATCCTCTAAGCACCTGTCATCATTCATTATAAATCGATTCCAAATGGTATTTTATTCATTTCTATATGTACTTCCTCTATGCGGGGCGCCGGACTAATGGAAGTCAATGCAAGCCCTCAAACTTTTGACAAGCATGTGACCTGAGGCTGCTCTCTCATTGGCGTGCGTCACGTTTCTCACGGGGCGCAGCTCAGTGCGCCCCGGATACGCCCACTTATATTGGCAGCGAATTGGCTTTGTTTTAGATTTTTTTAATCTACTGTGATTGGACAATTACGGCTGTCAATCACGCCCATCGGTCAACGTGAGCATGAACGTGACTGTCAATAAAGCTCCGTCTTTTCAAACAGTCATTTCAGGAGAGATGGCTACTACGAGCGGGACCGCGGGAAAAGAAAATTCAGTTATTTCTCTTCAAAAACACCCCTTCACACAGCGTTCACTTGAAGAGAAAAAGAGGATTAAGGAGCTTGGACCGGACCAACCCAAATTACAGCTTCAGCAGCAGGGAAGTGATAGAGGACGATCTTACACCAGGAGTTTTTCCCACTCCTGTT
Organism: Scomber colias; assembly: GCA_021039105.1. Lineage (NCBI taxonomy): Eukaryota > Metazoa > Chordata > Actinopteri > Scombriformes > Scombridae > Scomber > Scomber colias. Next base: position 186,729 of record JAJDFG010000232.1, on the reverse strand, counting down.
ATGAGAAACGGAGCTGGCTAGCTGGATGTGGTGTAAGTAACTCGTTTTATTGCTTTCCCTGTTTGCTCTTTCAAAGTGTCGGCACTGAAACCCTGTGGACAAAAACGGGTGTCCGAGACCTAAAACATCTGTCAGAAAAATGCAAACGACATGAAAGTAGCCTGTGCCTCATCACCACACCCATGACCACGGCGGAAGCTGAGAGATGCTTCTCCACATTGAAAAGAATTAAAACTTTTCTACGGAACACCATGATCCAGGAGAGGCTAAATGCACTGGCCATGCTGTCCATGGAAAAAAGACTGGTGACTGACATGACTGACTTCAACCAAAAAGTCATTGAGAACTTTGCTGGCCAGAAGGAAAGGAGGGCAAAATTTATGTTCAAATAGTTGCTGTTCTGTTCAATTTATGTTCAAATAGTTGCTTTTATGTTCAAATAGTTGCTTTTCTGTTCAATTTATGTTCAAATAGTTGCTTTTATGTTCAATTTATGTTCAAATAGTTGCTTTTATGTTCAAATAGTTGCTTTTATGTTCAATTTATGTTCAAATAGTTGCTTTTATGTTCAAATAGTTGCTTTTATGTTCAATTCATGTTCAAATAGTTCTGGCCTGTGTTTAGGCAACTTTACAGTTTGTGGTGTTCTTTTTAGATTGGATTTCCTTTCTGTATTTATTAAATGTGTTTGCTGAGGTATGACAGCCGCTACTGTTTGTTTGTTACCACCCCCCGAACCCCACACCAAATTGCGCCCCCCCAAATATTTTTGTCACCAGCCGCCACTGGGTCAGACTATAAAATGTTTGTCCACTATTATCCAACTATCATAAGAAGCAGTTAAACTAACTTCAGCCAAAGGGAAATCAAACTCTTTATAGAGTTACTTTATCCATAAGTACTTTTCTTGAGATTTTAAGCTGTTATTAATTTATATGTGTTGTATTTTTCTTAGGATCCATCAGCAGAGACCAGATTCTCCTGAACCCAGCTGTGTGTCCATGAAGAGTGACCGGTCTAATGATCGAATTATTACCTTCAAACATGGACATCAGTCTACTGATCAGAGGTCAGACTGTAAAATGTTTATTATCCAGCTCTCATAAGAAGAAGTTTGATTGACTAAAACAGTTTTTTCACACAATGTCCTCATAAATACAAACACACACATACACACTCCTCCTCCATTAGTTTTAGTTTATTTATTCCAGTCACTAAACTCAAATACACATGTATAAATCAAGCAAATAATCATGTCCTTGTTTACTTAATCTTCCTTAGAAATATTGACAAACTAAAAGGGTAAATACAGCATCAAATCTGGTTCAAGCAAAAGTCTCTCCCTGATGCTGGGGTTGGTCAAATGTTCAACTAGTTGGTCAAAGATCATTTCATCAATTTTATCAGCATTGTTGAAGCGAGGTCACGCACTGCAGCCATATACTGTGCAATAGTCTCATGAGGTGCTCGCTTTTGTTTTCTGAAAGCGTGCCTTTCCACAACGTTAACTTTCCGTGTAAATTGTTTTCTCTAAAGCAGCAACAGCAGAGGGAAAATTGTCACCTGTATCTAGCCATGTGTAGGAAATCTGTTGTCCCTCGGCCGGAGGCAATGGAGTAGAGTAGCTCTCTTGCAAGCTTCAGGCCAAGCATTTCCCATTGCATTAATCACCAGCGAATAGTTGTTGAAAATCTGCATTCACATGTTGAGAGGCATTGGCGGGTCTCCTGGGCAAGGCAAACACATTGCAGGCACGTTTGCAGACAGGTTGAGTCAGAAGAAAAAGAGACAAAAAAACATAGGTCCACTCATCGCCAAAATGTAGTCTTGACTCAGGTACGCCAGAGTCTCAACAAGTGCTGTTTACTGAGGAGGCAATAGTAATAATAACAAAATGTAGTAAAGTAACAACTTGGCACCATGTACTGTGCCATCTTGGAATTGTATCTAACTCTCACTCTACTGCGTATCACAGTCCTTACATCACTACAGTGCCACCTTGTGGTATAAAGTAGCTATGATATAAATAAAGAATACAACAATGTTTTCTCATCTTTTTGCAATTATTAAGGCGTATGGTCTGTAGTCTCGATTTAGAATTGATGTTGGTCTGTACGAGTTGCACTCTACTTATCTTTTGGATTACAGAGATAATTGCTTATGACCAAAACATTGGAATTTTATTAATCCATCAGTGTTGTATTTTTCTCAGGATCCATCAGCAGATACCAGATTCTGTTATTATCCAACTCTCATGAGAAGAAGTTTGATTGACTTAGTTTTACACACTTTGTCCTCATAAATACAAACACACACACACACTCCTCCCACAAAGACTTTTCTAGAAACCACAAACTTTATGTGTGTAACAGTTTTTAAACAGAGGTACAAAGTCTTTACAGAGACAAATGATCAGAGGTCAGACAGAACAGCCTGTGAGTGTTTTACCTGGATCCACTGTGATAGAACACAACACCTTTAACACTGAGTGTCATTATTTATTCTGAGACTTCATCTTTTCTTCACAGAGTTCATCAGCAGAGCTCAGAGGTTCTCAGTGGTCAGTCTGTCCAGCAGCATCAAACACAGCTGGACTCCATATTTATGGTGTGTAAATGTAAAGCACAGCTACTACTGCTAACTACAACAGCCACAGACTAAATACTAAACTACCACTCTGGTCCTAACAGTCTCCATGCTGCACTCTGTAGACCAGCAGCTTTTCAGTCTGTCACTGATCATCTGATGTTGACTTCTACCAGTTACATTTACATTTGACTCTGTTCCAGCTGCTGGAGGAGAACATCAGCAGGTTTGTGAAGAACGAGCTGAAGAAGATGCAGAAGGCTCTGAGTCCAGATGACCCAGAATGCTTAGAGAGTCAGAGTGAGGATGAGGATGTGTTGGACGGTGAGGAGGAAGAGCAGAGGAGGAACAGCAGAGAGGCATTTCTGAAGATCACAGTGCACTTCCTGAGGAGAATGAAGCAGGAAGAGCTGGCTGAGCGTCTGCAGAGCAGTAAGAGGATTTTAACAGATTTAACATGATGGAGAGGAAATGGAGGCAACATGGGAGAGGTTTATATTTCAAACTCTGCTGTAAATATGATGCACACATCTGCTTCAGATCTATGAATTCTTCAGAGCTGAAAACAGTCAGAAACTGTTTGTCCTCAACCGATGAGCTGAATAGATTTTATAGTGGGGGAAAGTATAAACATCTGCAGTTTAATGTTTACATTCTACCAATTTACTGTAGAATCATCTGATTGATTTCATTTGTTGTTTGTTCATTCAGGAATTCGAGCTGCAAAGTGTCGACGTGAACTGAAGTCTAACCTGCAGAAGAAGTTCCAGTGTGTGTTTGAGGGGATCGCTAAAGCAGGAAACCCAACCCTTCTGAATCAGATCTACACACCGCTCTACATCACACAGGGAGGGACTGCAGAGGTCAATGATGAACAAGAGGTCAGACAGATTGAAACAGCATCCAGGAAACCAGACAGACCAGAAACAACAATCAGACAAGAAGACATCTTTAAAGCCTCACCTGGAAGAGATGAACCAAGAACAGTGATGACAAAGGGAGTGGCTGGCATTGGGAAAACAGTCGTAACACAGAAGTTCACTCTGGACTGGGCTGAAGACAAAGCCAACCAGGACATACACTTCACATTCCCATTCACTTTCAGAGAGCTGAATGTGCTGAAGGCAAAAAAGTACAGCTTGGTGGAACTTGTTCATCACTTCTTTACTGAAACCAAAGAAGCAGGAATCTGCAGGTTTGAAGAGTTCCAGGTTGTGTTCATCTTTGACGGTCTGGATGAGTGTCGACTTCCTCTGGATTTCCACAACACTGAGATCCTGACTGACGTTACAGAGTCCACCTCAGTGGATGTGCTGCTGACAAACCTCATCAGGGGGAAACTGCTTCCCTCTGCTCGCCTCTGGATAACCACACGACCTGCAGCAGCCAATCAGATCCCTCCTGAGTGTGTCGGCATGGTGACAGAGATCAGAGGGTTCACTGACCCACAGAAGAAGGAGTACTTCAGGAAGAGATTCAGAGATAAGGAGCAGGCCAGCACCATCATCTACCACATTAAGACATCACGAAGCCTCCACATCATGTGCCACATCCCAGTCTTCTGCTGGATCACTGCTACAGTTCTGGAGGATGCGTTGAAAAGAAGAAAGAGAGGAGAGCTGCCCAAGACCCTGACTGAGATGTACATCCAGTTCCTGGTGCTTCAGTCCAAACTGAAGAAGGTCAAGTATGATGGAGGAGCTGGGACAGATCCACACTGGAGTCCAGAGAACAGGAAGATGATTAAATCGTTAGGAAAACTGGCTTTTGAGCAGCTGCAGAAAGGCAACCTGATCTTCTATGAATCAGACCTGACAGAGTGTGACATCGATATCAGAGCAGCCTCAGTGTACTCAGGAGTGTACACACAGGTCTTTAAAGAGGAGAGAGGGCTGTACCAGGACAAGGTGTTCTGCTTCGTCCATCTGAGCGTTCAGGAGTTTCTGGCTGCTCTTCATGTCCATCTGACATTCATCAAGTCTGGAGTCAATCTGCTAGCAGAAGAACAAACAACATCGCAGACATGTTTCTACCAGAGTGCTGTGGACAAGGCCTTAAAGAGTCCAAATGGACACCTGGACTTGTTCCTCCGCTTCCTCCTGGGTCTTTCACTGCAGACCAATCAGACTCTCCTACGAGGTCTGCTGACACAGACAGGAAGTAGCTCAAAGACCAATCAGGAAACAGTCAAGTACATCAAGAAGAAGATCAGTAAGAATCTGTCTGCAGAGAGAATAATCAATCTGTTCCACTGTCTGAATGAACTGAATGATCGTTCTCTAGTGAAGGAAATCCAACAGTACTTGAGATCAGGAAGTCTCTCCACAGATAAACTGTCTCCTACTCAGTGGTCAGCTCTGGTCTTCATCTTACTGTCATCAGAAAAAGATCTGGACGTGTTTGACCTGAAGAAATACTCTGCTTCAGAGGAGGCTCTTCTGAGGCTACTGCCAGTGGTCAAAGCTTCACATAAAGCTCTGTAAGTGGATGAAACACTGGATATTTGAAAAAATAAATGATTAATAATAACAGTAATAACAATAATAATAATAATAATAATAATAATAATAATAATGTATATGTTAATCATTAATTTGTCTACAGGTTGAGTGGCTGCAACCTCTCACAGAGAAGCTGTGCAGCTCTGTCCTCAGTTCTCAGCTCCAAGTCCTCTAGTCTGAGAGATCTGGACCTGAGTAACAACAACCTGCAGGATTCAGGAGTGAAGCACCTTTCTGCTGGACTGGAGAGTCCACACTGTACACTGAAGACTCTCAGGTTAGGATACAGTACTTATAATTTCTTTATCTTGAACATTTACAATAAAGCTGATTCTGAGAGACTTTTAATACTGTTGACAGTTGCTGTTTTACATTCAGATTACTGTCAGTTATTCTGTATAACATCTGTAGGATTCAGGTATTTATATGATTAAAAACATTGTTTTATCAACCCTTTTATATTTCCAGTCTGTCAGGATGTCTGATCACAGAGGAAGGCTGTGCTTCTCTGGCCTCAGCTCTAAGATCCAAACCCTCCCATCTGAGAGCGCTGGACCTGAGCTACAATCATCCAGGAGACTCAGGAGAGAAGCTGCTGGCTGCTGGACTGAAGGATCCACACTGGAGACTGGACACTCTCAGGTATGGACAGACTTTGATGATCAACATAAAAAGTGATTCTTGATCATGGACCTAGATTTATTCTTTAGTTAAACTTTCATGATCTCCTAATGTCCCTGAACTCAGCCTGTTTCTGTGTCACTCTGACAAACTGAGGAACACTGCTTCATGTTGAACAGCAGTTAGGACTCATGTTGGATAGAAAATAATTCTGACTGTGTGTCTTCCTCCAGGGTGGACCATGGTGGAGAGCAGTGGTTAAAACCTGGTCTGGAGAAGTGTAAGTGTGGATTGAATTTGATTCATGACAACTAAACAGCACACAGTCAGTTTCTCTTTAAATACAAAGTTGGTCTTTGTGGTATTTATTCATTAAAACATTACTGACAAAATGTGTCATCATGAAACTTTATAGAAATGAACAACAGATCAGAAGTTAAACAGAGAATAAATCCATCAGGTGTGTCAGATGATAAACTGCTGCTGTGTTGTTTCTTCTTCTCTTCATCAGATTTCTGTGAACTCACACTGGACACAAACACAGTGAACAGAAGACTCAAACTGTCTGATGACAACAGGAAGGTGACACATGTGAAGGAGGATCAGTCATATCCTGATCATCCAGACAGATTTGACGGCTACAATCAGCTGCTGTGTAGAAATGTTCTGACTGGTCGCTGTTACTGGGAGGTCGAGTGGAGAGGAAGAGTTAGTATATCAGTGAGTTACAGAGGAATCAGCAGGAGAGGAGACAGTGAAGACTGTGTGTTTGGATATAATGATCAGTCCTGGAGTCTGATCTGTAATGATTATGGTTACTCTGTCCGTCACAATAAGATAGAAACACACATCTCCTCCTCCTCCTCCTCCTCCTCCTCCTCCTCCTCTGTCTCTAACAGAGTAGCAGTGTATGTGGACTGTCCTGCTGGCACTCTGTCCTTCTACAGAGTCTCCTCTGACACACTGATCCACCTCCACACCTTCAACACCACATTCATTGAACCTCTGTATGCTGGGTTTGGGTTTGGGTCTTATGGTTCCTCAGTGTCTGTGTGTCCTCTGTCAGAGAGAGAGTCTCCTCCTGTGGAGACAAACAGTCACACTGCTGACTGAAGACAGCTGCTGAAATCACTGTTCACCAGTGAACAATAGAAACAGGAAGTGACAGCAGCTTCTTGTGTTTAAATGTTGATGGTGGACGAGGTTTCACTCTGGTTTCATTTGGATCACTGACTGTGCTTTAATGTCAGAATATAGTTTCTATTAGAAGTAGTGAAATGATCATAGCACAGAGACAGCACTAGTTTTCTCTGTACTACTCTTGCTGGATCTTAGTGCTGGTCGTATTGATCAGACTGATTTCAGCTTGTGTACATCAGTGATAAATCATCCATGCATACAAAAGTTAGACATGGAGTTCCATGAGGTGGTGCTTGGACCAATACTATTATATATGTGCTTCCTTTATTAATATTATTTGGAAACATTCCATAATATACCATTGTTATGCAGATGATGCCCAATTATATTCATCAAACCAATCAGTAAACTAAATTTCAAGCATTCCATAAGGACATAAAGGACCGGATGACCTACAATAACATGTCTCTAAAGACTCTCCAGCTGCTCCAGAATGCAGCTGCACGCATTCTGACAAAAACTAGAAAGAGAGATCATATTATTCCAATTTTAGCTTCACTGCATCGGCTTCCTGTAAAATCTAGAATGGGATTTAAAATCCTTCTCCTCACGTTCAAAGCTCTTCATGATCAGGCTCCATCATATCTGAAAGAGCTCATAGTACCTTATGAATCTACTAGAACAAGGTGCTCCTTACTTCTAGTTCCTTGAGTCTAGGCCTGCTATTATTGTTATTATTATTAGTCATATCTCTATTATTATTATTGTTATTAATATAATTGTTATTCATATGATTGTCGCTGCTGTGCTTCTCTCTTCTTCTTCTTTCACTCTCAAACCAGCCAGACAAGGCAGAACGTGGCCAACCTAGAGTTGGTTCTGTTTGAGCTTTCTTCCTGTTAAAGGAGTTTTTCCTTGCTGTTGTCATCAAGTGCTGCTCATGTGGGAATGTTGGGTCTCTATAAATTAAAGAGTCTAGAGCTGCTCTATATGAAAAGTGCCTTGTGGTGACTTCTGTTGTGATTTGCTTTGTATATAAAATTTAATTGAAAATAAATTAATTGAATTATCTCATAACTATTTAACTTTTTTTTTCTTCAGTTCAATTCATTCAATGTTCCTTTGTATTTTTCTGCTCCCGGATTCACTTCTTTTCTGTCTACAAAATATCTAACATTTTCTAATTTTATAGCATGTAAGACCTTTTTAATTTCTAAAAACTTGAAACTCTCAAAATGAAAGAAAGTAAAACTGCTCTGAACATCAAAGTATATACTTAAAATACAGTATCTGTGATTAACCTTTATTTCTAAGCTATAACATTCCTACCAGCTGAAACCCCTCCTGTTAATTGCTTGTCTTGTAGAAATCTCTGAACTAGAGACGTCATCTTTCCTTTGCACCATTCTGGGTCTCTGCTCATGAAGGTAGGGTCCAACGTGCAACCTCCCTAACAGTGGGGTTTTTAAAAAGAACCATTCTGGATAGGCACCTTATGCAGTCCCTTCTAAATGCAAGGGCAGTGAGTTCACCTATTTTGTTGTTTTATTTGTTCTGAACAGCCTAGCAAGGAGGAATTGCACATATCATGTTAGTCATATATAAGGAATGAATGCAGTGTAGTCTTATTTCTTATTTGCCCTCATAGAACAAGAATAGTACATTACCTAAAGCACAGACTTCGCTCCCAAGCCAATGTCAGTGTGGCCTGCACCTACCCAGTTCTTCTGGTCATCATCGTCATGTTTGGTCAGCTTAAAGGGAGTGATGTCTGGGAGTACCTCTCTTTTGATGAAACGTCTCATCAGACTCTATAAAATGAAAAAATAAAGTCTTGTTACTGTTAAACAGCTTTCCTATTCCACCTCACAAGGGTATTATATAGTTATTCAACGTAGTAAACCCTCTTCAAAAGCCTATACAGCTCAAAATAAAAGTCATGTCATTTAAATTAATCAACAATTAGGTGATTACCATCATCAATTCTGTCAAATCTCTGCACAAAAATGGCAAGACTGGCTCATCATTCTGGTATGTTGTCAAGAATGGACAAATAACGTTAGTCCCAACACTGCACATCACGTATTCCCAATATTGTGCAGCCCTACAATAATATTCAATGAACTATGACAAACATTTGTATATTGATTATGTATTGTATATTAACATTAAAAACATGGTATACTATATGAACTGAATAGAAAAGGAACTGTAATTCTTCTAGCCTATATACAACCTGTCTCTCTTCATCCAAAATTAATCCAAATACAATTCCATGAACCACAAGTAAATAATATAGGCCTACTTACTTTGAAATGGTGCAGCAGATCCTCAGTCTTTGAATTGTGATCCAAGATAACGAGACTGGACACAGCCTGCTTCCCAAAATCGGACATGGACATCAAGTTGTTTACTTTTTGTTGACCGGTTGAAATTTTCATCAAACATGAGCACAAATCATCCTGCGTTGTTAACTGCAGAAGTTGTTTTGTTTTTGAAATACGAGGCAAGTCCAAATTCTATAATGTAGCTGGTTTTGTCCTTTCCACAAGTGAAAGACTCTGTGATTTGCCAATCAGGAAACATTGCCACGAACAACTCAGAAATTCCTTCATTAGATGCATAGGAGTTGTGCTGCACGGCAATATTCAGACACCAGAACACCTCCACCTGCACCGTTGCACTGGTGCCAAACACTGCTCAAAGATCGCTAGTTTCCCCTCGGTAATGGCTGCTGCTGTAATGGTCACAGTTGCTGCTTTTGTGGTGATTGCAGGTGTAATGGTGGCAGCAGGTACTTTATCAGATACTTTATAAAATAACTAGACACTGGCTTTTACTGCCTACTGGTGGCTATCAGACTGCATGTGTGATTTCACTGTGTTAATACCCATTGTGCCCAGTTTGAACGTTTTTTGCAAACATTGAAAAATCCCTCTCCGGCCTGACCACTAACAGGCTGCAACCATGTTTTAAAGTCTTCAACCTCCAGCTACTGCTGCTGAAACTTGCAAACTCGTTGCAAACGTCCATAACACTAAGGCTATGTATTTTTTCGACAAATTATCAATTTTATATAAACACATTCAAAGAAAACTGATATTTTTTCCTTCTAAATCATCAAAGATTTTTAATGCTTATTGGAATCTAATTTAATGTTTTTTGATAACCAGCAGAAACCCTGATAACCTTTCCTTACTGACTTTTAACTTTTCTCAGAAGTTATGTTTCTCTTGTTTACCAATTTTACCACAATCACACTCACACAACCTCTGCAGCAGAATAAAATAATGTCCTTTAAACAAAAAATAAAGAAATAACCGTTGCAGGCCTGAGTCGATGCTTGGGAGGTAGAGACCTAAAACAAATGGCTGCTTCACCTGCCGCAGCAACAAACAAAATAGCATGTGCACTGGTCAAGAGTTACTCACAAGTCCTGAAGCTGATAGAGGGCAGAAGAGGGAGGGAGCAGAGGCGATGCTGAGAGGAGAGAGGAGGGACGTGACCGGCTGGTGGACAACAACAGTCTCTCTGGCTGCAGAGCGGGAGACATCTACTCTTCCCAAAAGTCCAAGGAGGGTTTCCTGCTCCTGTCTGAAAGATGTGTACGACAGTCTTTCAGTCACTTATACTTTTCACAAAAAAGTATATTTACTTTTCATATCATGTCAAGCTTTACACACATCACCATAATAACATACACTAACTACACACTGTAGGCTAGTTGCTGTGTGTTGTATCTGAGTGTGTGATAGGGACAAGGGAAATGGATGACTGAAAGACTACTGCATTTTCATTTTCATTTTTCATTATTATGTTGACTAACCAGCTTGCTGACCCCGAACCGTGGTAGAGGGCCTCATGTAAAGGTAGGTGTGTGTGTGTGTGTGTGTGTGTAGGCCTACCTTGTTTTTGTTTTCTCTTTACTTTATTATATTGTGTTGCTATATTTTGTATTCATTGTGTTCTTTTATGCTATGGTCGGACCCCAGGAAGAATAGCTTCAGCAAGGCTGCAGCTAATGGAGATCCTAATAAAACTAAACTGTAACATTAGCTGCTAGCAAAGTGAATAACGTGCAAATATGCTAACGCGCTAATCGCGATTAGCATCATCTCTATTTTACATGCATGAATCATGAAGAAGCACTACACATATATACACAGAAGGGTTTTTACCTGCTGCAAGTGGTTTTATATCTGATACCATTGATGTGACTCTGCATCCACCCAAGCATGAAACACACTGCGATGGTTACACAGCTCATGTGTCTGATAGCTGTTATCTCCTCTACATCCCGTCTCTATATATCTCCAACTGGCTGACATGTGAATTACAACCAGTGTGATTGAACAAACGTTAAATGAACAACTCTTTGCCCTGCAACACTAGATTAAAAGACTATAAACATGCTTCACAGCAACCAAACTACTTTAATTAATCTGCCTGTGGTGATTTTTAATACATGAACTATATTTAACTTTTTACTAAACTTGGTTTTATTAGAATAACTTTTTTAAAACATTATTTGCATATTTATCTGTCTTAAGATACATTTTTAGACTGGGCTACATGACTCAGGTTTGATCCATCTGTGAGCAACTTTAATCTTAAAATCATAATTAAATACAGTTTGCAGCATTTTTTCAGTAATACAGCATGATTACTTTAAATGAACTATAGTTAGACATGAACTCTGAAGTTATGAGGATGTGATGGCTTCCTCAGATCAAACACAGAACAGAGTGAAGGGCCTCGATCTGAATACACGGTCCGTTGTCACCATCTAGTGGACAGATAGAAGAACTACATCAACCGGTGTGATTTCTCTGACACCGACTGGTTAGACTGGTTTTAAAGTCGTATTATTTAGACTTGTAGTATGAAGTTATGATGATATGACGGTGTAAATGTTCCCTTATGATGTCACGTCCCGTTTTTATGTCTTTATTTCTTACTACAATGACAGGCAGCTGTTCAAAAAGCGGTGATAATGTGCAAACCGCCAGATATCAGTGAAGTTATAAGATACAGTACATGGGAATTATAAATTAATTAATTAATTAATTGAAATGAGAACATCCCCTAGAAAAAAGACAAATCAAGTATTGTTAACAATCAAGTCACTTAGTAAATGTATCCTCATAGGTATCACCAGTATTACTGCTCATCTCAGAATATTCACAGAAAAATAATAAAGACAAAAAGTTGTTTGAATTAATAATGGCTCTGAACACATCCAAGCATATTGTAGGAATGGAAAATAATTCTGAATGAACAAGAATTTAAAGTACGTCACAAACAAATGTAATCCACAAAAAATGACAAATTCCTGTAATGTTGTGGTGAGACCTGAAAAAACTCTTTGTAATAACTGATAAACTAGACATCATATACATTCACTGAACGAAGTTTATGAAAATAAAATGCATCAATAAATAAAATGAATAAATAAAAGGAACGGCAGACATTTTGTTTGATTTTACAGACAAAAACTTGAAAGTCACATGACATGGATGTAGTCCTATAGCAAAGAATAGGGCAGAAAAGCCATCTCACACTTTTTGAGCCATTATTATGACACTAGTACGTTTTGTGCTGTGGATCAACGTAGCTATGATACATTTTGATGTGAGACTGGGTTGAGAGGTCTAGCTGCCCCAAAATTCAGATTCAATCAAGTCACAAACCTTCTTCAACAAAAAAATGGCTTCAAATAATTAACAATTAAAAAACCCACAGCTGGATTTAAAACATATGAATGCAGGAACTATCAATATCAGATCTAGCATTTCTTATAGTCAGTTTAAAAACAAAATTGCTTAAAAAACTCATTTATAGCAGTGACTCTGACAGCTTGGTGCAAACTCCCCCAAATGTGGGCAACCCTGACCCAGAGTACATTTACCCCAATATGGCACAATCTAGATGTTCAAATTAAACATTAACCAATAATAATTATTGAATAATAAATGGAAACAAACATATTTTACACATTAAACATTTATTTGAAGACGGCGCACTGATATAAACCTTAAACAGAGGTGTGATATCAGTGATAACAGCTTCCTGTAATACTCATAGCTGAAATACTGTCTGAAGGTAAAATCAACCTATCAAACACTCTTCATCCAATAATCAACTCAAACAATGAACCTTTCACCAAAAAACCTCAAAACCCTGCACGACTCTGTTAAACACTGATGATAAAATCTCTCCATTCAACCCAAAGCTGGGAAAAAGATGAGCTGTTACCAACCCTATCAATTATTTACACAACTGACACTAAAATACAACTGAGTTCACTTCACCTGTCAAACATGTTCCTTTTTTTCTTTTTCTTCAGGATGTAATATTTGATATGACTGTACTGCAGTGTTTTCACTCTATTATTGTGATGTATTTATGAGACATACTGTATATTTATGTGTTTTATGTTGTTTGTCTGTAATCATCTGTACTGCTGCCACTCTGAGCCAGGACTCTCTGAAAAAGAGCTTTTTCATTTCAGTGAGGTTTTCCTGCTTAAATAGAGTTTAATGTTTGTCTGCAGTGTGTATGAGGACACATGATATAATAATGAATCATAATAATGAAGACAAAGAACTATTTATTTGTCCTGTTTTGCACACATCACTGAGACCAAACTTTGACAAACATCAGACTTCATGATCCAGCTGATATTTACTGTCTGTTAATGTTTGACTCTTGTTCCAGATTCTTGGTTCCAGAGTTCAGAGCTGCTGTTCTGTGATCAGATTCCCTTAAAGAAGACTTCAGGTTAAAGATGAATACAGAGAGTTGAGACCTTAAAAAGCTCCTGCTGTCAGTTCCATCTTTGTTCGGTTTCCTGCTTGAAGCTGCAGATTAATTCCTCCGCTTGATTCAGATGATTTTCAGCATCTAAAGGTAACGTAAGCAACAGTTTCATCATGTTTGTGTCAGCAGCTGTTAAAATGATCTGATAACAGTACAGATGGAAGTTATACTGATGACTTATGTTCATTTGTTGATGCATTGATGGAATGAACTAAACTACAGAAGAAATAAGAAAAGCTGAAATCAAACATCTTTATTTCACATGTCAAAGTTTGATGTGAAATAAAGTCATGTTCTGTTTCTATAAATCGTGTCTCAGTGAGTCTGAGAAGTTTCTGCTCTTTATATTTCTGATGGAGACGATGTTCTACACATGCAATGATCCCTTCACTAAACTGAAGACATACTGCAAAGTGTTGGAGTTGCTGCTGTGTTGTAGTAGGAAGGAAGGAAGGAAGGAAGTGTTGTAGTTGTGTTTCTCATGATAAACTGATTAGTGTTAGCTCTCCATCATGTGTGAGACTGTGAGTTTGTATTTTATTAATTGAAGTCAGAACGTGACGTTTAAATAAGGACGTTCACACATCACATCTGTTTTTTGGTGATTTTATCCTCTTTTACTAACCTCGTCTGAATTTATACAGTTGATTCAGTTGCAGAGGCATCTTAGAGTCACATGCTCAGCCAACAGACGCCATTAACCATAATCTCTGTTCAAATCTTGTAGTCATGTCCACCATCTTGGTTTCAGTGGTCGAATTCAAACCTTCACAGTTCATCCTGTAATGATAATATCTCTCAGATCTCTTGTTGAGACTGTTTTCAATGTTTGGTTCTTGGTCCCTGGCCTCAGAGTGGTGTTTGTCATTATGTATTAAAATTAAAGATTTTTATTGGCTGTCTTTTACAATTACTTGTAGATGATAACCAAACCTGTTGCTACTGTGTACCAACAAGATTTACCTGAATATGAAGATGAAATGTGTGCATCAATAGATCACACTCATGTGCTTGGTCATTACTAAAGTATAATCACATTGATTTATACGTTAGTCAAATAAAATTATAAAAATAAGACAGTTAGTTGTATTGTGTGTTGCTCAGTAAAAGTGAACTGTTGTGTAAATGAATGCTTTGCAGTCAGTTCATTTATTGATCATAAAACAGTGAAAATCTCCTATAATTACATTAGCAACAGCATCACTAGCTGGCAAGCTAATCAGATCAATAAACAGTTTGATGAGCTTTCAACACAACACTGACTGTTCTGTACAGACTGATGTGATTATGTTCTGACACATTTGACATGAAATCAACTCAAAGTGTTTGTTTTTCTAAAAGCTTTTCTTGTCCTTGTTAGAGAAGTTAGGTGACAGTATGGAGTCTCCTCCTTCATCACATTTGAATCAGCAGTGTCACTCAGTCAGTGAGGGACATTCACTGTCCACAGTCCAGCACAATGCAGCCTGCTTACTGATGAACTGTAATAAAAAGTCATAAATATGTTACAGTCAGAGATCTCTGACAATGTTTTAGTCTCAGAAATAGTGAAATCATCTTTTCATTGATGATATTCAGTTATTGAAGCAGCTGAGAGCAGCAGCAGCAGCAACATTTTTCTACTGTAGCTCTGCATTTACTGTTTAGTTTCACACATTTTACATCAACATCATGTTTACACATGTTTAATATCAAGGTTCAAAGTTCTGATCATTCAACCATATAACCTTCTGAAATAACATCCTTATTGTCCAACACTGACTAAAGGCCAGAAACATGATATGATTATAGAAACTCTGTTTAATGTGTTTATGGGTCAGTTTAGACTCATAGCTCACAGTTAAGTGGAAAAAGTTCATTGACTTATTTTATGGCTTTACACAGCCTACATCCACCTGACCTGTGGTCAATAACCTCAGTGCAGGACAAAACCCTTCATTCAAAACATCATCATCCATTATATTTCCTTCAAAATAGTAGAAACAAACAGTAGGGGGAAAAAAAGTATTTCTGGAAAAAGTATTTCAGATGTCCAGTCTGATGTTTAAGTCAGTCACTGATGTCCAATGAAAAGCTGCTCACTGCTCCCTGCAGTAAACAGCTGATACTGAGAGGAGACTAAAGGCACACACTTAATAAACTAGCTGGCAGTTAATTTGCTCCTCTTATTATATACAAAACTAAATTCTTTAGTGTCACGACAAATCAGATACTTGGTTCAGTGTGTACACTTTAGTGTTGGTATTTTTAGTAGTTTTTTAATAGTTTTGAACAGCAGTGACGTTGTACATCAGAAAGGCATTAGCTCCATCACACTGTGAAACACAAATAATAACACTTGTTATATAAATTAATTGTTGGATTTGGTCTCTTCAAACTTCAGGATGCAGAATAATAGATGATAATCATAAAGAGATCAAATCATGTCTGTTATCAAACAGTCCTCCATCCCTCCAAATACAACAGATTTGACATCCTGCAAAAATGTTTGTATCATAGCTTTATTTTTAATAACATAGTGTGAACTTTTAATGTGAAAGCTCTGAAAGACATTTGATCAGTGTGTGTTTAGTTCTTTGGGGTTCTGTTTCCATCAGACAGACAACAGTGACATTAGTTTGTGGACAGATGAACATGAGTTTCCAGTGAAATCTGTCAGATTGGTTCATGTCCTCACAGAGAGTCTTGGCAGGTTCCTCCTGTGTGTTTGGACCTGAACTCTGCTGCAAGCTTCACTGCTTTAATATCATCTTGATGCTTTTGGACTTTAACTGTGAAGTTATGAGAGTGTGACAGCGTCCTCAGATTGATGATGAAGGACTGATGAAGGAGAATCAGCTGCAGCTTCTCTCTGTGTTTCCTCTACAGGTGAAGGTAGAACCAGTCTGTGACCACATGTGGATCTGAATTCACCTGGTGAGTATTTTCTTCTTTCTGACACACAGCTGGATGAAAATAGATGCATGTCATTAGTTTTTAAACACAAGTGAACTATAACTTGCTGCATATGAGCTCTGTAGTGGACAAAAATACAACTGTATGAAAAGGAATCTAGTTAATGCAGTTTCTTCAACATGTATCCACAGTGGAAATCTTACAGTAAGGACTAACTGTGTGATAGACAGCAGTGTGTGTGTGATGTGCAGCTAGTTGTAATGAATGAGCATGTTGTTGTGTTTGTGTGAAGGTGTTTCTCTGCTATGGATCAGAGTGAGGACAGAGAGGAGGGAGACCCTCCCTCTAAAAGCTCTCTGTGTGAGGAACATGACAGCCAGACCAAAGCTCAGAGGTGAGATGAGGATCTCTAACTGTCCATCACTGTTCTCCACTCACATCACTCCACCATCATTATTCACACTCAAAGCTCTGTGTGTGTTGTGTTGAAGGACAGAGAAGCAGCACAGACCAGACTCTGATGAACTCAGCCTACCTGAACCTAAGAAGTTCAGTGATGAACATAAATCTGCTGATCAGAGGTAAGAATGTAAAATCTTTGTTTCTGTTAGTTTCCATCACACCTCAGAAAATGTTGAAGTCTTTGTCATGAAGTCATGAAGCACTTCTCATTCTTTCTCTGTAGTGTTAAAAACATGAAGTACAGCACCACATCATCAGATCTCAGTATGTTTTAAGGTTGATATGATCGTTCTGACTGATTGTCTGACTGCAGGTTTCTTCTTACTGATGTCACTGTGGTCCCACATTTCAGAGTTAATTTAATGAGCCCAGTGTTGTTAGTTCTGATAGAAATGAGACCAAACTCATGGCAGGAGATCATGTTTGAGCAGACTGTGTCCTGGAAGATCAGAGATGCATCTGTGCTCTCTAAGCTAGTTAGCCGAGCTAACAATGTCAGTTTGTTGTAGCTGTGTGGATCAGTTTCTTACTGCAGGTTTATGTAGAAACACATGATGTGTCGTAGCTGTCGTCCAACAAAACACACAATCTTCAGGATCAACACTGTAGTTACACTTGTTTTATCTCTTCTCTGTTTCCATCAGGATCCATCAGCAGAGATCAGATTCTCCTGAACCCAGCTGTGTGTCCATGAAGAGTGACTGGTCTATCGGTCGACTTATTGACTTCAAACATGGACATCAGTCAGCTGATCAGAGGTCAGACTGTAAAATGTTTGTCTGTTATTATCCAACTCTCATAAGAAGAAGTTTGATTGACTGAAAGTTTTTACACACAATGTCCTCATAAACACAAACACACACACTCCTCCTACAAACACTTTTCTAAAAACCACAAACTTTATGTGTATAACAGTTTTTAAACAGAGGTACAAAGTCTTTACAGAGACAAATGATCAGAGGTCAGACAGAACAGCCGAGTGTTTTACCGGGATCCACTGTGATAGAACACAACACCTTTAACACTGAGTGTCATTATTTATTCTGAGACTTCATCTTTTCTTCACAGAGTTCATCAGCAGAGCTCAGAGGTTCTCAGTGGTCAGTCTGTCCAGCAGCATCAAACACAGCTGGACTCCATATTTATGGTGTGTAAATGTAAAGCACAGCTACTACTGCTAACTACAACAGCCACAGACTAAATACTAAACTACCATTCTGGTCCTAACAGTCTCCATGCTGCACTCTGTAGACCAGCAGCTTTTCAGTCTGTCACTGATCATCTGATGTTGACTTCTACCAGTTACATTTACATTTGATTCTGTTCCAGCTGCTGGAGGAGAACATCAGCAGGTTTGTGAAGAACGAGCTGAAGAAGATGCAGAAGGCTCTGAGTCCAGATGACACAGAATGCTTAGAGAGTCAGAGTGAGGATGAGGAGGTGTTGGACGGTGAGGAGGAACAGCAGAGGAGGAGCAGCAGAGAGGCATTTCTGAAGATCACAGTGCACTTCCTGAGGAGAATGAAGCAGGAGGAGCTGGCTGAGCATCTGCAGAGCAGTAAGAGGATTTTAACAGATTTAACATGATG
Organism: Scomber colias; assembly: GCA_021039105.1. NCBI lineage: Eukaryota > Metazoa > Chordata > Actinopteri > Scombriformes > Scombridae > Scomber > Scomber colias. The sequence goes on along the minus strand of JAJDFG010000232.1, from coordinate 168,116 downwards.
GAGAGGAAATGGAGGCAACATGGGAGAGGTTTATATTTCAAACTCTGCTGTTAATTAAATTAATTTAAATCCAATGCCTTTATTGTCATTGCACAGCAGTACAACACATTGGGTGTCCCCATAACTAATACACATAAAAACAGCAACAGACAATAAATATAAAAGAAAAGACAATAAGACACTATGGATATTAAAGAGAAATAAAAATGGCACAAATAAATATAGAAGCAGTAATAAATAAGAACAGTTGTTACTTAATTGTACATCCGAGGTGCATATGGAGGGTGTCCAGATTTCTGACAGTTTTGGGGGAAAACTTTTGCAGAATCATGTAGAGCTTGTATGGATACACTGGAGCCTCCGTCAGATGGCAAGGTGGTGAGAGGTATTGGATGGGTCAGTTATTATCTTGGTGGCCTTTCAGATAAACCAGTCTGTGTAGATGTCATCTATGTAGAGAAAAGAGACATCTATGATCTTTTCAGCTGCTCTCACTGTTTGGTCAGCAGCGGTACAGTTCCTGTACTACTGTACCAGACAGTGATGCAGTGAGTTAAGATGCTCTTTATGGTTCCTCTGTAGAATATTGTCATGATGGATGGAGGGGGGTTCACAGGAAGTGGAGGTACTGCTGGACATACTTAGTGAGGGCTATGGTGTTGATGGACCAGTTCAGATTGTCTGTCATGTGCACTCCCTGAAACTTGGTGCTGCTGTCTCGTTTGATAGTGGCCCCATTGATGGTCAGCAGGGTCGGGACATGATGGCCTTTTCTGAAATCAACAACCATCTGATTGATTTCATTTTTTGTTTGTTCATTCAGGAACTCCTGCTGAAAAGTGTCAACGTAAACTGAAGTCTAACCTGCAGAAGAAGTTCCAGTGTCTGTTTGAGGGGATCGCTAAAGCAGGAAACCCAACCCTTCTCAATCAGATCTACACACCACTCTACATCACAGAGGGAGGTACTGCAGAGGTCAATGATGAACATGAGGTCAGACAGATTGAAACAGCATCCAGGAAACCAGTCAGACCAGAAACAACAATCAGACAAGAAGACATCTTTAAAGCCTCACCTGGAAGAGATGAACCAACCAGAACAGTGATGACAAAGGGAGTGGCTGGCATTGGGAAAACAGTCTTAACACAGAAGTTCACTCTGGACTGGGCAGAAGACAAAGCCAACCAGGACATACACTTCACATTTCCATTCACTTTCAGAGAGCTGAATGGGCTGAAAGAGAAAAGGTACAGCTTGGTGGAACTTGTTCATCACTTCTTTACTGAAACCAAAGAAGCAGGAATCTGCAGGTTTGAAGAGTTCCAGGTTGTGTTCATCTTTGACGGTCTGGATGAGTGTCGACTTCCTCTGGACTTCCACAACACTGAGATCCTGACTGATGTTACAGAGTCCACCTCAGTGGATGTACTGCTGACAAACCTCATCAGGGGGGAACTGCTTCCTTCTGCTCGCCTCTGGATAACCACACGACCTGCAGCAGCCAATCAGATCCCTCCTGAGTGTGTCGGCATCGTGACAGAGATCAGAGGGTTCACTGACCCACAGAAGGAGGAGTACTTCAGGAAGAGATTCAGAGATGAGGAGCAGGCCAGAACCATCATCTCCCACATCAAGACATCACGAAGCCTCCACATCATGTGCCACATCCCAGTCTTCTGCTGGATCACTGCTACAGTTCTGGAGGATGTGTTGAAAAGCAGAGAGAGAGGAGAGCTGCCCAAGACCCTGACTGAGATGTACATCCACTTCCTCGTGGTTCAGTCCAAACTGAAGAACATCAAGTATGATGGAGGAGCTGAAAGAGATCCACACTGGAGTCCAGAGAACAGGAAGATGATTGAGTCTCTGGGAAAACTGGCTTTTGAGCAGCTGCAGAAAGGCAACCTGATCTTCTATGAATTAGACCTGACAGAGTGTGGCATCGATATCAGAGCAGCCTCAGTGTGCTCAGGAGTGTTCACAGAGATCTTTAAAGAGGAGAGAGGGCTGTACCAGGACAAGGTGTTCTGCTTTGTCCATCTGAGTGTTCAGGAGTTTCTGGCTGCTCTTCATGTCCATCTGACATTCACCAAGTCTGGAGTCAATCTGCTGGAAGAAGAACAAACAACATCCCACATATGTTTCTACCAGAGTGCTGTGGACGAGGCCTTAAAGAGTCCAAATGGACACCTGGACTTGTTCCTCCGCTTCCTCCTGGGTCTTTCACTGCAGACCAATCTGACTCTTCTACAAGGTCTGCTGACAGAGACAGGAAGTAGCTCACAGACCAATCAGAAAACAGTCGAGTATATCAAGAAGAAGATCAGTGAGAATCTGTCTGCAGAGAGAAGCATCAATCTGTTCCACTGTCTGAATGAACTGAATGATCGTTCTCTAGTGGAGGAGATCCAACAGTACCTGAGACCAGGAAGTCTCTCCACAGTTAAACTGTCTCCTGCTCAGTGCTCAGCTCTGGGCTTCATCTTACTGTCATCAGAAAAAGATCTGGACGTGTTTGACCTGAAGAAATACTCTGCTTCTGAGGAGGCTCTTCTGAGCCTCCTGCCAGTGGTCAAAGCCTCCAACAAAGCTGTGTAGGTGGAACAATAACATGAATAAATAATGTTAAATATGTTCATTTTATGAATGGCAAATTATTTTGTTTGTGTTAATCATTTCCTCTTCTTCAGGTTGAATGGCTGTAACCTCTCAGAGAGAAGCTGTGCAGCTCTGTCTTCAGTTCTCAGCTCCCAGTCCTCGAGCCTGAGAGAGCTGGACCTGAGTAACAACAACCTGCAGGATTCAGGAGTGAAGCAACTTTCTGCTGGACTTGAGAGTCCACACTGTACACTGAAGACTCTCAGGTCAGGATGCATCATCCATCATTTCATTGTTGCGCAAGCTGACAATATAGCTGGTTCTGAAAGACTTTTTATGCAGATCATAGTTGCTATTTTACATTTAAATTGACACTTATCTTAGCAACATCTGTAGGATGTACTTGGCACTTATATGACTAAAAAACATTGTGTTATCAACCTTTTCATATTTCCAGTCTGTCAGGATGTCTGATCACAGAGGAAGGCTGTGCTTCTCTGGCCTCAGCTCTGAGGGCCAACCCCTCCCATCTGAGAGAGCTGGACCTGAGCTACAATCATCCAGGAGACTCAGGAGAGAAGCTTTTGTCTGCTGGACTAGAGGATCCACACTGGAGACTGGACACTCTCAGGTATGGACAGACTTGACACTTTTAGGTAAACAACTTTGATTTAGAACATAAATGTTGATTCATGACGTAACAGTTTGAAGATCATGTGATGTGAGTGAAACCTAAGGATCTCCTGGTGTCCCTGAAGTTCATTTCTATCATGTAACAAGATGCACTTAAATGATTAATTTAGACAATACAATTGATGAGCATGGTTCTTCTTCTTGCTGACTGTGTTGCTTATAAGAAGACACAGTCAGTGTGAACCCCTAAAACCTCCAACTGAGCAGATCTGCAGATCTTTAAGATGTGAATGGTGAATGGTACTGTTTTTATGTAGACGAGTCAAGACAGTTTTTTAAAATATATCACTGGATCGCAACTCTCATTCCACTTTCATACAGAGCAGGTCAAGACCATCTTTTTACTTTACTCAGTGTTGTCCTATGAGCAGCACTTGGCAATGACGACAAGGAGAAAGTCCCCTTTTATAGGAAAAAACCTTGAATAGAACCTGACTCTAGGTGGGCAGCCATCTGCCTGGACTGGTTGGGTTAAGAGAAAGACGGTGTCATCTGAGAAGGAAGACCAGTCTAACAGCAGCCATGGCAGCTTGGGTCAGATTGAATAATTGCAAGGGTAAATGAATAATGACTAATCTAGAATCTAGAGCAGATGGTGTGGATAGAGACTGACACTACATTGACAGTAAGTGGAAGCTGGGGATTTTAGCTAGCTTTGAGCAGTGAAATAAACTGTGGATGGATGCCAGGCCTGGCTGTCAGTTAGGAGTTTAGAGACAAAAGCAGAAGATGCTAAGATAAGGGACAAGGGGCACAGATAATGAAATGGTCATGGTGAGAATTATCAATCACCAGGGAAACCCCAGTGACAGGTTCCCCTGCTTAGAATGCTTGTAATGGCAGATGATTTTGATGTGACGTTTTGTTAGCTGTACAAATAAGCACGTCAAGAGGGATGATACTGAAATTACTTTAGATCACTTTTATAAGCAACTTACAACCTGCTGCTTGTAACACAGATGATACTTGTATTAGTAACTTGCAACTTCTGGTGTGTAATGGCAGGCAATACTGAAGTGACGTCAGAGTAGCTACAGTAGTAACTTATAAGCCGGTGTGTCGGTGTAACTGTACAATTCCTGCTGCCTCAAAAAAGCCAAAAACATACTGAAAGACTCATCCCACCCTGGTCACCCATTGTTTGAGGGGCTGCCATCAGCTAGGAGATACAGGATTTTAAAGACAAGGACAAATAGACTAAGAAACAGTACTTATCACAGAGCCATTGCTGCCTTGAATGCTGCTAATAACTGAAGTGCAATACGTCAAGATATTAAAATGCTGCTAATTGGAGTGGGCAATATGCCATTCATTATTTTAAGTGCAATACATAGAGCTGTTATTTAAGTATTTATACGTAGTTTTATCTTTTGAACTTTTATGTTTTTTTGTTTGTTTTGTTGTGTTTTTGCATCAAAGGATTGCATCCAATTTCGTTGCACTTGTGTAATGACAATAAATATTCTATTCTATTCATAAAGAGAGAAATCAATGAAGTGACTTTAGATGAATTTTATAATGTAATGACAGGTGACACTAGATTAGTTGCCTTAGTAACTTGCAACCCGGTGCACACGATGATAGATGTTACTGATGTAATGTTAGATTAGTTGTGTCAGTATTTGGCACCAGTTTAGGTACACATGAGGCTGGTATGTGGTGGTATGAGACAGCTAGAAAATCATTCTGACTGTGTTTCTTCCTCCAGGGTGGACCATGGTGGAGAGCAGTGGTTAAAACCTGGTCTGAAGAAGTGTAAGTGTGGATTGAATTTGATTCATGACAACTAAACAGCACACAGTCAGTTTCTCTTTAAATACAAAGTTGGTCTTTGTGGTATTTATTCATTAAAACATTACTGACAAAATGTGTCATCATGAAACTTTATAGAAATGAACAACAGATCAGAAGTTAAACAGAGAATAAATCCATCAGGGGCCCGTTTCAGAAAGCAGGTTTAGTGAGAACTCTGAGTTAGTTAACCCTGAGATGAGGGAAACTCTGGTTTTTCAGTTTCACAAAGCCAGTTCAGCTTAACTCTGAGTCAGTTACTCTGGCAACATACTCCGTGAACCTAACCTGCTCGCTAGCAGGTTTTTTTCAACTAACCCTGAGTTTCTCCTGCTTTTTAGTTGAAGCCCGCAGACTGAAGGAGGTGTCAGACATGGTGTGTCCTTTTCTTAAAGAGTCAGTTGATATTGAAGCACAAATACGAAGCACGAATCTCCGTCAGAGGGTGATCAGACCCTGCTAGAATGTTGTATCATTCTCTGATGATGTTCTGTTTGAGTGTAATTTATCTGAACAATATTCTCAGCCCTCGTATCATCTGTACGACACCACATGGACATGCTCTCAGTTCAGAATAAGTTCTCTGTTCAAGTTCATGTTTCCAAGGCAACCTGGAAACCTCTGTCGGGCTGTCACAAAGGCAATATTTGAAGGTGATTGATAGCCAAGTGGTTACTGCTCATGCTTCACAGTGGCAATGTCGCTGGTTCGCTACCAGTGAGAAACTTTCTCTCTCTCTCTCTCTATACCAGCTACTGTTAAATTACAGTGAAAGTGCCCAAACATAAAACTAAATTTGACTATTACACTTAAACGTTTACTTTTTTAGTGTTGTATAAAGGCATGTAGTTGTTGCTTTCAAATAGACAATATTAAATACTGGCAGTGTTGGGATGGCTGAAAAATTGACTTTTTTCTTTGCTTAGAAGATCAACTACTGAAATATATATCACATGTTGACTGTAGCATTTAAATACTGTTTAATGAGGTAGGGCAGGCTAAACAACACCACAATTGTTTGTAATCAATACCTTACTTGTTTGAGCTATATTTTTATTTTTCATATTCAGTTGCTGCCAAGTAGGCCTACGTTTTGTACCTGTTGGGGTCTGCATGAATGTTAAATGTGCCACGCACACACACACAGAATATAAATGTTGAATAAGTCAACCACTCGAGACAAAATGTTTCTCTTTTTTTCATTAATACTTTTCTTAAATATACTCATCGTCTGCATGTATTCATTAATATTTCTAAATCCTTTGGGGAGAAGTGGGAGGACTGAGCCCTTTGTTTCTCTTGTTGTCATGGTGAATCATGTTATCTGTGCTCCATTGATGAGGGCTTGGTATCTCCTCATGCAGAAGCTTCACTCAGAGTTACTTTGACTCAGAGTTGATTGAACTAACTGTTAACACTTGTTCTGAAACCGAAAACTCTGAGTTTGACAGCTCAGAGTTGGTCAACCTAGAGTAAAGGTTTTAGCTCAGAGTTAGTTAAACCTGCTTCCTGAAACAGGCCCCTGGTGTGTCAGATGATAAACTGCTGCTGTGTTGTTTCTTCTTCTCTTCATCAGATTTCTGTGAACTCACACTGGACACAAACACAGTACACAGATTCCTCAAACTGTCTGACAACAACAGGAAGGTGACACATGTGGAGGAGGATCAGTCATATCCTGATCATCCAGACAGATTTGACGGCTCCTATCAGCTGTTGTGGAGAAATGTTCTGACTGGTCGCTGTTACTGGGAGGTCGAGTGGACAGGAAGAGTTAGTATATCAGTGAGTTACAGAGGAATCAGCAGGAGAGGAGACAGTCATGACTGTGTGTTTGGATATAACGATCAGTCCTGGAGTCTGATCTGTTGTGATTATGGTTACTCTGTCCGTCACAATAAGATAGAAGCACACATCACCCCCTCCTCCTCCTCCTCCTCCTCCTCCTCCTCCTCCTCTGTCTCTGACAGAGTAGCAGTGTATGTGGACTGTCCTGCTGGCACTGTGTCCTTCTACAGAGTCTCCTCTGACACACTGATCCACCTCCACACCTTCAATACCACATTCACTGAACCTCTGTATCCTGGGTTTGGGTTTTGTCTGCCTGGTTCCTCAGTGTCTCTGTGTCCTCTGTCTGAGTGAGAGTCTCCTCCTGTGGAGACAAACAGTCACACTGCTGACTGAAGACAGCTGCTGAAATCACTGTTCACTCTGTTCAGCAGTGAACAATAGAAAGAGGAAGTGACAGCAGCTTCCTGTGTTTAAATGTTGATGGTGGACGAGGTTTCACTCTGGTTTCATTTGGATCACTGACTGTGCTTTAATTTCAGAATATAGTTTCTATTAGAAGTAGTGAAATGATCTCCTCCGGACTAAATTGATGTGTAAAAACTGTGTTGACTCTGATATTCACTTGAGTAAAGTGTTCTTGGAGCAGCATCTAGCAGCTGTTAGTGGCTGTTAGTTATTCTATTTTATCAGGATCTTAAAGTGAAGTTTTTCCTGAAAATGTCCACCAGACATCCCAGTCTGTTTGACATCAGCTCAGTTTGTGTTCAATCATTAACATCAACGTATGTTTCTATGTGATGTATTTATATAATAACATGTATGGGCCTCAGTTAGCACTTCTTTATTACATATGATCAATCTGTCTTTAGTAACAGGATATGTACCACAGTCCTTTGAAGTAGCTGAAATTAAACGTTTTGATTCGGGTGTTTTAGTCAATTCTCAACCTAATCTAATCTTCCCTTTCTCTCTACAGTAGTTGAGAAAGCAGTCACCAGTTGTTGAACTTGTTAAAACTTGTGAGCTTGTGAAAGTTGTGTACCTTTCTACATAGTAATAGTTTATTGGAGGATTATCAGTCTGAATTTAGAGAGAGACAGCACTCTCTGTACTACTTCTGTTAGATATTAATGCTGGTTTAAGTCCCATTTATCAGAATGATTTCGGTTTGTGTATATCAATGATAAATCCTCCATGCACACAGTTAGACATGGAGTTAATTTTTCCTTGCTGTTGTCACCAAGTGCTTCTAATGTGGGAATGTTGGGTCTAGATCTGCTCTATGGGAGAGGTGCCCTGTGATGACTTCTGCTGTGATTTGCTTTGTGAATAAAATTGAACTGAAAATTAATTATTTGACTTATTTCATACCTATGACTTAAGTATCTTATAACTTCATTTTTGACTTATTTTCTGTCTGGATGAATGAATCACAGAAAACAGTCAGACAATAATGCAAAATTATTTTATTATCTTGAACCTACTAGAACATTGCGCTCCCAGCATACTGAATGTGGTTGTTAGTATCTCCAAAAGTAAGATGGAAGGCAGAGAAAACCTTTTGTCTGGACAACTGACATGATGGAGCCCATTTATGTGTCTTTTTAAATGTGTTTCAGATAACAGAAGTCCAGATGTTATGCTTTAAGATCCCAATGCTGTTGGTTTGATCCCTGTTACTCACATAAACACATACAGGTGCTTCCAGTCTGCTGATTGTTGCTACAAAAGACTGCAGAGAGCGTCCTTCTGATAAGACTCCTCTCTTTCTCTGTTTTTAGTCATGTCACACCTTCGGGTTTCATTCACAGTTCACACAAACAAAATACATAAAAACACTGGTGGACAAAAAGTAGAGCTATATCATCTGATATATCTGATTTCTGTGACACTGACTGCTCAGAGCAGTGATTTCAAGGTACACCGATGTTTGTTTAGACTTGGACTGTGAAGTTATGAGGATGTGACAGCGTCCTCAGATTAAATGCTCACAGACAGCAGGACTGACGAGGGAGTATGCGTAGAGTGTTTCCTCTACGCATACTCTCAAACATGCATTCATCACTTCACGTCTGGACTATTGTAATGCCGTCTTGTATGGGGTCCCCAATAAAATGCTGGACTGGCTCCAACATCAATCAATCAATCAATCGATCTTTATTTGTATAGCGCCAAATCACAACAAAGTCATCTCAAGGCACTTTACACATAGAGCCTCCAAAACTCAGCTGCCAGGATTCTCACTCGAACTAAACCCTGGCAGCACATCACCCCCCCCCCCCCCCACACACACACCCCCACACTCCCCCACACTCAAACAGCTGCACTGGCTTCCAGTTAAGTTCCATTCACTTTTATACTTTTATACTTCTTCTCCTCACCTATAAATCTCTTCATGCCGTTGCACCCCAGTACTTAACGGACCTCCTCCTCCATGTTTACCACCCTTTACATGACCTGCGCTCTGCTGACTTGGGCCTCCTGTCCATACCCCCCCCCCCCCCCCCCTTTACATTCGCCAAGCACCAACTCTGGGCTCTTTTAAATCAAAGTTGAAAAGGCACTTGTTCCTGGAGGCTTTTGCTGGCTAAATGTGTGTTTTTGTCTGTGTTTATTGTTGTTGTGAAGTGACCTTGGGTTTCGTGAAAGGCGCTAAAGTTATTATTAATATTATTATTATTATTATTATTACACATGAAGGTGGAAAGTGTCTGTAAGTTGACCTGAAGTGAGTTCAGCAGGTGAGAATCCTACCAGAGAAATCTGTAAATGACTGTACAGATAAAATGCTGATTGGCTGTTGATGACTACAGGCATAAATATTAAGGTTTTTCTCAAAGTTAAACTACATTTATTTTATTACACTGTTAGCGATTCCCATTTAAAGCCAACAGCAGTTTGATCTTTTATATCCAGACATCAATGGAAAATCCAACATTTGTCAGAAATGGTCTGACAGCTTTGATAAATTTGACTTAATTGCTTACATGATGTATGTGTTATACTGAGAGGTCAGATAAAATATAGTAAAAGGTGTTAACATTATTTGTAGTAGTAGTGATATTGTAGCATTAGTTGTAAGTATAAAAACGTTCATTTGCACTCTATGTCCTTTTAATGATTTTAAAGCAAATCATTATTTTATGCTGCAATCTTATATTTAATCTCTATTCTAGTATTTTATTTCTCTCTTTCAATTTTTATTATTAGTGTGTGTGTGTGTGTGTGTGTGTGTGTGTGTGTGTGTGTGGGAGGGGGGGGCTTAAATGCCTGTATGGGCTGGGCACCAGAAAAGATTCAGGACACTCAAACAAATCAATCAGTAGTAGTAAAACTATGTGTGTGTGCATATATGTACATTTATAACTGGCACTAACAGTAACAGTTAACTGTATTATTTAAATCTAGGTCTACTCCTGTATGTAAGAACAATGTTGACACATCAGGGCCAATCAAGGATACTGTTGCTCCTGCATTATATCTGTTTGTGTTGGGCTGATCATTAGATGTTTAGTGTACAAATATCAGACGTACAGTGATGTGTGATTTCTCTGACACTGACTGGTTAGACTGGTTTTCACGTCACTCTGATGTTGTTTAGACTTGGACTGTGAAGTTATGAGGATGTGACAGCGTCCTCAGATCAAATGCTCACAGACAGCAGGACTGACGAGGGAGAATGAGCAGCTTCTTCTCTCCCAGTGTTTCCTCTACACATGAAGGTGGAAAGTGTCTGTAAGTTGACCTGAAGTGAGTTCAGCAGGTGAGAATCCTACCAGAGAAATCTGTAAATGTCTGATGAACACCATCACTTTGATCACATTGTGTTGTATCACTGTTTGACTGCAGCTCAAATGTTTCTTCATGCTGATTGGCTGTTTAATGTTTATTTGATACTTGCAGGTATAAATATTTGTACATTTTCCATCTCTGGTAAACTAGTTTTTAAGAATAACTTACATGTACACTGTTAGTTATTACCATATACGACTGTTTGACTGTACAGGTGAAATGCTGATTGGCTGTTTAACAATATAAGTTTGATGCTTGCAGATATAAATTTTCTCAAGATATTCTAAAGAGGTTAAACTACATTTATTTTAGTTATTAACATGTAAAACCAACAGCAATTTAATCATTTATCTCTAATCATCAGTAAAAATGCAGAAAGTGTAAATAAAAAAAACACTTTCCTAAGAAAATGACTCACACAATGTTTGAATTACACTGAACAGAGATAGTAAAATCTGTTAACATTATTGTTATTATTATCTGTAGTAGTAGTAGTTATAGCATTAGTTATATGTATATATTATAATTATGTTGGTTATTGTTCTATTGCCTTGTAAGTCTGTGAGGGTTGGGCACTATAAAAGATGCAGAACATTAAAACAAATCAATCAGTTGTAATACTATTTATTTGCACATGTATGTATTACTAGTATTGATAGTAGAAGCTGTAGGCAGCTGTGAAATTGCATTATTTCAGTTTTCGTATTACTCCTGTATTTAAGAACAATGTTGACACATCAGGGCCCATATTAATCACGGTTACTATTGCTGCTGCATTAAATCTGTTTGTGTTGAGATCTGTAGATTATTAGATGTTTAGTGTACAAATATCACCTCTACATCAACTGGTGTGTGAATTCTCTGACACTGACTCGTCATATGTTTGTTTTAGACTCGGACTGTGAAGTCATGAGGGCGTAAAGGTGACCTCAGACCTTCTTCTCTCCCAGTGTTTCCTCTACACATGAAGGTGGAAAGTGTCTGTAAGTTGACCTGAAGTGAGTTCAGCAGGTGAGAATCCTACCAGAGAAATCTGTAAATGTCTGATGAACACCATCACTTTGATCACATTGTGTTGTATCACTGTTTGACTGCAGCTCAAATGTTTCTTCATGCTGATTGGCTGTTTAATGATGCTTGCACATATTATTATTTGTACGTTTTCCATCTGTGGTAGACTAGTTTTTAAGAATAACTTACATGTATCACTGTTAGTTATTACCATGTAAAACCAACAGCAGTTTCAAGTGTTAGAAATGGTTTAACAGCTTTGATTAACTTGACTGATGTTAATTGTATTCATTTCTAAGAAAATGACTAACATGATGTATGCATACTGAGCACATACATGAGAGTATACACTGTTACCATTATGATTATCATTCATAGTAGCAGCATTAGTTGTATGTACATTCATTACTCATATTGATAGAAGCAGCAGCAGCAGTAAAAACACAATTCGCATAATCTTCTATTACTCCTATTATTATAGTATTTAAGTATTTCTTTCAGCTCGGTAGATTAGATGATAAATTAGCACCATCTAGTGGACGCATGGTAGAATGACATCATCTGATGTGTGATTTCTCTGATACTGACTGGTTAGGTGTTTGTGTGAAGGTGTTTCTCTGCTATGGATCAGAGTGAGGACAGAGAGGAGGGAGTCCCTCCCTCTAAAAGCTCTCTGTGTGGGGAACATGACAGCCAGACCAAAGCTCAGAGGTGAGATGAGGATCTCTAACTGTCCATCACTGTTCTCCACTCACATCACTCCACCATCATTATTCACACTCAAAGCTCTGTGTGTGTTGTGTTGAAGGACAGAGAAGCAGCACAGACCAGACTCTGCTGGACCTGAATCCAGCTGTGTGTCCATGAAGAGTGACCGGTCTATAAATGGACTCATTGACTTCAAACATGGACATCAGTCTGCTGATCAGAGGTCAGACTATAAAATGTCATAAGAAGAAGTGAAACTGACTAACTTTATCAGTATATGTCCTCATCAATACAAACACTTTTCTAAAACCCACAAACTTCATCTCATTAACAATTTGGAATACGTGTACAAAGATAGATAGATTGAATACTTTATTCATGCCAAAGGGAAATCAAACTCTTTATAGAGGTACTTTATCCACAACTCATTTTCTTGAGATTTTAAGCTGTTATTAATTCATCGGTGTTGTATTTCCATCAGGATCCATCAGCAGAGACCAGATTCTCCTGAACCCAGCTGTGTGTCCATAAAGAGTGACCAGTCTATAAATGGACTCATTGACTTCAAACATGGACATCAGTCTGCTGATCAGAGGTCAGATTTTTAAACTGATAGTGATGTATCTCATCATATTCATCTCATTATTCAAACATCACACATTCACATTTTTAAAATCTATTAATCCTGGATTTATAAGTGTTTTTTTCCCCATCAGGCTCCATCAGAGGACAACAGACTACTCTGAACCCAGCTATGTGTCCATAAAAAAGGACTGGTTTATAGACCGACTTATGAAGTCTAAACATGGACATCATTCTGCTGATCAGAGGTCAGACTGTAAAATGTTTGTCTGTTATTATCCAACTCTCATAAGAAGAAGTTTGATTGACTAAAAGTTTTTACACACAACATCCTCATAAACACAAACACATACACTCCTCCTACAAACACTTTCCGAAACACAAACTTTATCTGTAAGAAGTTTTGAAAACTCAATTGATTGATTATATACATCTAGTTTATTTTATTTCAGTTATTAAAATACTCACTTGTTTTCCTGATACTGACAAACCAAAAGGCCAAATAAATAAATATTATTACCAAAGGAAAATTAAAATTATTTTTAGCAGTATTTTATCCACAAGTCATTTTCTTGAGATTTTAAAATGTTATTACTTCATCCGTACTGTTTTTCTATCAGGATCCATCAGCAGAGACCAGATTCTCTTGAACCCAGCTGTGTGTCCATAAAGAGTGACGAGTCTTTGTTTCGACTTATTGACTTCAAACATGGACATCAGTCTGCTGATCAGAGGTCAGAATATAAAATTGTTGGGACAAAGTCTTTACAGAGACAAATGATCAGAGGTCAGAGAGAACAGCCGAGTGTTTTAACTGGATCCACTGTGACAGAACACAACACCTTTAACACTGAGTGTCATTATTTATTCTGAGACTTCATCTTTTCTTCACAGAGTTCATCAGCAGAGCTCAGAGGTTCTCAGTGGTCAGTCTGTCCAGCAGCATCAAACACAGCTGGACTCCATATTTATGGTGTGTAAATGTAAAGCACAGCTACTACTGCTAACTACAACAGCCACAGACTAAATACTAAACTACCATTCTGGTCCTAACAGTCTCCATGCTGCACTCTGTAGACCAGCAGCTTTTCAGTCTGTCACTGATCATCTGATGTTGACTTCTACCAGTTACATTTACATTTGATTCTGTTCCAGCTGCTGGAGGAGAACATCAGCAGGTTTGTGAAGAATGAGCTGAAGAAGATTCAGAAGGATCTGAGTCCAGATTACCCAGAATGCTTAGAGAGTCAGAGTGAGGATGAGGTGGTGTTGGATGGTGAGGAGGAAGAGCAGAGGAGGAGCAGCAGAGACGCATTTCTTAAGATCACACTGCACTTCCTGAAGAGAATGAAGCAGGAGGAGCTGGCAGAGCGTCTGCAGAGCAGTAAGAGGATTTTAACAGATTTAACATGATGGAGAGGAAATGGAGGCAACATGGGAGAGGTTTATATTTCAAACTCTGTTGTTGATATGATGCACACATCTGCATCAGATCTATGAATTCTTCTGATAAACAGTCAGAAACTGTTTATACACAACTGATGAGCTAAATAGATTTCATAGTGGAGGAAAATATAAACATCTGCAGTTTAATGTTTACATTCTACCAATTTACTGTAGAATCATCTGATTGATTTCATTTGTTGTTTGTTCATTCAGGAATTCGAGCTGCAAAGTGTCAACGTAAACTCAAGTCTAACCTGCAGAAGAAGTTCCAGTGTCTGTTTGAGGGGATCGCTAAAGCAGGAAACCCAACCCTTCTGAATCAGATCTACACACCGCTCTACATCACAGAGGGAGGGACTGCAGAGGTCAATGATGAACATGAGGTCAGACAGATTGAAACAGCATCCAGGAAACCAGACAGACCAGAAACAACAATCAGACAAGAAGACATCTTTAAAGTCTCACCTGGAAGAGATGAACCAATCAGAACAGTGATGACAAAGGGAGTGGCTGGCATTGGGAAAACAGTCTTAACACAGAAGTTCACTCTGGACTGGGCTGAAGACAAAGCCAACCAGGACATACACTTCACATTTCCATTCACTTTCAGAGAGCTGAATGGGCTGAAAGAGAAAAAGTACAGCTTGGTGGAACTTGTTCATCACTTCTTTACTGAAACCAAAGAAGCAGGAATCTGCAGGTTTGAAGAATTCCAGGTTGTGTTCATCTTTGACGGTCTGGATGAGTGTCGACTTCCTCTGGACTTCCACAACAATGAGATCCTGACTGATGTTACAGAGTCCACCTCAGTGGATGTGCTGCTGACAAACCTCATCTGGGGGAAACTGCTTCCCTCTGCTCGCCTCTGGATAACCACACGACCTGCAGCAGCCAATCAGATCCCTCCTGAGTGTGTCGGCATGGTGACAGAGGTCAGAGGGTTCACTGACCCACAGAAGAAGGAGTACTTCAGGAAGAGATTCAGAGATAAGGAGCAGGCCAGCACCATCATCTACCACATTAAGACATCACGAAGCCTCCACATCATGTGCCACATCCCAGTCTTCTGCTGGATCACTGCTACAGTTCTGGAGAATGTGTTGAAAAGCAGAGAGGGAGGAGAGCTGCCCAAGACCCTGACTGAGATGTACATCCACTTCCTGGTGCTTCAGGCCAAACTGAAGAACGTCAAGTATGATGGAGGAGCTGAGACAGATCCACACTGGAGTCCAGAGAGCAGGAAGATGATTGAGTCTCTGGGAAAACTGGCTTTTGAGCAGCTGCAGAAAGGCAACCTGATCTTCTATGAATCAGACCTGACAGAGTGTGGCATCGATATCAGAGCAGCCTCAGTGTACTCAGGAGTGTTCACACAGGTCTTTAAAGAGGAGAGAGGGCTGTACCAGGACAAGGTGTTCTGCTTCGTCCATCTGAGCGTTCAGGAGTTTCTGGCTGCTCTTCATGTCCATCTGACATTCATCAAGTCTGGAGTCAATCTGCTGGCCGAAGAAAGAACAACATCCCAGAAGTCTGAAACTATGCAAGAATCTGCAGATACACGTTTCTACCAGAGTGCTGTGGACGAGGCCTTAAAGAGTCCAAATGGACACCTGGACTTGTTCCTCCGCTTCCTCCTGGGTCTTTCACTGCAGACCAATCAGACTCTCCTACGAGGTCTGCTGACACAGACAGCAAGTAGCTCAAAGACCAATCAGGAAATAGTCGACTACATCAAGAAGAAGATCAGTAAGAATCTGTCTGCAGAGAGAAGCATCAATCTGTTCCACTGTCTGAATGAACTGAATGATCGTTCTTTAGTGAAGGAGATCCAACAGTACCTGAGATCAGGAAGTCTCTCCACAGATAAACTGTCTCCTGCTCAGTGGTCAGCTCTGGTCTTCATCTTACTGTCATCAGAAAAAGATCTGGACGTGTTTGACCTGAAGAAATACTCTGCTTCAGAGGAGGCTCTTCTGAGGCTGATGTCAGTGGTCAAAGCCTCCAACAAAGCTCTGTTAGTGGATGAAACACTGAATATTTGAAAAAATAAATGATTAATAATAAAAGTAATAACAATAATAATAATAATAATAATGATGTATTTGTTAATCATTCATTTGTCAACAGGTTGAGTGGCTGTAACCTCTCACAGAGAAGCTGTGCAGCTCTGTCCTCAGTTCTCGGCTCCCAGTCCTCTAGTCTGAGAGATCTGGACCTGAGTAACAACAACCTGCAGGATTCAGGAGTGAAGCAGCTTTATGCTGGACTGGAGAGTCCACATTGCACACTAGAAACTCTCAGGTCAGGATACAGTATTTATCATTTCTTTATCTTGAACATTTATAATAAAGCTGATTCTGAGAGACTTTTAATACTGTTGACAGTTGTTGTTTTACATTCAGATTGATGTAAATAATTCTTCACAGCTGTAGGATTCTGGTATTTATATGATTAAAACATTGTTATCAACCTTTTTATATTTCCAGTCTGTCAGGATGTCTGATCACAGAGGAAGGCTGTGCTTCTCTGGCCTCAGCTCTAAGATCCAAACCCTCCCATCTGAGAGCGCTGGACCTGAGCTATAATCATCCAGGAGACTCAGGAGAGAAGCTGCTGGCTGCTGGACTGAAGGATCCACACTGGAGACTGGACACTCTCAGGTATGGACAGACTTTGATGATCAACATAAAAAGTTATTCTTGATCATGGACCTAGATTTCTTCTTTAGTTAAACGTTCATGATCTCCTGATGTCCCTGAACTCATCAGAGTACATCTGTTATTTTATTATTGATGTATTTACTGTTTATTATAAAGAAGTTCACTTGTATCATGAACTTTATTTAGAACTTTCTAACTTGTGGTTGTTTCTTCTTATTAACTATTATTATTATTATTATTATTATTATATATTCAAACCAAATGAATGAACACATGGAATAATTACAGTCAAATGTTTTGCTGTCTTATAGCTGCATTTATTCTCTGATCACTTCAAAAATGCTCCTTTTGTCTCCTTTTGATATTGAAGTGATGACTGGCTCTATCCTCAGGACAACATGCAGAGATCAATATTTAATCTAGTGATTTATCATGTGGGAGGACATATTTGTTCATCACATCTTCTTCTTCAGGTCTTTTCCTCTCAGACTTCAGTGAAAGAATCCAGCAGACAGTTGAGACAGATGAGTTTCAGCCTGTTTCTGTGTCACTCTGACAAACTGAGGAACACTGCTTCATGTTGAACAGCAGTTAGGACTCATGTTGGATAGAAAATCATTCTGACTGTGTTTCTTCCTCCAGGGTGGACCATGGTGGAGAGCAGTGGTTAAAACCTGGTCTGAAGAAGTGTAAGTGTGGATTGAATTTGATTCATGACAACTAAACAGCACACAGTCAGTTTCTCTTTAAATACAAAGTTGGTCTTTGTGGTATTTATTCATTAAAACATTATTGACAAAATGTGTCATCATGAAACTTTATAGAAATGAACAACAGATCAGAAGTTAAACAGAGAATAAATCCATCAGGTGTGTCAGATGATAAACTGCTGCTGTGTTGTTTCTTCTTCTCTTCATCAGATTTCTGTGAACTCACACTGGACACAAACACAGTAAACAGACACCTCAAACTGTCTGACAACAACAGGAAGGTGACATATGTGGAGGAGGAGCAGTCATATCCTGATCATCCAGACAGATTTGACGGCTACTATCAGCTGCTGTGTAGTAATGATCTGACTGGTCGCTGTTACTGGGAGGTCGAGTGGAGAGGAAGAGTTAGTATATCAGTGAGTTACAGAAGAATCAGCAGGAGAGGAGACAGTGAAGACTGTGTGTTTGGATATAATGATCAGTCCTGGAGTCTGATCTGTAATGATTATGGTTACTCTGTCCGTCACAATAAGATAGAAACACACATCTCCTCCTCCTCCTCCTCCTCTGTCTCTGATAGAGTAGCAGTGTATGTGGACTGTCCTGCTGGCATTCTGTCCTTCTACAGAGTCTCTTCTGACACACTGATCCACCTCCACACCTTCAACATCACATTCACTGAACCTCTGTATGCTGGGTTTGGGTTTTGTCAGTCTGATTCCTCAGTGTCTCTGTGTCCTCTGTCTGAGTGAGAGTCTCCTCCTGTGGAGACAAACAGTCACACTGCTGACTGAAGACAGCTGCTGAAATCACTGTTCACTCTGTTCACCAGTGAAATATAGAAACAGGAAGTGACAGCAGCTTCCTGTGTTTAAATGTTGATGGTGGACGAGGTTTCACTCTGGTTTCATTTGGATCACTGACTGTGCTTTAATGCCAGAATATAGTTTCTATTAGAAGTAGTGAAATGATCTCCTCTGGACTGAATTGATGTGTAAAAACTGTGACTCTGATATTCACTTGAGTAAAGTTTTCTTGGAGCAGCATCTAGCAGCTGTTAGTGGCTGTTAGTTATTCCATTTTATCAGGATCTTAAAGTGAAGTTTTTCCTGAAAATGTCCACCAGACATCCCAGTCTGTTTGACATCAGCTCAGTTTGTGTTCAATCATTAACATCAACGTATGTTTCTATGTGATGTATGTATATAATAACATGTATGGGCTGCTTTCCTTTAGGTTTTCTTATTCAGAGTACATCACTTGTTTTTTTTTTAAATATCATTGCTTTTTCTCTTTGCTGTAATTGTTGTCTAATGTTATACTACTTCTACTTTTATTACATTATTTATGTATTTTTTTATCTAATTAGAACATTTATGGAGATGTCGTATATTAACACATTAATACATTCAGTGTCATGTAAACTTTATTTTAGATGTTTTTTTATGGGTATGTAACTGGACATTTTTAGGATATTTTACAGATCGGTTGGTGAAATAAAAAGTAGTTATTGAGGACCTGCTCATTATATTTGGGCAGTTATGAAAAGAAGCATTGAGATCATTTACTTAATTCACATTTAAGAAGCTGAATCAAAACGATCAACCAATTAAGAGTTCATCGATTGTTTTTTTGTTTTTTTACATATTGTTTTTTCTCTTTGCTGTAATTGATGTCTAATGTTATACTACTTATACTTTTATTACATTATTTGTGTATTTTTATCTAATTAGAACATTTATGACAAAATGATTGCTCTTTACATCTTTACAGATATTAGTTATATTTCTCATTTAGTGATGTTTTAAAAAAGTAAAGGTAAAAGTCTTTATTTCAGTTTCTAATAATTAAATCTCCACTTTGAACTCATTTTTCCTCTCAGTTCTGGATTATGGAGATATCGTATATTAACACATTAATACATTCAGTGTCATGTAAACTTTATTTTAGATGTTTTTATGGCTATGTAACTGTGCATTTTTAGGATCTTTTATAGACAGGATGATGAAATAACAAAAAGTAGTTGTTGAGGACCTGCTCATTATATTTGGGCAGTGATGAAAAGAAGTATTGAGATCATTTACTTACTTCACATTTAAGAAGCTGAATCAAAACGATCAACCAATTAAGAGTTCATCAATTGTTTTGTTTTTGGTTTTTTTTGGGGGGGGGGGTTTACATATTGTTCTTTTCTTTTTGCTGTAATTGATGTCTAATGTTGTCCTTCTACTTTTATTACATTATTTGTGTATTTATATAATTAGAACATTTATGACAAAATTATTCCTGCAAACATATTTACAGATATTAGATATATTTCTCATTTAATCATGTTTTACAAAAGGTACAAGTTTTTATTTTAGCTTCTAATAATTAAATCTCCACTTTGAACTAATTTTTCCTCTCAGTTCTGGATTATGGAGATGTCATATATCAACACATTAATACATTCAGTGTCATGTAAACTTTATTTTAGATGTTTTTTTATGGGTATGTAACTGTGCATTTTTAGGATATTTTACAGATAGGGTGATGAAATAAGAAAAAGTAGTCGTTGTCATTATATTTGGGCAGTGATGAAAGAAGTATTGAGATCATTTAATTAATTCACATTTAAGAAGCTGAATCAAAATGATCAACCAATTATCAGAATAGATTAATTTAATTGTTGGCAACTAATCAATTAATCAACCAATCATCATTTTGGTGGCTGAAACAGTTGCAGCCATCAGATGTCCTCATAACTAATCTAAATGAAACAGACTGTAGTGTAGACGAGTCTCCACTAGATGGAGCCACAGACCAGGTGACATCCTGGTGTGTGTGTGTGTTCTTGTCTTTCTATCTTTGAGGGGACCAATGTCTGTAGAAAACCAGCCTCGTGAGGACATTTCTGTGTTGTGGTGACATTTTGGTCGATCTTCACAATTTTAAAGTGTGTTTGAAGCTTCAGACTTGGTTTTCAGGTGAAAGTTAGAGTTAGGTTAAGAGATTTACTGGTGATGTTAAGGGCGTATGACTTTTTACTATCATATTAGAGTTTATAATGTTTTGAATGTATTTGTTGAGTTTTGTGTATATCGATTGTTTTTCTTTTTCTTTTACTTCTTTTTGTTTCTTTGTGTTATCGAGGCAGATGTTCAGAGTGGGACTCTGAGTCTGGTTCTGAGGGTTCTTCCTGTTAAAAGATGTTCTCCCACTCTGAGTCTGGTTCTGAGGGTTCTTCCTGTTAAAAGATGTTCTCCCACTCTGAGTCTGGTTCTGAGGGTTCTTCCTGTTAAAAGATGTTCTCCCACTCTGAGTCTGGTTCTGAGGGTTCTTCCTGTTAAAAGATGTTCTCCCACTCTGAGTCTGGTTCTGAGGGTTCTTCCTGTTAACAGATGTTCTCCCACTCTGAGTCTGGTTCTGAGGGTTCTTCCTGTTAAAAGATGTTCTCTCACTCTGAGTCTGGTTCTGAGGGTTCTTCCTGTTAAAAGATGTTCTCCCACTCTGAGTCTGGTTCTGAGGGTTCTTCCTGTTAAAAGATGTTCTCCCACTCTGAGTCTGGTTCTGAGGGTTCTTCCTGTTAAAAGATGTTCTCCCACTCTGAGTCTGGTTCTGAGGTTACTTCCTGTTAAAAGATGTTCTCCCACTCTGAGTCTGGTTCTGAGGGTTCTTCCTGTTAAAAGATGTTCTCCCACTCTGAGTCTGGTTCTGAGGGTTCTTCCTGTTAAAGGGAGTTTTTTCTCTCCACTGTCACCAAGTGCTGCTCATGTGGGAATGTTGGGTCTCTTTAAATGAAACCTGAAGAGTTCGGTTTAGACCTGCTCTATGTGGAAAGAGCCTTGAGATGATTTGTGTTGTGATTTGGCGCTATACAAACAAATATTGATTGATTATGCCTTCCTTTATGTTGTTATCCCCGCCATTACAAATGCTTACATTCACATTTTTTGTGTATTAATACTTAAATAATACTTTTCACAACTTTGAATTGTTGTAGAAGAATATGTTCAGTGATTCTTAATAAATATTTTAACTTTGACTTTTCATAATGTCTGTGTCATTTTTCTTTCTTTCTTTTTGGGTTTTACACTAAATTAAAGAATTAGTCGTATATCTTTGGAGGAATTCACCATGATGACGTGTTTGGTTCAGATCTTTAATAATGGAGCATTTAACACTCACTGCTGTTCTGACCGGCTCTTCTCTGTCGCAACAGCAGCTGAGGCTCATGGGAAATGTAGTATTTGGAGCTTTTCACCAAACTGACAGAAACAAACTTGATTTGTCAGAAAAAGTTGGAATAACATCGTCCAGGAGAGTCCTGAGTGTTTAGATACTTTCAGGAAATTAGTTTTAAAAACCGAATTTAGAGAAAAAGATCACCACAAAAGTTTTAACGTCTTTTGTAAACATTGCAAAATCCCTCTCCGACCTGACCACTAACAGGCTGCAACCATGTTTTAAAGTCTTCAACCTCCAGCTACTTCTGCTGAATGTCCATAACACTAAGGCTATGTATTTTTTCAACAAATTATCAATTTTATATAAACATATTCAAAGAAAACTGACATTTTTTTCCTTCTAAATCATCAAAGATTTTTAATGCCTATTGGAATCTAATTTAATGCTTTTTGATAACCAGCAGAAACCCTGATAACCTTTCCTTACTGACTTTTAACTTTTCTCAGAAGTTATGTTTCTCTTGTTTACCAATTTTACCACAATCACACAACCTCTGCAGCAAAATAAAATAATGTCCTTTAAACAAGAAATAAAGAAACAACCGTTGCAGGCCTGAGTGGATGCTTGGGAGGTAGAGACCTAAAACAAATGGCCGCTTCACCTGCCGCAGCAACAAACAGAATAGCACGTGCACTGGTCAAGAGTTACTCACAAGTCCTGAAGCTGATAGAGGGCAGAAGAGGGATGGAGCAGAGGCGATGCTGAGAGGAGAGAGGAGGGACGTGACCGGCTGGTGGACAACAATAGTGTCTCTGGCTGCAGAGCGGGAGACATCTACTCTTCCCAACAGTCCAAGGAGGGTTTCCTGCTCCTGTCTGATAGATGTGTACGACAGTCTTTCAGTCACTTATACTTTTCACAAAAAAGCTTATTTACTTTTCATATAATGTCAAGCTTTACACACATCACCATAATAACACACACTAACTACACACTGTAGTTGCTGTGTGTTGTATCTGAGTGTGTGATAGGGACAAGGGAAATGGATGACTGAAAGACTACTGCATTTTCATTTTCATTTTTCATTATTATGTTCACTAACCAGCTTGCTGACCCCGAACCGTGGTAGAGGGCCTCATGTAAAGGTAGGTGTGTGTGTGTGTGTGTGTGTGTAGGCCTACCTTGTTTTTGTTTTCTCTTTACTTTATTATATTGTGTTGCTATATTTTGTATTCATTGTGTTCTTTTATGCTATGGTCGGACCCCAGGAAGAATAGCTTCAGCAAGGCTGCAGCTAATGGAGATCCTAATAAAACTAAACTGTAACATTAGCTGCTAGCAAAGTGAATAACGTGCAAATATGCTAACGCGCTAATCGCGATTAGCATCATCTCTATTTTACATGCATTTATCATGAAGAAGCACTACAAATATATACACAGAGGGGTTTTTACCTGCTGCAAGTGGTTTTATATCTGATACCATTGATGTGACTCTACATCCATCCAAGCATGAAACACACTGCGATGGTTACACAGCTCTGAGGCCTGTACTACGAAGCTGGATTTTCTCTTATGGAGGTAACTTCAGGGTTAACTCTGGGTTTTCCGTACTACGAAGCTGGTTCACTTCTTACCGGGGTAAATCACCATGGTAACTTATGCTGAACGGCTAACCTGCTCCGGAGCAGGTTATGTTCTGGATAAGAGATCAACGAGTATAAAAGCACCACCTCCTGACCAATCAGCTCTCTTAGAAAATGACCTGCCCATTCTTAAAAGATCCTGTCAACATTGGTGCGTGGATCGCGAGAGGAGCGCTTAGAAGGAGTTTTTAGGGATAGATGCAATTTTTTAATTCGCCAAAATATATATTTAAAAAATAATCATTGAGGCACATGGGGGATATTATTCTGTAGGTTTGACATCCTGAGATCAAAGTGTCAGGGAGCATAATAACTGTATTTATTTATTGTAATTGTAAAAAATTGACGAAAATATATATTTGTAAAATAAGCCTTGAGACACATGAGGGATATTATTCTGTATGTTATACAGTTGGTTTGAAATCATTCACTCAAATGGTTGAAGCGCATAATAGGTTTGTATTTTGAATGTTGAATATTAAACTAACTTAATGTCGCTATGAAAGGAAGGGCACTGAGGAAGCGATCTGCCCCAAACGTCTGTGCCGTAATAAAGTGACATTGTGTGATCAGAGTGCTGTCCGTTTATATTGTCTGATAAATTAATGTTGGAGCCATAATATCATTTTTGTTTCTTCTTTTATTTTTGTTTCTATTTTTTGCTTCTTTATTACTAAGGGTCATATATGACGTTTCTGTATGTGAGTGGTTGGTGCAGCACCGGAAACGCATAAAGGGAACCCCTAAGGGATGGTCACGGGGTGTGTGTGAAGGGGAGGGCACACAGTTTTTTTGACCGTGTCAGTGCGGTAGCATGACGTGTCTTTTCCTGGATGAATGAATGAATGAGAAGACACTGATGAATGGAAACTTACCTGTGCTATGATGTCATGGACTCAAAAGTTGTACCTGTGCTCAAAAGATAAGAAAATAATGAATGAAAATAAATGGGTCACCGCACTCAAAAGATAGACCCCGTATTGGACATGGTTTTTATTGTTACCCAGAACACGCGTCTGAACAAGTTCTCCCCGTTCACCCCTCAGAGGCCAAATGTAGTTTGATTAAAGACTCTACAATTAATATTGTATGATCTCACGAATTTACACATTAACAGAGTCGGCAATTTTCTGCCAGCATTCCTTCCTGGCTTTTGCTGCAGCAACAGTGATGCTTTTGGCCTGGATGATGTTTGAATTCTTCATATTGTTGAATAATAATTGTGTGCTCCTCCATGGTAAAGGGTAAAGTAGGCTGCGCTGCAGGGTTTCTGCATGTTTGTGATTGGTCAGACGCTGCAAACACCTCCCCTTTATGTGAACGCGCAGTGATCCAGATTGGAAAACCCTGGGTTGATTTACCGAGTTGATAACCAGCTTCGTAGTACCGCTTATCCTGGACTGCGAATATCTGGTTAAGTCAACCCAGGTAACGGAGAGAGATCCTGGATAGGTTAATCCAGCTTCGTAGTACAGGCCTCATGTGTCTGATAGCTGTTATCTCCTCTACATCCCGTCTCTATACATCTCCAACTGGCTGACATGTGAATTACAACCAGTGTGATTGAACAAACGTAAAATGAACAACTCTATGCCCTGCAACACTAGATTAAAAGACTATAAACATGCTTCACAGCAACCAAACTACAAAACAAACTACACGGTCCGTTGTCACCATCTAGTGGACAGATAGAAGAACTACACCAACTAGTGTGATTTCTCTGACACTGACTGGTTATACTGGTTTTAAAGTCGTATTATTTAGACTTGTACTGTGAAGTTATGATGATGTGACGCTGTAAAGGTTCCCTTATGATGTCACGTCCCGTTTTCATTTCTTTATTTCTTACAACAATGACAGGCAGCTGTTCAAAAAGTGGTGATAATGTGCAAACTGCCAGATATCAGTGAAGTTATAAGATACAGTACATGGGAATTATAAATTAATTAATTAATTAAAATGAGAACATCCCCTAGAAAAAAGACAAATGCAGTATTGTTAACAATCAAGTCACTTAGTAAATGTATCCTCATAGGCTTATCACCAGTATTACTGCTCATCTCAGAATATTCACAGAAATATAATAAAGACAAAAAGTTGTTTGAATTAATAATGGCTCTGAACACGTCCAAGCATATTGTAGGAATGGAAAATAATTCTGACTGAAAAATAATTTAAAGTACGTCAAATGTAATCCACAAAAAATGACAAATTCCTGTAATGTTGTGGTGAGACCTGAAAAACTCTTTGTAATAACTGATAAACTAGACATCATATACATTCACTGAACGAAGATTATGAAAATAAAATATTTCTCACTAGAAATGTAATCAATAAATAAAATGAATAAATAAAAGGAAGGGTAGACATTTTGTTTGAAAGTCACATGACATGGATGTAGTCCTATAGCAAAGAATAGGGCAGAAAAGCCATCTCACACTTTTTGAGCCATTATTATGACACAAGTACGTTTTGTGCTGTGGATCAACGTAGCTATGATACATTTTGATGTGAGACTGGGTTGAGAGGTCTAGCTGCCCCAAAATTCAGATTCAATCAAGTCACAAACCTTCTTCAACAAAAAACTGGCTTCATATAATTAACAATTAAAAGACCCACAGCTGGATTTAAAACATATGAATGCAGGAACTATCAATATCTGATCTAGCATTTCTTCTGGTCAGTTTAAAAACAAAATTGCTTAAAAAACTCATTTATAGCAGTGACTCTGACAGCTTGGTGCAAACTCCCCCAAATGTGGGCAACCCTGACCCAGAGAACATTTACCCCAACATGGCACAATCTAGATGTTCAAATTAAACATTAACCAATAATAATTATTGAATAATAAATGGAAACAAACATATTTTACACATTAAACATTTATTTGAAGACGGCTCACTGATATAAACCTCAAACAGAGGTGTGATATCAGTGATAACAGCTTCCTGTAATACTCACAGCTGACATACTGTCTGAAGGTAAAATCAACCAATCAAACACTCTTCATCCAATAATCAACTCAAACAATGAACCGTTCACCAAAAAACTTCAAAAACCTGCACGATTCTGTTAAACACTGATGATAAAAACTCTCCATTCAACCCAAAGCTGGGAAAAAGACGAGCTGTTACCATCGATGTCAATTATTAACACAACTGACACTAAAATACAACTGAGTTCACTTCACCTATCAAACATGTTTCTTTTTTTCTTTTTCTTCAGGATGTAATATTTGATATGACTGTACTGCAGTGTTTTCACTCTATTATTGTGATGTATTTATGAGACATACTGTATATTTATGTGTTTTATGTTGTGAAATTATCTTTTCATTGATGATATTTAGTTATTGAAGCAGCTGAGAGCTGCAGCAGCAGCAACATGTTTCTACTGTAGCTCTGCATTTACTGTTTAGTTTCACACATTTTACATCAACATCATGTTTACACATGTTTAATATCAAGGTTCAAAGTTCTGATCATTCAACCATATAACCTTCTGAAATAACATCCTTATTGTCCAACACTGACTAAAGGCCACAAACATGATATAAATATAACTGATAACTTTGATCTACAGTAATATTTAGTTTTATAGCATCAGAGTCTTTATGTGTATTCAGTAAATGATTGTTTGAAAGCCGTCACGGCTCTGAGTGTAACATGTAGAGTTAGGTCTGTTTTTTAATGGATCCCAAATTGATTCAAAATTCAATTCAATACGTCCATTATTATGAAATATAACCTTATCATAATTTCATCTTCCTTATTTTCACAGTAACATTTTATTTTGTAACAGAACTTTTCAGACTTGTCTTTTATTTCATGTTTTTAAGCAAACATCACATCAGGCATACAGCTCAGACATCAGTTACATATGAGGAAATAAAGAATATGACATAATAACTCAATATAAACATCATTAAAGTCAAAGTAAAATAAATAAATACCTCTATTGTCACTTTATTAAGATTTCATATGTTTTCAGATGAGAAAGTAACTATATAGATTCCCAATATATGATCACTTTATCCAAATAACGCTGTTTGTAAATCTGCTGCAACGTTTTCAGACATTTGAAAAGCCAGCCGGTCATCTCAGCTGTTAGACAAAGCAGCTTTATTTATATAGCACATTTCATACACAACGGCAACTCAATGTGCTTTATATAAAACAAACATTTAACAGTAAGAATTGGAAATAAAAAACATCAGCTTCTCATCTGACTCTGAGATGATGAGCAGTTATCTGAGGGAGAACATGACCAAATGAACTGATCAGTGCAGCTTCTTGGTGATTTTCCCCTGAGCTCTAATGTGAAGCGTTTTGATGGATGATATTATTCCCTTGAGTCTCACAGATTAAATCTAAGTGTTGTAGCTGCCACATGTTGGTCTGAAGAGAAGCTTCATGTTTTACTGGACAGAACAACAGCACTGCTTCTCTATATACAGATATAACCAGATTTACAATGAATATAAATGTATTCATTTATTAAGCATCCTCCCGCTCTCAGAAGTTTACTCCTGACTGGAACTTGTGAAATCCTGAACACATCTACCAGTCTGTACTGTGACAAAAATCATCTGAACTCAAAACTCCACTAACACTTTGTTTCTCCCAAAATATAATCTTACTGACAGAGATATTAATATAGACTCAGCCAGGACTCTCTTAAACAAGCCTTTTCATTTCAGTGAGGTTTTCCTGCTTAAATAGAGTTTAATGTTTGTCTGCAGTGTGTATGAGGGCACATGATATAATAATGATGACACAAAGAACTATTCATCATCATTTTGATGTGAGACTGGGTTGAGAAGTCTAGCTGACCCAACATTCAGATTCAAATAATTCACAAACCATCTTCTGCAACAAAATGGCTTCAAATTGATTAACAATCAAAAGACCCACAGCTAGATTTAAAACCAGAACAAATACAGGAACTATCAATATCAGATCTAGCATTTCTTACACAGTCTAAAAAATATTATATACCATTTATAGCAGTGACTCTGACAGCTTGGTGGAAACTCACCCCACATTTACCCCAATATGACACAATCCAGATTTTTAATTAAAGATAAACAAATAATAATTATTGAATAATAAATGGAAACAAACATATTTTACACATTAAACATTTATTTGAAGACGGCTCACTGATATAAACCTTAAACAGAGGTGTGATATCAGTGATAACAGCTTCCTGTAATACTCACAGCAGACATACTGTCTGAAGGTAAAATCAACCTATCAAACACTCTTCATCCAATAATCAACTCAAACAATGAACCTTTCACCAAAAAAACCTCAAAAACCTGCACAACTCTGTTAAATACTGATGATAAAAACTCTCCATTCAACCAAAAACTGGGAAAAAGACGAGCTGTTACCAACACTGTCAATTATTAACACAACTGACACTAAAATACAACTGAGTTCACTTCACCTGTCAAACATGTTCCTTTTTTTTCTTTTTCTTCAGGATGTAATATTTGATATGACTGTACTGCAGTGTTTTCACTCTATTATTGAGATGTACTGTATTTATGAGACATACTGTATATTTATGTGTTTTATGTTGTTTGTCTGTAATCATCTGTGTTGCTGCCACTCTGAGCCAGGAGCCTGACAATGTTTTAGTCTCAGAAATAGTGAAATCATCTTTTCATTGATGATATTCAGTTATTGAAGCAGCTGAGAGCTGCAGCAGCAGCAACATGTTTCTACTGTAGCTCTGCATTTACTGTTTAGTTTCACACATTTTACATCAACACTCTCATTCTCTCAATGCTTCATTTTTCACTGTAGATGATGTTTAACATCAAGGTTCAAAGTTCTGATCATTCAACCATATGACCTTCTGATATAACATCCTTATTGTCCAACACTGACTAAAGGCCACAAACATGACAGGATAAGATTTATATCATAAATATAACTGAACTTTTATCTCCAGTAATATTTAGTTTTATAGCATCAGAGTCTTTATATGAATTCAGTAAATGATTGTTTGAAAGTCGTCACGGCTCTGAGTGTAACATGTAGAGTTAGGTCTGTTTTTTAATGGATCCCAAATTGATTCAAAATTCAAATAATAAATACGTCCATTATTATGAAATATAAGCTTATCATAATTTCATCTTCCTTATTTTCAGTTTATTTCGTAACAGAACTTTTCAGACTTGTCTTTTATTTCATGTTTTTAAGCAAACATCACATCAGGCATACAGCTCAGACATCAGTTACATATGAGGAAATAAAGAATATGACATAATAAATCAATATAAACATCATTAAAGTCAAAGTAAAATAAATAAATAAATACTATTGTCACTTTATTAAGATTTCATATGTTTTCAGATGAGAAAGTAACGATGTAGATTCCCAATATGTGATCAGTTTATCCAGATAACGCCTGTTTGTAAATCTGCTGCAACGTTTTCAGACATGTGAAAAGCCAGCCGGTCATCTCAGCTGTTAGACAAAGCAGCTTTATTTATATAGCACATTTCATACACAACGGCAACTCAAGGTGCTTTATATAAAACAAACATTTAACAGTAAGAATTGGAAATAAAAAACATCAGCTTCTAATGTGACTCTGAGATGATGAGCGGTTATCTGAGGGAGAACATGACCAAATGAACTGATCAGTGCAGCTTCTTGGTGATTTTCCCCTGAGCTCTAATGTGAAGCGTTTTGATGGATGATATTATTCCCTTGAGTCTCACAGATTAAATCTAACTGTTGTAGCTGCCACATGTTGGTCTGAAGAGAAGCTTCATGTTTTACTGGACAGAACAACATCACTGCTTCTCTATATACAGATATAACCAGATTTACAATGAATATTAATGTATTCATTTATTAAGCATCCTCCCGCTCTCAGAAGTTTACTCCTGACTGGAAGTTGTGAAATCCTGAACACATCTACCAGTCTGTACTGTGACAAAAATCATCTGAACTCAAAACTCCACTAACACTTTGTTTCTCCCAAAATATAATCTTACTGACAGAGAGATTAATATGGACTCAGCCAGGACTCTCTTAAACAAGCCTTTTCATTTCAGTGAGGTTTTCCTGCTTAAATAGAGTTTAATGTTTGTCTGCAGTGTGTATGAGGACACATGATATAATAATGAAGACACAAAGAACTATTCATCATCATTTTGCACGTCACTGAGTCCAATCTTTAGCAAACATCAGCCTTTATGATCCAGCTGATAAAGATGTATATCTGTTAATGTTTGACTTTTATTACAGAGGCTTCTGTCTTAAATTCAGAGCTGCTGTTCTGTGATCAGATTCCCTTAAAGAAGACTTCAGGTTAAAGATGAATACAGTTGAGACCTTAAAAAGCTCCTGCTGTCACTTCCATGTTTGTTCTTCTTCTGGTTGGTTTCCTGCTTGAAGCTGCTGATTCATTTCACCTTCACTCATCAGCTTGATTCAGATGATTTTCAGCATCTAAAGGTAACATAAGCAACAGTTTGATCATGTTTGTGTCAGCAGCTGTTAAAATGATCTGATAACAGTACAGATGGAAGTTATACTGATGACTTATGTTCATTTCTTAACTGTATTCTTAAAAAGTTTCTAATCCAATCATCTGAATTTTATGCTTTAAAATGTTTGAAACACGATATGAAGATAACGTTTCTTCTATAAAGTTATTTTAACTTCAGTTTCGCTTTTGAATGTGTTTTTTAATTATTTTTATGACGCAGTAATAAAACACAGCAAATAAACTTCTTATCAGAAGTGACAGTTAGAAAGAGGAAGTGAACAGGAAGACATGACTCCATATATGGAGGTGAAACGTGTCTGCAGGCAGTGAAACATGTGACTACATGAATGTGTACGTGATTTTTTGACGACATTTTTTTGTCCCTTTGTCCTCCAACTGCTGATCAACACTCTGTTATACACATGATAGAAATAACAGGCTGACTCTGATAGTAACAGTGATGTATAAATAATAAATGGTTATATTTGTCCAGTGATTTGCACTATAACGTTATTTTCTATCTAACTTTACCAGTTTCGGATGATTTTTAATTCAAAATCGCTGAATTTTCACATGTACTGATCAAACACTGAAAAGAGACTCGCAGTGAGGCAGCAGCGAGACGAGCCTCACCATGGATTGCGCAATGACTCGGTTTACTGCGCTGGCATGCTATGCAGTGAGACAGTACAGCTGCAGAATAAGTGACAGTAAGCGACAACTACAGTGAGCAAGTCAGCAAGTCATCCGTTTGTTTTCCTTCTTCTCTGGCCTTTTTTCAGTATGGAGGATTACATAGCGAGTCTCATCTGTTAGGAAAGAAGACACAGAAAAGTTTACGTGATGATTTTAAGAAGTGAATGTTAGAAGGAGGAACTGAATGTAAAAACAGGAAACTGTAGGAGAAGACATGACACTATATATGGAGTCATTTCTTTAGAATCTTACAGGAAACATGTCTGCAGGCAGTGAAATGTGACTTTACATGAATGTGCACGTGACAGGTTGAACTCTTGTGGTAGCTGCTGTTTGTGGAGACTGAAAGTATGAAATGTTTGTGTGAGCTGTTTCCAGACTGCAGGACAGAAAAGAGTCTTAACTGGCTCCAAAGGGACCAAAGGAGGTCCAGGTTGTTGGTGCTTTGGTCTGTGGCTTTAAAGATTCCCTCCAGATCAGATTTAAGATGTAAAATACTTAGAATAAGAATTTGTGTCTAATATGATTTTTATACAAAACAAAGTTAAATCATCTTATTAAAATCATTAAAATAACATCTACTCATTCTCCATCAGTAAAAACTGTAAAATCTATCAATATGCACATTTTCCCATTTCATTAGTTTAACAGCTGGACTCAGTGAAGAAGGAGATGAGACAGACAGTTAACGTTACTTTTATAAAGTTATTATAACTTCAGTTTCTCTTTTAAATGTGTTTTTGAAATATTTCTATGACGCAGAAACAAAAGTAGAAAACCAAACCAACATACAGGCGTCTGATAAACTTCTCATCATACAGCTGAGCATATTTATTCAGACTATATCAATGATCATTTATTATACTAACATTGTAATGTCTGAGCTGTGCATTAAAATGCTCCTTGAGTTAGTTGTTGTGAGGCTGTTTGTATTCTGCTGCTCTTAGACTGTGAAGATGCTCTCTGTGAGTATTGAGAACAGCAGCCTGCAGGTTTAACATGATTTATGACGAGTAGTCTGCAACCTGCTTCCATTTTAAGCTCTGTAATGTTTTTATGAATATAATTGAAATATGAAATCTCCATTGTTTGATAATGACTTCCTGTCCTGATCCACAGTTCTGTTCTCAGCAGTGTAACTCATCTAGACTAGAGCAGCAGGCTGTTTGTGACTTCATCAGCAGGTCAGGTGGTTCAGAGATGCTCAGAGTTAATCAGAGTACAGCCAGCCAGTGTGTCTCAGTTCAGGAGTCACAGCCTCCAAAAACTGTGAGGTGTTCATGTTTTTTTGTCCCTTTGTCCTCCAGCTGCTGATCAACACTCTGTTAAACACATGATAGAAATAACAGGCTGACTACTCTGATAGTAAAAACATCATCCTTCATTATTTAGAGTAAAATAAGTCTGCATTCAAAATAAAATAAAGTACATGGATCATATTGGGCTCTTAGATGGTTCCTGTTTTCTGAGCCAAACTGGTTGTTCACTCTTGATCTTATGTATGTTTTATAGGCTGTAAGCACTTTGTTCTGGTTTGAGTCCGATGTCTCACTAAGTTCAGAATATACCTGATGATTTTAATAAGTGTTTGTTAGAAGGAGGAACTGAATGTAAAAACAGGAAGCTGTACAAGAAGACATGACTCCATATATGGTGGTGAAACGTGTCTGCAGACAGTGATACGTGACTTTACATCAATGTGTACGTGACAGGTTGAACTCTTGTGATAGCTGCTGTGTTGGGTGGAGACTGAAAGTGAAAAGTTCTTGTGTGAACTGGGCTTTTAGAGAAACTTTCCACTTTGAGATGACAGTGAAAACAAACGTAAAACATTTAACTGAAGGAACAAGAAGAAAAACATGTTTTTAAGTGGAGGGGAAGAAAAAAAGATGATGATGATGAATCCAGTGTAGAAATGTGTTGAAATGATCAATTCTGCCTTAAAGAACATGATGACCTCTTGACCTTATGTATGTTTTATAGGCTGTAAGCACTTTGTTCTGGTTTGAGTCAGATGTCTCACTAAGTTCATGCAGTTTGTCTGGTGGAGATGAAATGAGTCTCATCTGTTAGGAAAGAAGAAACAGAAAAGTTCAGAATAAACATGATGGCCGCGATTTGATATTTAACGGGTTAGAGCGGGACCTGAATGTAAGAACAAGGAAGTGAACAGGAAGACACAACACCATATGTGGAGGTGAAACGTATCCGCAGACAGTGAAATGTGACTTTACATGAATGTGCACGTGACAGGTTGAACTCTTGTGGTAGCTGCTGTGTTGGGTGGAGACTGAAAGTATGAAATGTTTGTGTGAGCTGTTTTTTTTCTTGTTCAGTTAAACCAGACTGCAGGACAGAAAAGAGTCTTAACTGGCTCCAAAGGGACCATGGGAGGTCCAGGTTGTTGGTGCTTTGGTCTGCGGCTCTGAAGATTCCCTCCAGATCAGTTTTAAGAGGTATGTTAAATACTTTGAATAAGAATTTGTGTCTGATGTGACTTTTATACAAAACAAAGTTAAATCATCTTATTAAAATCATTAAAATAACATCTACTCATTCTCCATCAGTACAAACTGTAAAATAAATCAATATGCATATTTTTCCATTTCATTAGTTTAACAGCTGGACTCAGTGAAGTAGGAGATGAGAGACAGATAACTTTACTTTTATAAAGTTATTATAACTTCAGTTTCTCTTTTAAATGTGTTTTTGAAATATTTATATGACGCAGAAACAAAAGTAGAAAACCAAACCAACATACAGGCGTCTGATAAACTTCTCATCATACAGCTGAGCATATTTATTCAGACTATATCAATGATCATTTATTATACTAACATTGTAATGTCTGAGCTGTGCATTAAAATGCTCCTTGAGTTAGTTGTTGTGAGGCTGTTTGTATTCTGCTGCTCTTAGACTGTGAAGATGCTCTTTGTGAGTATTGAGAACAGCAGCCTGCAGGTTTAACATGATTTATGACGAGTAGTCTGCAACCTGCTTCCATTTTAAGCTCTGTAATGTTTTTATGAATATAATTGAAATATGAAATCTCCATTGTTTGATAATGACTTCCTGTCCTGATCCACAGTTCTGTTCTCAGCAGTGTAACTCATCTAGACTAGAGCAGCAGGCTGTTTGTGACTTCATCAGCAGGTCAGGTGGTTCAGAGATGCTCAGAGTTGATCAGTGTACAGCCAGCCAGTGTGTCTCAGTTCAGGAGTCACAGCCTCCAAAAACTGTGAGGTGTTCATGTTTTTTTTGTCCCTTTGTCCTCCAGCTGCTGATCAACACTCTGTTAAACACATGATAGAAATAACAGGCTGACTACTCTGATAGTAAATACATCATCCTTCATTATTTAGAGTAAAATAAGTCTGAATTCAAAATAAAATAAAGTGGATGGATCATATTGGGCTCTTAGATGGTTCCTGTTTTCTGAGCCAAACTGTTTGTTCACTCTTGATCTTATGTATGTTTTATAGGCTGTAAGCACTTTGTTCTGGTTTGAGTCCGATGTCTCACTAAGTTCAGAATAAACATGATGATTTTAATAAGTGTTTGTTAGAAGGAGGAACTGAATGTAAAAACAGGAAACTGTACAAGAAGACATGACTCCATATATGGGGGTGAAACGTGTCTGCAGGCAGTGATACGTGACTTTACATCAATGTGTACGTGACAGGTTGAACTCTTGTGGTAGCTGCTGTTTGTGGAGGCTGAAAGTGAAAAGTTCTTGTGTGAACTGGGTTTTTTAGAGAAACTTTCCACTTTGAGATGAAAGTGAATCATTCTGCACAGAGAACATTTAACTGAAGGAACAAGAAGAAAAACATTGTTTTAAGTGGAGGGGAAGAAAAAAGGATGATGATGATGAATCCAGTGTAGAAATGTGTTCAATTGGCCCTTAAAGAACATGATGACCTCTTGACCTTATGTATGTTTTATAGGCTGTAAGCACATTGTTCTGGTTTGAGTCAGATGTCTCACTAAGTTCATGCAGTATGTCTGGTGGAGATGAAATGAGTCTCAAAAGTTCACGTGATGATTTTAAGAAGTGAATGTTGTAAATGTGAACTGAATGTAAGAACAGGAAGCTGAGCAGAAAGAAATGACTCCATATATGGAGTCATTTCTTTAGCATCTTAAAGGCAACGTGTCTGTTTGAAAGTGATACGTGACTTTACATCAATGTGTACGTGACAGGTTGAACTCTTGTGGTAGCTGCTGTGTTGGGTGGAGACTGAAAGTATGAAATGTTTCCAGACTGCAGGACAGAAAAGAGTCCTAACTGGCTCCAAATGTTAATAATTTATCAATAGCAGTTAAATCTGCACCACTTAATCTAGTAAATTAAATGTTAAATTGTTTGTTACACAATAGCCTCCCTCTCTGTTAAATTTTTAGTTAATGGACACCATCCCCTTCCCCTCTGCCCCAATCCTTGCTCACTGTGTTATACAGTACTCAAACAAGATATCATCCCTTAGCTATCAATCTATTTTACTTTATTTTACCCCCCAAGCACAATATTGAACTATTTATGTTATTTTATTACATATGTTATTAAATAAAAAAGTTAAGATAGAGAACGAAATTGAGATAAATATATGTTAACACCAATGTAAAACAAATCCTTCACCACACAAAAATAAGGTGAATAAATGAAATATAGTATTATTTATAGTAGTAGTAGTAGTAGTAGTAGTAGTATTATAGTAGTATTTGTCCTTTCAGAGATAAATCTCTTTGAAGCCACTGGTTCAGTTTTTTCCTTGTCTTGTCAATAATCAGATTAAAAATTTCAGAGCATCTATCTGTCTGATTTTTCACAATGGTAATCCCAAGGTAGGTGAGCTTGTTTTTGATTGGAATATTGTAAATGGTGGTATCGTCTTTCAGAGGAACTAGCTCACATTTCTTCAGGTTTAAGCAAAGTCCAGAAGCTGCAGAGAATAGATCTATTGTATGGACAGCAATGGGAACTTGGGTGGCATTTTTTAAGAATAATGTGGTATCGTCAGCCAGCTGACTAATTATAATTTCTCTATCTGCAGTAAAGATACCTTTTAATGAGCTAATTTTTATATGACTGGAAAGTAGTTGTGTGCACAGGATGAATAAATAAGGGGATGCGGGACAGCCCTGTCGGATGCAGAAATCTGTTCTCCTGCTTCAATCCACTTTTTCTTTGATCTTACAAATGCACCTTTAGCCTTATGTAGATAGATTTCATTTAGTTTAATTTGTTCTGAGATCAAGTCTGATCGTTCCCTTTCTGACATATCAGCAGGGTTCTTTTGTGATAATGAAATTATTTTAGAAACTACTTTCTCTTCTACCAGACTTTGATTTTTGGTGAAGGTGCTGCCATAGTTCCTTAAATATGCAGCTTTAAATTTCAAAAGTTCCCAGTTGCTGCCAAAAACATCTTCAGAACTTGCTTTATTCCAGAATTCCGCTATTATTCTCTTTATGCCAGATTTAACTGTCTCATGTTTTAAAAGAGAGCTATTTAGCTTCCAGTAAGCATTTCTATATGCCTTAGTGGAGGCAGAATGCAAAGGGATGAATATGGAGACTGCATTATAATCGGTTAATGGTGTTGTAACAATATTAGCTGATATTTTATCAACGTTGAGATTATTAGAAACTAACCAAAAGTCTAGTCGTGATTTCCTGGAGACTTTTCTGTTACTCTATGTAAAGGCATTGGTGTTACGATGATGGTATCTCCACACATCAATTAAATTAAATTTTTGCATAAAGAGTTTCAAGTTTTCATTAACTGCAGTAGAGTTGCGTGGAGGCCAGCAGTCCAGTTTGTGATCAAGTATCACGTTAAAATCACCCCCTACTACAATACCTGAGATAGGAAAGTTATTAGGAACATTTTGAATATACTTTTCTATTGTTTCCAACAGTATATCGTTATCACTGTGCGAGTTATAGCCGTATATATTAACAATTACCAGTATGAAATTCTCAATGTTTACCACTTGGAGGATAAAATGGTCTGAGGAATCACAAGTAGTTAATAACAAGGTCCCTGAAAAATTAAGCTTTAGAGTGGTGACTCCAGCAGAATGCTCAGATCCATGAGCCTGCCACAACTCATTACCCCATTGGGATCTCCAAAATGTTCCATCATCAGGCACTGAGTGTGACTCTTGGATAAAACAAAAATCAGTTTTGTGCTTCTTGTCAAAGAAAAATAGCGCCTTACGCTTAATATTATTTCTTAACCCCCTGGCATTGAAGGTAACAATGGATAATGACATATTAATAACAATGAATAGAACAGTATATGCAACAAAGATATAATAAACTTAGAGAGTATTGTGGTGAACTTTACCACCCCGAGTGAATGAAGAATGAATTAAGAACCAAGTCGAAGTTCTTTTTAGTTTTCTTTATTACCAATCAATTAGAACCCTGCCTAGGTCAGTGGAGACAGAACTTTATCAATTTGAGGCTGCTAAGGTGTCCCTGGTCCAATGGAGCCTTCCTTCTGTCTCTAGCATTCTCTGTGTGTAAGATAATTTATACTAAGGTTACGCCCCACAAATGTATACATTTTCCCATGCATGGGCCCTCTGTTTCTCATCCTTAAAAAGGACACAATCTATACTTGTTTATGTTCCCAAGTTCCAATGCCTTTACTGTTTGACAACATCCAAAGATAAATGACCATAACACAGAATGAGACCAGTTTCCATAGGAAGACTCTGTCTGTGGGAACCAAGGTTCATACTAAGGTCTATACAAACAAAGCAGAACTCGTACATATTAGGAATACATAAATCTGTAACAGAAAATAGAAATACATAAATCTGTAGCAGAAAATACACTACAGTATTATCCTCCTTATCAGGAGCTGACCCATCTTACATTCTGAATAAATTGTGCAGCGAAACATATTAAAACTGTAAAAATGAAGAGGCACCTAGGTTATCATTTGGCAATTTAGGACTCATTGTGCCACATAAAGAGCAAGTCCTCAAGGCATCATATATAAATTGACCTGGTGTAGTCAACAAAAAAATAAAAAATAAAATAAATAAATAAATTCCTGAACAAAATTGTCCCTGCTTATCAACCCTTCAGCATAACAGGGTGTACCTTAGAACAGTTAACTTGCACAATAATGATCCATCCTAGGTCTCAGCCTTTCTCAGTTAACAGTGTAAACCTTGTAGACATGTGATGTGGTTATCACCTTCAGGTAGTTGGAATCAGTTCAGATCCTTCAGCAAAACCTCTTCCTCCGATGAAGTACGCCATTTTTCCTTGTTCCCGTGCCTTGGCCACTAATGGCCACAGCTGCCTCCGTTTCTCCCTGGTGGCCGGTGACAGATCCTCAGCGAAGCGCAGGTTCTTGTTCTGCAGAAGTCTAGACTTTATTGCAGCTTTCCAGACTTTGTTGCGGTAGAAGCGGGTGGCAAACTGCATGACGATTCCTCGAGGCTTGGAGATATCTTTCCTTGGTTGACCGAGTCGATGCACTGTATCAATTACGTCGGGGAGTTTAGCTTTGTACTCCGGCAGGATCGCTTGGCAGATATGCATCACCTCAGTGCAGACGTCTTGTTCCTTGTTTTCAGGGACTCCATACAGGCGTAGGTTCCAGCGTCACGAATAGTTTTCCAGATCGGTGACTCGTTGGTCCACAAGAGACATTTTTTTCTCCGTCTCACAAGCTCGAGCATCAACCAGTGTCAGCTTTCCCTTTACCTCCCGAATCTCAGCACAGGTGAAGTCAGCTGTTTTTTTTAGCCCCTCAATCTTCAGTGTATTGTCAGAAATGAGTTTCTTCATGTTTTTTTCCAGACTATCCAGTCTGGTACGTCGGATATTTTTTTGCACTATATCCCCGTCATTCATATCCAGGGAGTGGTTTGACTTCATTTTCTTTGGTGCAGTGGGTTTGGATGGTGAAGATGTTCTCGGAATCCACAAGGGAAATCACAGGTTTATCTGCCATGCAG
Source organism: Scomber colias (assembly GCA_021039105.1). NCBI lineage: Eukaryota > Metazoa > Chordata > Actinopteri > Scombriformes > Scombridae > Scomber > Scomber colias. The sequence goes on along the minus strand of JAJDFG010000232.1, from coordinate 128,326 downwards.
TAGTTGTGCAGGTTGTGCACAAGCGGGTTCTCCTTTGCTAACAGTGCCTCCATGCGTTTTAGTGGTGCACTAGCTTACTGGTTCACTTAAAAAAAAGGTTCACTTAAAAAAAGGTTTGTTTTCTTGACGTATGCCTTTATATGGTAAGAGTTCTCCACAAAATAAGGTTGTTGCCAGTTCAACACGGTGTACTCACCACTGCTCTAAGTTACCTTGAGTAATGTATAAAAGGAATATGTTTCACTAAATTTTGCTCTCAGCTCCCGAACATGCATGCACTCACGCCGCCATCTTGGCTCCTTCTCCATTCGGAGTTACTTTTCCCCTGCAGCAGCAACTGTAAGTAACGTCACATTAGCAAAAAGACGTCACTAATGTGTCACTAATTTTACTAGTGAAAGTCCGACGCGCATCAGAGTGGAGCATAACGTTAAACTGTGTGAACTGTAGTGAACGCAAGCAAGAAGCTGCTCAAAGAAACATGTCCTGTCTGTGTTTCACAGGAAAGCATCAGACAGTCAAAACACATGCTGCTGCTGTTTTTCTTCTTATAAAAGGCCTCGTTTAGGAGGAAGAAATGTAGGCTAGAGCATTTTCACACTGCACTTTTGAAATTAAATACCTTTTTAGTGTATTTATTTAAAACAATATTTATTTTCTAAATGAGTCATTTAAAAATATTTTTATTTGCAGCCCATGCAGTAATTTTTTCAATTGTTTCAGATAATTGTACATTAATCATAATTTAGGTAATAATAATTAATTAATAAAATCCACTCATTTATTCTGGAAATTTTCAAAACGTTTCTTTAGTAGTTTTTGAAAACAAAGGTTTGACTGTATATCAGGTGAACTTTTATATCCCTATTTTGGCTGCAAGCAGAAATGAATAAAACATAGAATGAGGCATTATGTAGAACAGAAAAAAAACATTGTAATGTATATTTGGAAAAGGTGGACTTACTGATGAATATGAACATGTTGGAGGATGCATGCAGAAATGAGAAAACTGAAAGTGAGGCATTCTATATAACAGAAAGAAAACAGTAATGCAGCTTTATTTGGACTGGTGGGCTTACTGAGGAATGTGAAGATGTTGGATGCATACAGAAAACCAGAAAAGGAAGGAAGAGTACTATAGAACAGAAAGTTGTAATAGGCTGAATGTTGTTTATAATGTTGTGCTGTAATATAATGGTGAATATGAGAATACACTTTATATTTCACTGTAATATTACTGGTAAGTGAAAGTTAATACAGTCAGTACACATTTTTTTTGCCTTGATCATTGAGCCTACCTATTCATTAGATTCACATTCACAAGAAATGTAGCCCCGACCCCGTCCAATCAGTTTGGTCTTTTTAATGTCCCGTCCCCAGCAAAAAATATACATGCAGGTTATGCTGTTATATTGTCCCTACCAATGTTGAGACCAAACCTACGCCCTTGCTACATTCAAAAGTTAATACACTGGTTTGATGACAAACCAATCACCAAAAAGGCAAATTTGGTGCAATTAGATTCCTCACCATGCCGTCACAACCTGAGCTCAGTAATCTGTGCAGCCTTCCTCCTTCTTAGCAATAATCAGAGTTTGAATACAATAGTTAATCACTCAAGCAGAATATCGGCTGACCAATGGGAATCATTCCAAGAATTGATATACACTTTGTCCATATTAGGAGTGGGGGGAAATTTCTGATTCGCATCGCGATTCGAACATGGACGAATCTGAATCGATTCACACACGTCCAAATTCAGATTATTTAAATCGTTTAAATGAAGTAATACAGACGGTTCTAAAATGCGGAACATCTCCGGGACACTGGAGTGCACCAGGAGCCGCACAGAGAAAAACAAACAAGGCTGACTGCAGCTACTCATCCCACCGTGACGTCGGAGCAGCTCCTTCAATTTAAAAGCAGACGTGTGGAAACACTTTGGCTTCTAAAACGTTGACGGCAGAAGCGAACCGGACAAGAGCCTCGTTGTATGTAAACTGTGTCCAGCTAAAATAAAATACTCTAGCGACCCTGCAGTAATGTTCTTTTATCATGTTAAATGTTCTGAGTTAATTAAATGTTTCGGATTGAATGAGTAGGTAGGGGCTGGAGTGCGAGTGTGACGGGGACGAGGGCTGTGTGAGTGTGTATGAGCCAGCTGGAAGAGAGAGAAGCAGTAATAAACTGCAACAAACATGAGAATACTTGTTACCTTTGGTTCTGTACAACAAAGTTGTAACTTTCGAATTTGCATGCATTTCCATTAGTTTAATATAATGGAAATTAACTTTTCTTATAACAAATGCACTTTAAAAAAAATGCAAGTGATGACTGCTTATTCAGTGAGACAAAAAGAAGTGCATCAATATACATAAATTAAAGATGCATCAATAATCGTTTTATAATCAAATCGTAGCATCTGCATTGCAATTGTAATCGAATTGTGAGGTGCCCAAAGATTCCCACCCCTAGTCCATATTCACCAAACACAGTGCAATACAACTGAAATTGGTTCACAGAGTCTCAGTAAAGCTAAGCTGATAAAGACTTATCCAACTGCTGGGTTAGGGTAAGGGTTATTTTATTATCTGAATCATATTCCATGACCAAAAAGGAGCAGGATGAAGAAAATTACATATATCAACTACAGTAAAATGTAAATAGATTCACTAAGTGTTTTGACAAGCTGCTATCAAAGCCCAACCTTAGCTTTTGAGTGTTTCCTGATATAAAATAACACACCTGTCCAATTTTATTTATTTATTTATTTATTTCTCCACAGGGACAATGTACATTATACATTTTCAGAGAAGTAAAAACGTAAATGCCCCCAATTGCAGCCAAGGGCTGATTTCCATGGGTAGTCCCCCTGCCAGATGTTACCGGCACAATTCCTAAAATTAATAGCGTCACATTATAAGTCGTTCAGTGACTCATTGAAATAGTACTGCACACATCATGTTGCTTCCAGTACACTATGCTTGTTTAAGCTTTATACTGTGTTTCGAAGTGCAGCTGAGTAGTGATCAGATGGGTTGTGAAATTGCAGCAGTGCAGAATTTAGTACATAGGTCTTATTGTGGTTTTGATTGATCATAATGAATGGCAGTGGTAGATATATTGACATTTAAGGGGTTAAAGTGCTATAGTGCTGATTTCCAAGTGGTGTCAGTTACATAGTAAAGAGCAAAAAAAAAAAAAAGAGCATTTTTTCTCTAGAGTTAATGGCTGACTCTGTCGAGTGATGTGCCCGGAAGCCAAATTGTGTGGGGTGCAACAGAGTATGGCCAAGGTTCAGATGCTCAGTTAGTTGCATCAGCACCCATTTCTCGATTATCTTGGAGGTGGCTGGAAGGATGTTAATAGGCCTATAGTTGTTCATGTCTGTCCTGCCTCCAGACTTGAAGACGAGATTAACTATGGCCACTTTCCAAGAAGATCAAACTACTGAATGTGTGATGGGACAGACCAGTGTCTTTGTGCGCTTTTAAAAACATGGTGGCAAGACCGTGGATGTCCTTGGCCTTGGAATTATTTAAAGAATAAATAATGTTAGCCACTTCAGAGTTAACAGATGGGATTGCTGTAAAGTGTCCTGCATTTAATGTGTTTGTAAGAACTGTTTTCTGATGTGCGTCTGTTGAACTCATCCTCCATGTTGACTTATCTTAACCTCAGTATAATGTCCATTTCCAACAACAAGGCATGTTCTTCTCACCGCCCTAAAAGATTCATGTATTAATTCCAGTTGCTGTAAAGGCATCAATAAAAACAATTCCTGCACAGATGTACCACATTAAAAGTCTTTAACCCCTTATGTTTTTGGTCATCTTTTAATTCAAAACATCAAAAGTTAACAGCTAAGTTTAATTGAGTGTAAAAAAGCAGAAAAGCACAAACAAAGCACTATTTGATAGAAACAGTGAGCAGTAGAGGGATGAGATGGGAACTGTATTTTTGTTTAAGGTTTAAAATATTTTCTTTGTTTCTGACAGGGAGGGAAAATGGTGGACTCTATCCCTAAAGAGGATCTCTTGAGAACTTTACAGAATTTGGGAGAAGATGACTTTAAAACATTTAAGTCGTATCTGGAGCAGCCTGAGGTCCTGGAAGACCTCCCAACAATCCCAAAGAGTCGACTGGAGAAGTCGGACCGGTGTGACACAGTGGATCTGATGGTCCAGACCTACGGTGAAAACACTCTGCAGGTGACCAGAAAGGTTCTGGGGAAGATGAATAAACAGTCACACACCATGATCACACTCTCAAAAAGTAAGTCATGCTTAAACTATTATCAATAAATAACTCTCACAACAGTGAGTTCCAGACACTGAACGAGATTTTCTAATTTCAAGAAAGAATATATTAAAAATATTAAATTTTTTTCATAAATGTAGTGACATTAAAGTGCAACACACTGAGGCATCATGTGACATACACCTGTCACATATAACTGATGGGGTACAGTAACAGGCTTGATGCACATCAATGCTGGGAAATAGGACAGTGGCATATCCTGATGCTTATGTTAGCCTGTGACGTGATGTCTTGGTGGTTAGCACTGTTACCTCACAGCAAGAAGGTCTTGGGTTTGATACCAGCCTGGGACCTTTCTGTTTGGAGTTTACATGTTCTCCCTGTGCTTGCATGGGTTTCCTCCATGTAAGTTAGGTTAATTCTTATGTCAGTGACCATTGGGTTGGGCATCGTTTGGATTTTAACGATTCCGATTCTCTATTTCGATTCCTGTTCTAAACAATTCTCGATGACGATTCTTTGGAGGTGCAGGCCAACAGGTCACAACTTATTTCACAGGATAATTTTTTATTTGACAAACTCTTCACACAGGCCATTTTAGAAAAGGGCAGAGCAAAGCGCGTGAAAATTAATGTAAAATTAAAAAATTAAGTCCTAATAGGAAGCTAACTACTTGCTGTGTGTCCTGTGTAGGTGAAAGTGATATGCAATTGCCATTTCTTTTGTGTCAACAAATTATTGTCAACATGGGTTCATTCACTTTATCATAGGCTTGGAAGACATGCAAAGCAATAAAACGCTGGTTTATTATTAGGCTATTTAAAGTTTAAATACAGATGGTAATATTTCAAACACATAACCTACAGCTTATATCCCCAGAATGCTGAAATTATTATTATTATTATTATTATTATTATTATTATTATGTTAGCCCACACAGTAGTAGCAAAGTCACAATAAACTTTATATCTAAACCTCGGACCTGTACTTCAGACCTGTAGTGAGGGAAATATGATCCGCCGTAAACACTGTGCATTTTATATTGAAAATTAACCCGATATTGTATTTTGTACACGATCTGACAAACAGCTCAAACAGCTTCTTAACGATTCCGGAACCGGTTCCTATTTAGAACCACTTTTCAGGGCCCAACCCTAGTGACCAAGGTAGTCTTATAGAACTGGAGTTAGTCCCCAGGTGCATGTGTAACAAATAAAGTACATGATTAGTCTGTAAAAATCTGCCCACCACCACAGTGAGGGTCAGTTCTGCAGGATGTCCAGATTAGCAGTGTTACAGTACACACCCTTAGCCTCACAAAATATATTTAACGCATTCAAATGGTTACACCCCCTTAAAATCAAGGGCACTTCACAACCCCCAGTGGTTCTTTGGCACCCGCCTGAAGGCGTCACTCATAGGTGATTTATTGGAAAAATAACTTGTGCAGGTGTGGCAGAGCTAAGGGCGGCCTGTATAGGAGCCACCGGAGCTTAACGACCCGACAACACAACCTGGGGAGTCTCACCCCAGGAAATAGTTTAGTAGTTTACTCTTATAGCTTAGACAAAAATAGGCAACACAAGTTCAGAACGTAAGAGACGTTGTTCCAAAAGAAATGCAAATGTATTAAAACTAAACACTTACTTACTTAAAAAGTAATAACTGGAATTGTCTGTAAAGCGAAATGGTTAAAAATGCAAAAAAAAAAACTGAAATTTGAGAAAAGGCATTAAATATTTTTACAATTATGTCATGTGACTTTTTTATTTAAAAGTCAGACAACTTCCAGTAATAAAAACTATATAACAAAAGAATAATAGTGGGCTGGGGTCAGCAGAAGTGCAACTCACCACCACGCATGTGCGCACAGCAATCAGCTATCCAAGGCAAACAGATGCTTAAAAATGGTGTCCCAGTGCTCTTACCACTACAAACTTGTGAGGTAAAAAACACGCTAAAGGTGCCGAGCCTCCACCACAACAGAGCCACCAGCTCCACTAGGAGAAATAAACAAAATGAATACAAAAGAAATTTTAAAAAACCCACAACAACAAATACAGACCAGTTGGTTCAAACTAACACACAAGCTTCTGTCTTACAGTCGGGACTAAAATACTATCAGCTGAACAAAACCTGAAAATAAAAACACTTCATGTTAATGTGAAAGAAATCTAAATCATAACCTACTGCCAATTATAATAATTCTCACCTAGATGGACTGGAGATGATTAACATACATCCGTCATGACAGCCAGGGATTTGGAAACATCCACCCCTGGCAAGAGACACCAATACCAGGCGGACAGCAGCAGGCTAAAACAGGGCACTTAAAAGCTAACAGTTAATTAGTTCATTAAGAATGATTTAACACAACCCTTGTGTATACCTTAAATCATCACCAACCTCAGAGTCAGAGAAAGGCATCCTGTGGCGACCAGCAGGCAGGAAAAGCAGAGAGAAAGAACCCTGAAGCCACAAGTGTTTCAAATACTCTCAGGCTGATAAGGAGGGCTGGACCAGGGAGGAGCTGACCTAGATCTTTTGGGGGTGCATTCACAACTCATTAGGCGTCAAATACAGGCCTCCACAGTGCTACTACATTGGCACAGCCTACATGTCAACTTATCTGTATTTCCCTTATATTTTCCCCTGTGTTTGAAGCACACACTGAGAGCTCAGCTCCACCTGCTGTAAACGGCTCTTTAATACAGGTACATCATCATCATAGCAATAAAGAGAATCTCTCATGAAAAATTTGCTTTTTAAAAGCAGCATAAAGCTGCTGCTGTGTGCTTTTAAACAACAGCTGGTGTTTCACATTCAGAGGTTTGAGGCTGAGCTGCAGGGTTGAGTGGCATTGTGTGGGAAAGTTCATTAGTGCTGTTGAACGTAACCGCTGTGAAACTATCAGAAAATAACGTTTTATTGATCTGATTCAGCGGCTTTCTGACTGTCAGCGCTCCCTCTCTTCATTCACTCTCTAGCTCGCTCCACCACAGCTAACACAACAGCGTCCTGTAGCCGCTTACTGAAAGAGCAACTCTGTCCTCCATTCAGTGTCCGTACCTTTACACAGAACAGCAGCAGAAGCTGAGCAGCACACAGCGGTGAAGAGTTGTCACAATTTAACTCAGTAATTTGACAATGTAATCCACACAAAAGAACACTCAAAATGACAAAAAACTAGTTATTTTCATGCAAAATAAACTATATCTTGTTTGAAAGTATATTGATATATCTTAAAAAGTCACTTTTTACCACTCAGCCCTAACATAATGTTATATTTTGTAGAATGTACAGACATGTTCGGCCACTATGAACCTGTGGCGGTACAAAATAATATATAATATATAATTGAACACTAAGTTTATAATAAGGGCTCAAAAAAGCAATGCATCACTCACATATCTACATATATTCACATATCACTTATGTGCAATACCACAGTCACAAAGTTATCTGGTAAAGAAATTAAGCTTTTGTAAATATTATTTAATATATAAATAATATTATATTATTAGATATGAAGTTATCTTATTCATCATTAACACCTCTTTTGCCTGCTAGAACATTTCAAATGTAATTTTTTTCTTTGCTTCATATTTCCTCATTTAGGTGAGGAACTTGCCAAAGTGAGGACGAAGTTTGTGGAGGGGGTGTCCGAAGGCGTTATTAAGCAGCTCCTGGATAACGTTTTAGATGATGGCATCTTGAATGACGAAGAGAAAGACTCAATAATTACAAAGATTACCAGGGCAGACAAGGCGCGTGACCTTATTGACACAGTGAGGAGGAAAGGAGATGAAGCCAGCAGGAAATTCATTAATCATCTTCGTGTCAGAGATCCTACACTTCACAAAAACCTGGGTTTGTCAGGTGAGTTGACATATTTCACAGGAGTAGTTCACAAGTAGAAGAACTTTATTTTGAACAAGGGTAGACAGAGGGGGAAGTTTCAAACTATTACACTGCCTGGCCAATATGAAGCTTCTCAGTTGAAGATATTTAAAGAAATGTTTTGAAGGAATTCCACATGTGGCCTGAAGTTCTTCAAATGACAAAAAAGCAAGATTGTCATTTTAGCCAATGTCATTTTTACCAACCTTTTTCTTGAGGGACCCTAATTTTTACCATTGCAAACTTTGGTGACCCCAAAAACGATCTGGCAAGCAGTTGGAGGACATTGCTAAGCAATGTCCTGACCCTGACTGACACCTCTCTACAGAAGAGACTGGGCTGAAAGGTTTGAGGGAAGTCTCATCCAGGTCCATTGTTCAGGTTATTAAGTTACTCGGAGAGGTTCACAGTGGTAAGGTGCCAGTGGTGGATGACACACATGACCAGATGTTGTGTTCCAATTATTTGTGAGGCACATTCAGTAGGATGTTGTGGCGTTAATGGTTGTATGATTGTTAAGTGATACATCACAATGTGAGAAATATTTTGATCTAAGGAAATATTTTCTGATGAATCAGAAATCTGTCTTTACTATCACTAAATTATTAGAATTTACTCTAACATTACTCTTTTGTGTATGTTGTATCTTGAATTGTTTCAGAGATTCTTGCCATGTGTCAGAATAAAGTCAAGTCCAACCTGAAGGAGAAATTTCAAAATTTGTTTGAGAAAATCACAAAAGCAGGAAATTCAAAACTTCTACAAGAGTTCTTCACGGAGATCTTCATACTAACACAAGAAGCTGGAGAGGTGAACATGGAACATGAGGTCAGACAGATTGAATTAGCATCCAGGAATCGAGACAGACCAGAAACAAGAATCAGACAAGAAGACATCTTTAAAGCCTCACCTGGAAGAGCTAAACCAATCAGAACAGTGATGACAAAGGGAGTGGCTGGCATTGGGAAAACAGTCTTAACACAGAAGTTCACTCTGGACTGGGCTGAAGACAAAGCCAACCAGGACATAGACTTCACATTTCCATTCACTTTCAGAGAACTGAATGTGCTGAAAAAGAAAAAGTACAGCTTGGTGGAACTTGTTCATCACTTCTTTACTGAAACCAAAGAAGCAGGAATCTGCAGGTTTGAAGAGTTCCAGGTTGTGTTCATCTTTGACGGTCTGGATGAGTGTCGACTTCCTCTGGACTTCCACAACACTGAGATCCTGACTGATGTTACAGAGTCCACCTCAGTGGATGTGCTGCTGACAAACCTCATCAGGGGGAAACTGCTTCCCTCTGCTCGCCTCTGGATAACCACACGACCTGCAGCAGCCAATCAGATCCCTCCTGAGTGGGTCGGCATGGTGACAGAGGTCAGAGGGTTCACTGACCCACAGAAGGAGGACTACTTCAGGAAGAGATTCAAAGATGAAGCGCAGGCCAGCACCATCATCTCCCACATCAAGACATCACGAAGCCTCCACATCATGTGCCACATCCCAGTCTTCTGCTGGATCACTGCTACAGTTCTGGAGGATGCGTTGAAAAGAAGAAGGAGAAGAGAGCTGCCCAAGTCCCTGACTGAGATGTACATCCACTTCCTGGTGGTTCAGGCCAAACTGAAGAACGTCAAGTATGACAGAGGAACTGAGAGAGATTCACACTGGAGTCCAGAGAACAGGAAGATGATTGAGTCTCTGGGAAAACTGGCTTTTGAGCAGCTGCAGAAAGGCAACCTGATCTTCTATGAATCAGACCTGACAGAGTGTGGCATCGATATCAGAGCAGCCTCAGTGTGCTCAGGAGTGTTCACAGAGATCTTTAAAGAGGAGAGTGGGCTGTACCAGGACAAGGTGTTCTGCTTTGTCCATCTGAGCCTTCAGGAGTTTCTGGCTGCTCTTCATGTCCATCTGACATTCATCAAGTCTGGAGTCAATCTGCTGGAAGAAGAAAGAACATCCCAGAAATGTTTCTACCAGAGTGCTGTGGATGAGGCCTTAAAGAGTCCAAATGGACACCTGGACTTGTTCCTCCGCTTCCTCCTGGGTCTTTCAATGAAGACCAATCAGACTCTCCTACGAGGCCTGCTGATACAGACAGGAAGCAGCTCACAGACCAATCAGAAAGCAGTCGAGTACATCAAGAAGAAGCTCAGTGAGAATGTGTCTGCAGAGAGAAGCATCAATCTGTTCCACTGTCTGAATGAACTGAATGATCGTTCTCTAGTGGAGGAGATCCAACACTACCTGAGATCAGGAGGTCTCTCTGCAGTTAAACTGTCTCCTGTTCAGTGGTCAGCTCTGGGCTTCATCTTACTGTCATCAGAAAAAGATCTGGGCGTGTTTGACCTGAAGAAATACTCTGCTTCAGAGGAGGCTCTTCTGAGGCTGCTGCCAGTGTTCAAAGCTTCAAATAAAGCACTGTAAGTGGATGAAACACTGGATATGTTTAATTTAAAATATGATAAATAAAAAGGTTTTTGTTCATTACTAATCCTTTCTTCAGGCTGAGTGGTTGTAACCTCTCAGAGAGAAGCTGTGCAGCTCTGTCCTCAGTTCTCAGCTCCCAGTCCTCTCGTCTGAGAGATCTGGACCTGAGTAACAACAACCTGCAGGATTCAGGAGTGAAACAGCTTTCTGCTGGATTGGAGAGTCCACACTGTACACTGGAAACACTGAGGTCAGGATTAAGCATCTATAATATTGTTGTACTGAACAATGACAATAAAGCTAATTCTGACTTTTTATACAGTTGCTGTTTTACATTCGAATTCATGTCAGATATTCTGTTCAACATCTGTGGGATCTTGGTATTTATATGATTAAAAACATTGTCCCATCAACCTTTTTATATGTCCAGTATGTCAGGATGTCTGATCACAGAGAAAGGCTGTGCTTCTCTGGCCTCAGCTCTGAGGTCCAATCCCTCCCATCTGAGAGAGCTTGACCTGAGTGACAACAACCTGCAGGATTCAGGAGTGAAGCAGCTTTCTGTTGGACTGGAGAGTCCACACTGTACACTGGAAACCCTCAGGTCAGTAGATAGCATCTATAATTTCCCTGTCCTGAATAATGACATTGTTTGCACGCTATTTTACATTCCAGTTAATGTCAAATATTCTGAACAACATATGTAAGGTACTTATATAATTTAAAAAGCCCCATTGTGTTATCAACCTTTTTATATTTCCAGTCTGTCAGGATGTCTGATCACAGAGGAAGGCTGTGCTTCTCTGGCCTCAGCTCTGAGATCCAACCCCTCCCATCTGAGAGAGCTGGACCTGAGCTACAATCATCCAGGAGACTCAGGAGAGAATCTTCTGTCTGTTGGACTGGAGGATCCACACTGGAGACTGGACACTCTCTGGTATGTGTAGAGACCTTTTAAAATGTAGATAAAATCAAAGAAAGTGTGTTTTCTGTAAAATACAGATAAATTCATTCAAAGACTATATTTACCATGATCCTTTGTTTTCTTCAAATAATCAATACATCTTTATTTAGCGCCAAATTACAATAAAAATCATCTCAAGGCACTTTACAGAGAGCAGGTCTAAATTGTGCTCTTTAATTTAATTTAAAGAGAATCAACATCCCAACATGAGCAGCACTTGGCAACAGTGGCAAGGATTCCTGTTTGTTGGGTATGTTAAATATGTTTTGAGTGCGGGGGGCAGACTGTAGCCACAAGTGTGGGAGGAGAGCTGTGTGTAGTCGTGAAGTAGAAAACTAAGGGTGAGGCTGAATAGTGTGTTCTGGCAGTATTTTGTATCAAGAAGCACAAAGTCTTTCTGATAGTTTATTCAGTCGTCTGCAGGCAGAATCCTTGCTATCAGAGATGAATAATAAGAATTCCCATTACATTCCCCCATTTGAGTATATTACGTTCACAAATTAACATTAATCAAACTAACATTAATCATTGAAATCCAAAACTGATTATCAAAAAAAAGTCTAAATATATATCCCCAGGAAGAGCTCTTGTTCAGTGAAGCATTTCCTAGTGAAACTGACAGTTCCTTGTTGTGGTGTGTTGTCATGACAGATTGGTGAAGTCACCTGTGTCATGCTCCAGAATCTAGCCGTTGAACCCCCGTAATTGGTGATGCTGATGTTTGCACATGTTGATGCTCCAAGTCATGTCTTTCACAGTTCTGTCCTTCAGGAAAACTCCCAGGGTAAAGGCTACCATGACGCCTAGGGTCTCAGAAATGTTCAATGGTAGTGGCATCTACCTGTGCAGACATAGCAGCTGTCGTTTGTAAAAGTGTACATTTTGGATTCGAATAAAAAAGTAAACCAAAATTGGATCCACTGGGATACTGAAAAATACATTTGCAAGGTCAACAACAGAGAACCATTTACTGAGAACTTGAGAGAGAATTGTGTGTGGATTTGGTACATTTCGTGCATGCGTGGACTGCTGCATTTACTGCTTGCAGATCCTGTACAAATCTCCAATTATCGGGTTGCTCAGCATCTCTGATTTTCTTTACAGGAAAGATTGGTGTTTGCACAGGAGATTTTTCACATGTAACAATTACTCCTGTCCAAGGATATTGATTTTGCATGGCCCATACAAAGATTTTAGTGTGATCACAACTGGTTAGGCACCTTTAATCAGTCCTACATCATATTTTTTTGCAAGTAGAGTAATGTAAAAATATTCTATACCCCTGCATTTTTAGAACTTTAATCTAAAAGTAAACGATCATTGATGGTAATATTCAAAGCTTTATTAATGTGCAAAAGGACTGTCTGCTACAGTCTCTATGGGTCCCAGACCCGAAGCTTTCCCAAACAGCGGTCAGTACCTGCCCTGTTAATAGAAATAACACCACTATTAATAACCCACTATTATTCCTGAATTTACTCACCAGAAAGACAAGGATGTGTGCCAGAAAAAGGTTCCTTGATCACACCAGTGAGTGGGCGTCGGTCCCCACGTGTCAGGTCTCCACGTGTCAGGTCTCCCGCTTCTCTACCCTCTTTGACAGGGAGGTTTGAGGTTTTTGGAGTCCCAGACTCCAGCTGTATACAGACTTAACCTACAGCGCTGAGTCCCGAACGCCGTCTCACGGGTGATCCTCCGACAACGCCAACTGTTCTGGCAGCAGAACAGAATCAGCATTTCATGTAACATAAGTGGTGTCATGGTCAGCAGATTATGACACACACATACATCTAATCATATGACATAGTTACTCATTTGTAGACAAGATGAATAATAAGAATTCCCATTGCAAGTGTTTTTTGTTTAGGAAGCTTCCTAACTGAGTGAAATGACCCAGGAGTATCTAAATGGCATCTATGACAAGAGCTGGTTGAATTCTCTAAATGCTAAGGAACCATGATTCAGTGCTTCCTTTCTAACCTCCTGTTTGATACAAAAGAGCAAATGATAAACAACAATTTAAAACAATAAACAAAGGGAGGAAAAAATAAAAACTTAAAGCTTGCTGTGTCACTGGTATTGGCAACCTTTGCTGTAAATCAGTATGGAAACACATTATGACTCACCTGTGATAAATTGTCTGTGCCCATGTGACTTGAATTAGCCAATGAATAATGACTTTCGTGTTTTAAAAAGCCATCTGTTATCCACTGTTCCTTTGTCACAATGGTGAAGACAAAGAAGCTGTCTGAGGACATCAGAAGTGTGATTATTAGCAAACGCAAGACCTCTAAAGGGTATAAGGCCATCTCCAAAGACCTTGGTATCCCTGTTTCAACACTGCGTAATGTTATTAAGAAGTTTGCCAAGCATGAAACTGTCAAGAACCTCCCTGGACTTGGGGGGAAGAGAAAAATTCATCAATCAAACATCCAAAGACCTGAAGGCCAACCTGTAACAGTCTGGGGTCATGGTTTCAACAAGTACCGTACGCCACACACTAAACCAAACAGGGCTTTATGGGCGAAGGCCAAGGAAGACACCATTACTGAAGAAAAGACATAAAAAGTAAACGACTAATCTTTGCCAAAATAGAGCTTTTTGGCAATGTTTGTTTACAGACGGCGCAATGAAGCCTACAAAGAAAAGAACACCCCACCAACAGTTAAGCATAGTGGAGGATCCATAATGCTGTGGGGCTGCTTTGCTGCATCTGGTACTGGAGGCCTTGACCGTATCACAGGAATCATGAAATCAGAGAATTATCAAGCCATATGTCCTACCCAGTGTGAGAAAACTTGGTTTGACTCGAAGATCATGGGTCCTCCAGCAAGACAAAGACCCAAAGCACACATTCAAAAGCACACAGTAATGGTTGAAAAGGAAAAAATGGACTGTTATGGCTAGCAATGAGTCGTGATCTCCATCCGATTGAAAATCTTTGGTATGAGCTGAAATCTGCCATTGAGGAAAAGAAACCTGCAAATGTTCAAGAGCTTGAACAATTTGCAAAGAAAGAGTGGGAGAAAATACCAGCTGAGAAGTGCAAGAATCTTATAGATGGCTGCAAGAAACGTTTGAAGGCTGTCATTACTGGCAAAGGGTGTGCAACCAAATATTAAAGAGGGGTGCCATTATTGTTTCTTCTTTGAAATTACAATATATAAGTTAAAAAAAAATTCTTAAATTACTTTAGACCTCCAATTAAAAGATCCTGATGATATAAATTTGGTACATTTCCATTTATTTCTGAAGATATTGTACAGATTATGCAAAAAATGAAGGGGTGCCAATAATAGTGAGCAGGACTGTAAACCCACCCTAGGCTCTGGACAGACTGAAGGTTACGATATTGTAACCCTAGTTATATTAGCACAGGCGGAGTCCTCTACTGGACTCTATAGGTATAACCCTCCTCCAATCGCATAGACGTGATGGCCCACTGAAAATTAGTATGCACGTAGCTGGCCAATAGGGCATGCCTATCTGACCCGCTCTCTCCAGTTGGTATAATAAGCAGGTGCATCACCATCTGCCCTCATTCCACGAAACTTCAGCGTAAGGCGAAAGAGCGGCAGGGTCCTATGTAGAGGGCTCCGCCTGTGCTAATATAAATAACTACAATATTGTAACCTTCGTTATAGCTCACACACGATCTATGTATTCCCTGCCGCGGGAGAGGCTTCGCCCACTGACCAAGCCAGCTACTTGTTAGGTACCAAGACCCAGTCACTTAATTGATCTTAGCTGCCCTGCAGAGTGATAACGGATCCAACTAACCTTGCAGGGATCTCCATCATTAGACCTCCTCCACACCTCACTGACTGAGTCCTAGCAGAACACAGCCCAATGCAGGTGCATGACGCCCTGTGGGGGTCAAGCATGAAACACCTGACACAACCCTCCTCTCACAGGTCCTGTGTCCCTACAGTGAGCACAGACCTTGAAAAGGAACCAGACACATCCAAGAGATAGAAACTTATGAACGGGCAGGGTGTAGACCATGATGCCCCTGTACATATGTCCTCAACACTCGCACCACTGAACAGGGCCGTAGACCCGGACCACAGTGGGGAGCTCCCGGCCCGCTTGACTGTAGACTGAGAAGATACACTCACACAGCCACCTCGCCAACCGTCTCTTGGACAGGGCTCTGCCCGCTGTCCCGTCACCATAACACACCAAAAACTGGTTGGTGTTCCTGACGGTTGACATTCAGATTTTTAAAGTACCTTCTAAAGAAAAAAGGGATTTCATATTTCTTACTTTTTGTATCAGTTGATGAAAATTAACCATTAAATGAGCAAGTCATTATTTTGAGATAGTAAATCATTTGAGATACTTTTAATATCAGAGACATCCTAGATACTTTTTACTGGACTCTGCTGGTCACACCATATAACTGGAAACAGAAGGTTACATAAGGACATACAGGTGGACACTGTCAGGTATGGACATAAACATGCTCCTTTTGTCTCCTTTTGATATTGAAGTGATGACTGGCTCTATCCTCAGGACAACATGCAGAGATCAATATTTAATCTAGTGATTTATCATGTGGGAGGACATATTTGTTCATCACATCTTCTTCTTCAGGTCTTTTCCTCTCAGACTTCAGTGAAAGAATCCAGCAGACAGTTGAGACAGATGAGTTTCAGCCTGTTTCTGTGTCACTCTGACAAACTGAGGAACACTGCTTCATGTTGAACAGCAGTTAGGACTCATGTTGGATAGAAAATCATTCTGACTGTGTTTCTTCCTCCAGGGTGGACCATGGTGGAGAGCAGTGGTTAAAACCTGGTCTGAAGAAGTGTAAGTGTGGATTGAATTTGATTCATGACAACTAAACAGCACACAGTCAGTTTCTCTTTAAATACAAAGTTGGTCTTTGTGGTATTTATTCATTAAAACATTACTGACAAAATGTGTCATCATGAAACTTTATAGAAATGAACAACAGATCAGAAGTTAAAACAGATAATAAATCCATCAGGTGTGTCAGATGATAAACTGCTGCTGTGTTGTTTCTTCTTCTCTTCATCAGATTTCTGTGAACTCACACTGGACACAAACACAGTACACAGATTCCTCAAACTGTCTGATAACAACAGGAAGGTGACATACGTGAAGGACGGTCAGTCATATTCTGATCATCCAGACAGATTTGACACCATGGTTCAGCTGCTGTGTAGTAATGGTCTGACTGGTCGCTGTTACTGGGAGGTCGAGTGGAGAAGAGGAGTTAGTATATCAGTGAGTTACAGAAGAATCAACAGGAAAGGAAACAGTGATGACTGTTCGTTTGGATATAACGATCAGTCCTGGAGTCTGTTCTGCTCTGATGAAGATGGTTACTCTGTCTATCACAATAAGACTAAAACATCCATCTCCTCCTCCTCCTCCTCTGTCTCTGACAGAGTAGCAGTGTATGTGGACTGTCCTGCTGGCACTCTGTCCTTCTACAGAGTCTCCTCTGACACACTGATCCACCTCCACACCTTCAACACCACATTCACTGAACCTCTGTATGCTGGGTTTATGGTCTGGCCTGGATCCTCGATGTCTCTGTGTCCTCTGTCTGACGTGGACACTCCCAGGTAAGAACTGACAGGTAGACACTAGTGTTGTAGTACTCAACACCACATTTTTAGGGTCTTGGTCTTGACTCGTCTCAGACGAACTGGACTCTGGATATTTTCTGAAGACCAGTCGAGACCACAGCTGCAAAGACAGCTTTTATTTTTTCAGTCTTACTGTGACTGAGAGTAAAACACCCACCTTCAACCAATAACTTATTTTACTTTGAAAGTTTTAACACTGCCACCGGGCCGCCCCTCCACCTATGAGCGTTTCACACAGCACACCGGTGTTATGATGAAGTCTGTTCCCCTGTTGACATCATAACACTGGTATTTCACATTCAGAGGTTAGAGGCTGAGCTGCAGGTTGAGTGGAGGTGTGTGGGGAAGTTTATTTGTGCTGTTGAACGTAACCGCTGTGAAACTATCAGAAAATAACATTTTATTGATCTGATTCAGCGGCTTTCTTACTGTCAGCGCTCCCTCTCTTCATTCACTCTCTAGCTCGCTCCACCACAGCTAACACAACAGCATCAGTAAATCTGCCTCTGTAGCTGTTTATTGGTGAAGAACCCCCCCCATCCAGTGTCCAGACCTTTTATACAGAACATAGAGGAGGAATAAAGTAGCAGCAGAACAGACTCTCTGAGAGCAGAGGAGAACAGCACCATGAGAAATTAGGCTAACAGCAGCAGAGGCTAGCGTTAGCTGCTCCTCTCCTCTGTCTCAGAGGGGTGGAGCTGATCCTCCATGTAGCAGACACAGACAGGTGGAGAGTTGTCACAATTTAACTCAAAGTTAACCGCATAATCTGCATGAAAGAAGACTCAAAATGATGATAAATACTGCTGTAAGGAGTTTGATTTGATGATATAAGCGATACAGCAGAATATGAACGTTTTCTCTCATCTTTATACTCACCAGCCTCTTCAATAGGAACATTGTAATCTGATTCAATCCAACACAACAGCTCTGATATAAATTCTACATTTATTAAATTTAGACATTTTCAGTTTTTGTTAACATTGTCAAAAAGTGATAATTCTACTTTTTATGACTGAGGTCATAGTGGGTGATGGTGGTGTATTAGGGTTCATTATGTTGAATGGTGTTCCTACTATTTTGTCCACTCCATTAACATACATGAGAGGGGCAAAATATTAGTAACACCATTCAATATAATGCACCTCAGTACACCACCACTTAGTACGACCTCAGTAATAAACATAAAGTAGAATTATAACTTTTTGGACAATGTTAACAAACATTATAATTCATAACAGAGCTGTTGTATTGGATTAAATTAGTTTACACAGGTTTACCTAATGAAGTGGCCGGTGACTGTATATCATCATATCACACAGCCCTACTGTACATCCATTTGTATTTTACTAACATTCCTACGTAATGCTTTTCTTTTTAACAGAGGAATAATGTAAATGTTGACCCACATGATTATGATTACTGTAATGGTCTCACATTGGTTTGGTCTCAGTCTTTACTACAACACTAGTGGACAGTCTCAGTTGTGGATGTAAAAATGCTCCTTTTGTCTCCTTTTGAGATTGAAGTGATGACTGGCTCTATCCTCAGGACAACATGCAGAGATCAATATTTAATCTAGTGATTTATCATGTGGGAGGACATATTTGTTCATCACATCTTCTTCTTCAGGTCTTTTCCTCTCAGACTTCAGTGAAAGAATCCAGCAGACAGTTGAGACAGATGAGTTTCAGCCTGTTTCTGTGTCACTCTGACAAACTGAGGAACACTGCTTCATGTTGAACAGCAGTTAGGACTCATGTTGGATAGAAAATCATTCTGACTGTGTTTCTTCCTCCAGGGTGGACCATGGTGGAGAGCACAGGTTAAAACTTGATCTGGAGAAGTGTAAGTGTGGATTGAATTTGATTCATGACAACTAAACAGCACACAGTCAGTTTCTCTTTAAATACAAAGTTGGTCTTTGTGGTATTTATTCATTAAAACATTACTGACAAAATGTGTCATCATGAAACTTTATAGAAATGAACAACAGATCAGAAGTTAAACAGAGAATAAATCCATCAGGTGTGTCAGATGATAAACTGCTGCTGTGTTGTTTCTTCTTCTCTTCATCAGATTTCTGTGAACTCACACTGGACACAAACACAGTACACAGAGAACTCAAACTGTCTGATAACAACAGGAAGGTGACATGTGTGGAGGAGGTTCAGTCATATCCTGATCATCCAGACAGATTTGACCGCTACCATCAGCTGCTGTGTAGTAATGGTCTGACTGGTCGCTGTTACTGGGAGGTCGAGTGGAGAGGAAGAGTTAATATATCAGTGAGCTACAGAGGAATCAGCAGGAAAGGACGCAGTGATGACTGTGTGTTTGGAGGGAACGATCAGTCCTGGAGTCTGATTTGCTCTGATGAAGACGGTTACTCTGTCTGGCACAAAAAGAGAGAGACATCCATCTCCTCCTCCTCCTCCTCTGTCTCTAACAGAGTAGCAGTGTATGTGGACTGTCCTGCTGGCACTCTGTCCTTCTACAGAGTCTCCTCTGACACACTGATCAACCTCCACACCTTCAACACCACATTCACTGAACCTCTGTGTGCTGGGTTTGCGGTCTGGCCTGGTTCCTTGATGTCTCTGTCTGTGGTGGACACTCCCAGGTAAGAACTGACAGGTGGACACTCTTAGTTGTGGACGTAAAAATGCTCCTTAAGTCTCCTTTTGATATTGAAGTGATGACTGGCTATCCTCAGGACAACATGCAGAGATCAATATTTAATCTAGTGATTTATCATGTGGGAGGACATATTTGTTCATCACATCTTCTTCTTCAGGTCTTTTCCTCTCAGACTTCAGTGAAAGAATCCAGCAGACAGTTGAGACAGATGAGTTTCAGCCTGTTTCTGTGTCACTCTGACAAACTGAGGAACACTGCTTCATGTTGAACAGCAGTTAGGACTCATGTTGGATAGAAAATCATTCTGACTGTGTTTCTTCCTCCAGGGTGGACCGTGGTGGAGAGCACAGGTTAAAACCTGGTCTGAAGAAGTGTAAGTGTGGATTGAATTTGATTCATGACAACTAAACAGCACACAGTCAGTTTCTCTTTAAATACAAAGTTGGTCTTTGTGGTATTTATTCATTAAAACATTACTGACAAAATGTGTCATCATGAAACTTTATAGAAATGAACAACAGATCAGAAGTTAAACAGAGAATAAATCCATCAGGTGTGTCAGATGATAAACTGCTGCTGTGTTGTTTCTTCTTCTCTTCATCAGATTTCTGTGAACTCACACTGGACACAAACACAGTACACAGATTCCTCAAACTGTCTGATAACAACAGGAAGGTGACATACGTGAAGGACGGTCAGTCATATCCTGATCATCCAGACAGATTTGACACCATGGTTCAGCTGCTGTGTAGTAATGGTCTGACTGGTCGCTGTTACTGGGAGGTCGAGTGGAGAAGAGGAGTTAGTATATCAGTGAGTTACAGAAGAATCAACAGGAAAGGAAACAGTGATGACTGTTCGTTTGGATATAACGATCAGTCCTGGAGTCTGTTCTGCTCTGATGAAGATGGTTACTCTGTCTATCACAATAAGACAGAAACACCCATCTCCTCCTCCTCCTCCTCTGTCTCTGACAGAGTAGCAGTGTATGTGGACTGTCCTGCTGGCACTCTGTCCTTCTACAGAGTCTCCTCTGACACACTGATCCACCTCTACACCTTCAACACCACATTCACTGAACCTCTGTATGCTGGGTTTATGGTCTGGCCTGGATCCTCGATGTCTCTGTGTCCTCTGTCAGAGGTGGACACTCCCAGGTAAAACATTAACTAGTAATTCAGTTTAATATCAGACACAGGTTTCATTTAAATATAATTTTATTCATAATTGAGTCATCAACATTGTTTTAGTGGACTAAATATCATTAGATTGTAGTCGACTATTGTAACAGGTGGAGGTAGAACCCAGTAGCAGCACAAAGACACAACAGGGAGCGTTGGTAAAGATTGTTCGTACTCGAGGCAGAAGAACACCAGGCAGCAGGGACAGGTATTTACTCAGGCAGAGACGAGGTAGGAAGATCAGGCACAGAAGAGTCGGCAATGGGAGATGAGTCCAAAAACGAGTGCTGGAGAGTCTTGCATCAGGGGCAAAGAACAATGTGGCAATGTGTGAGTGAGCAGGACAGGCTTATAAAGTGTCTTGATTACAGATGAGTTGCAGCTGAGTGTCCAGGTGAACAGAGGTGGGGTGAATGGAAATTTACCAGCAGGTGATGAGAGCTGACTGTGATAACTATAATATAATAAAGTGTAAAGGATAATGCAAGTTAGTCTTGAATGAGTGAAGTATTATGGATGGGTATTATATGTTGTTATGGATCAAATGAACATAAGGAAGAGTTTGTCTGTCACATTTTAAACATATTTATATTTGACATAATGTGTCATCATTTCCATGTGAGCGTCTGGTTTGATATGAGTTTACTTAGTTTATTGAGTTACATCATATCAATTATTCCTCAAACATTCAACCTAATAAAACAAATCACTATTTAAAAACACTCTGGTCATATTCAGAGTTATTAAATAATTAATTCACAATCAGAATATCAATAAACAGCCTTCAGATACAAATAATGAATAAATAACATTCTGCCAGTAGTAATGTTTCATATGTTTCTGAGCAGCACACAGTAGATACACAGCAGGAATGTTTGTTAAATAGATGTAATATAATACAATATAATATAATATATAATATAATGTTATATAATATAATATGATATAATATAATATAATAATAAAATAGAAACATTTGAAAAACACCAATACTAATGGTCGGATCTTATCTGTTGATTTTACTGCAGCCTTTAACACAACCCAAGTCTACATACTCCTGCAATGATTTACTGACTTAGGGGTAAATGGGGATTTGGTGCAGTGGATCAAGAACTTCCTAACTGATCACCCACAGCGAGTCTGAGTCAGGGACATGGCCTCAAATGAAATAGTGCTTCATACAGGAGCTCCTCAAGGATGTGTTCTTTCCCCTGTCTTGTTTTCTGTGTATACAAATGAAATGGTACTTCATCATAGTCATTTTAAATGGTTTAAATATGCAGATGACATGGCACTAGTGGGACTGTTCCACAAGAATGACAGCATATCTGATTATGTTGAACATGTTTCTGAGCTAGAACAGTGGTGTAAGACTAGCTTACTTTTAATCAATGCAGGTAAAACAAAGGAGCTAATTCTCCAACACCACTGATACTAAGCTGTCAAACTGTGGAGATTGTTAACTGTTTGAAGTATTTGGGCACACACTTTGATGATAAGCTGAACCTTACTGAAAATATTGATGCTATATGCAAACAGGCCAACCAAAGATTGGTTTTAAGTAGGAAAGTAAAGGACTTTAGTCAGCTGTAATATTCTTGAAAGGACATATGTCAGCCTGATAGAGAGCATCCTTAGTTAGAACATCTGTCTGGTTTGGTCACCTGACTTTATTTAACAGAATAGTTAAAATTGCAGGGAAAATTATAGGAAGACCTAAAAAAAACTAGAAAACATACACAGCACCGTAGAACACAGAAAAACTATGAAAATATTAGATGATGACATCCACCCCCTCCATTCTGAGTTCAAGCTGCTTCCCCTAGGGCGGCGCTATAGAGTACATATGGCACGTTCATCACATCTTCTTCTTCAGGTCTTTTCCTCTCAGACTTCAGTGAAAGAATCCAGCAGACAGTTGAGACAGATGAGTTTCAGCCTGTTTCTGTGTCACTCTGACAAACTGAGGAACACTGCTTCATGTTGAACAGCAGTTAGGACTCATGTTGGATAGAAAATCATTCTGTGTTTCTTTTTCCAGGGTGGACCATGGTGGAGAGCAGTGGTCAAAACCTGATCTCGAGAAGTGTAAGTGTGGATTGCAGCCTTAAAAACTGTCAGGTCCATCTTTGTCAGAGCCCTAATATCAATTTCAAACATTCATTTGCACTGTGAATTAAGAACCACTGTGATCACAAACTCTTTAAAGTAAGGTTTGTGTCTTACTCATTTTCAGGTTGGTAAGAGGATTTTGTTACTTTTAGACGGAGCCTTTATCTGTTTTTCTCTGTTTTATATCCATCTGAAGTCCATATTTTGGGGTTTGGTGTGTTGGTCAGACAAAACAACACTAGAAGATATCACCTTGCACTCTAGGGGACTATGATAGACCTATTTTTATTCTGAGGATGTTGTGTTGCCTCACTGCAAGAAGTTGAATTCAGTTGAATTTCAGTGATTTCTGTTTTGAGTTTGGATTTTTCTCCTTGTGTTCAAATGTCCAAAGACGTGGAGTGATCATTTAAAATGTTGTTTAGACAGTTTGTTCCACCGTAATGACTGAAACAATGGAAAAAAATATTTGTGAATCCAATTTAACTTTGGTTTTGGGTCTTGAAAACATGACTGTGCTTGTGGTCTTTAGTTAGTTAGTTTTTTTATTTTGACATTATTGAAGGTTTTCCAGTAGAGACCAACAGGAGACATGTGGAGAAAGTCTCTGTCCAGTCTTAAACTGGAACTTTCTCTTTGTGTCTTTGCCACTGGGTCACAAGCTTCATGTCTAGAAGTGAGTTTAACATCTGCTGTGTGTCTTCTTCTCCACATCCTCTAATCTCCCAGCTGATCCATCCATATCCAACCGTATCTAAAAAGAGTATTTTAGATACATTTATCTGGATGGAAAAGATACCTCCCTGTCTCCTGCCACATGATGATTTTGTTAAAATGTTCATCATTTCTAAAAGGTCTCTGTTTTGTTTAAAAGTACCTGTTGGGTTATTTTTTTTTCTGGTTATCTTTCAGGTTCAAAAAGTGAAAATCTACAGAGGAATCTCCCAGCAAGGGACGTTGCCACAGTGGGGGAAAGCAGCACAGCAGAGGACTCTCCCAGCAGGGGGCACCAAACCAGCAGAGGAATCTCTCAGCAGGGGAATCACCCAGCAGAGGACATCGTTCCAGCAGTAGAAGAGGCTGCGCTCAATACGGACACAGTTTGTTAACAGAGTGTCTGAACCTAATCTAGACAAGCTTCTGGATAAACTTCTTGAGTTTGAAGTTATAAATGATGATGAAATGCAGTTAGCCAGCACAAAAACAGGAGCAAACAAAGCTCGAGAAGTGATCGACACGGTGCAAAGAAAGGGAACTGAAGCCAGCTCACGTTTTATTGACCTTAACCTCTCCAGACAGCTCAACTTAAGCTGAGTGTGATGATGAACCTGTATAACAGCGGACTGTTTTATAGTCTCAGGTTACTTATTTTCATCTTTAGCTGGCAGCTGAAACTAATATGAAGCTTCAGTGTCCAAATGAGTCAAATCTTCGTCTTCTATGTTTCAACGTTACAGTGTTTTTAGTAGCAAAGTCTTTTTGTTCCTATACTTCCACCGAGTTGAACAGGAAACACTAAGAGGAGATAAGATGGTAAAAAGACTGTAAATGTGTCAGATATCACTGATATGACTAACTCAGACTGCTGAAGCTCAATAGAAGCTGATCATCTATTTTTAAATGACTGTGTGGACACACTGTGATACAGTCCTCCATCACTTTACATTGAAAGCACATTAGAAGGAGATCTGTTAATAGTCAGTATGAACATGAGGAATGATTACAGCTATGACGTGCGTTCAGGGCCAAAGGCCAAAAATACAAGACAAAGTGACATTTAATTAAAATTGTTTACAGACTCAATCTTGTCACAATTTGTAGTTTATTTGCATACTTTCATGATAATTTTGCCCCAAATTTCATTTTAAAAGTCCTTGAATCTATGATAGAACAGCTGCGCAGTTTGCCTATATCGAAATGAACGGTGAAAGATCTCCTCGGGACTGAATTGATGTGTAAAAACTGTGACTCTGATATTCACTGGAGTAAAGTTTTCTTGGAGCAGCATCTAGCAGCTGTTAGTGGCTGTTAGTTATTCCATTTTATCAGGATCTTAAAGTGAAGTTTTTCCTGAAAATGTCCACCAGACATCCCAGTCTGTTTGACATCAGCTCAGTTTGTGTTCAATCATTAACATCAACGTATGTTTCTATGTGATGTATGTATATAATAACATGTATGGGCTGCTTTCCTTTAGGTTTTCTTATTCACTGCTTATTCAGAGTTCATCACTTGTTTTTTATCATATCATTGTTTTTTCTCTTTGCTGTAATTGATGTCTAATGTTATACTACTTCTACTTTTATTACATTATTTGTGTATTTATTTAGAACATTTATGACAAAATTATTATATGTGATGTTTTTCAATGGTAAAAGTCTTTTAGCTTCTAATAATTAGATCTCCACTTGGAACTCATTTTTCCTCTCAGTTCTGGATTATGGAGATGTCGTATATTAACACATTAATACATTCAGTGTCATGTAAACTTTATTTTAGATGTTTTTTATGGTTATATAACTGTGCATTTTTAGGATATTTTACAGACAGGGTGATGAAATAAGAAAAAGCAGTTGTTGAGGACCCGCTCATTATATTTGGGCAGTGATGAAAGAAATATTGAGATCATTTACTTAATTCACATTTAAGAAGCTGAATCAAAACGATCAACCAATTAAGAGTTCATCAATTGTTTTGTTTTTGTTTTTGTTTTTTTACATATGATTGTTTTTTCTCTTTGCTGTAATTGATGTCTAATGTTATACTACTTCTACTTTTATTACATTATTTGTGTATTTTTTATCTAATTAGAACATTTATGACGAAATGATTGCTGCAAACATGATCTTTACAGATATTAGATATATTTCTCATTTGTGATGTTTTTCAATGGTAAAAGTCTTTATTTTAGCTTCTAATAATTAAATCTCCACTTTGAACTCATTTTTCCTCTCAGTTCTGGATTATGGAGATATCATATATTAACACATTAATACATTTAGTGTCACGTAAACTTTATTTTAGACTTTTTTTATGGTCATGTAACTGTGCATTTTTATGATATCTTACAGACAGGGTGATGAAATAAGAAAAAGTAGTTATTGAGGACCTGCTCATTATATTTGGGCAGTGATGAAAGAAGTATTGAGATCATTTACTTAATTCACATTTAAGAAGCTGAATCAAAACGATCAACCAATTATCAGAATAGATTAATTTAATTATTCTAATCAATTAATCAACCAATCATCATTTTGGTGTCTGAAACAGTTGCAGCCATCAGATGTCCTCATAACGAATCTAAATTAAACAGACTGTAGTGTAGACGAGTCTCCACTAGATGGAGCCACAGACCAGGTGACATCCTGGTGTGTGTGTGTGTGTGTGTGTTCTTGTCTTTCTATCTTTGAGGGGACCAATGTCTGTAGAAAACCAGCATTGTGAGGACATTTTAGTCGATCTTCACAATTTTAAAGTGTGTTTGAAGCTTCAGACTTGGTTTTCAGGTGAAAGTTAGAGTTAGGTTAAGAAATTTACTGGTGATGTTCAGGGCGTATGACTTTTTACTATCATATTAGAGTTTATAATGTTTTGAATGTATTTGTTGAGTTTTGTGTATATCGGTTGTTTTTGTTTTTCTTTTACTTCTTTTTGTTTCTTTGTGTTATCGAGGCAGATGTTCTCCCACTCTGAGTCTGGTTCTGAGGGTTAGGGCTCTATGTGGAAAGAGCCTTCACATGACTCTGTTGTGATTTGGCGCTTTATAAATAAAGATTGATTGATTGATTATGCCATCCTATATGTTGTTAACCCCCCCCCCCCCCCCCCCATTACAAACGCTTAAATTCATTTTTTTGTGTATAAATACTTAATAATACTTTTCACAACCTTGAACTGTTGTAGAAGAATATATTCAGTGATTCTTAATAAATATTTTAACTTTGACTTTTCATAATGTCTGTGTCATTTTTCTTTCTTTCTTTTTGGGTTTTACACTAAATTAAAGAAATTGTCGTATATCTTTAGAGGAATTCACCATGATGACGTGACGTGACGTGTCAGATCTTTAATAATGGAGCATTTAACACTCACTGCTGTTCTGACCGGCTCTTCTCTGTAGCAACAGCAGCTGAGGCTCATGGGAAATGTAGTATTTGGAGCTTTTCACCAAACTGACAGAAACAAACTTGATTTGTCAGAAAAAGTTGGAATAACATCATCCAGGAGAGTCCTGAGTGTTTAGATACTTTCAGGAAATTAGTTTTAAAAACCGAATTTAGAGAAAAAGATCACCACAAAAGTTTTAACGTCTTTTGTAAACATTGCAAAATCCCTCTCCGACCTGACCACTAACAGGCTGCAACCATGTTTTAAAGTCTTCAACCTCCAGCTACTTCTGCTGAATGTCCATAACACTAAGGCTATGTATTTTTTCAACAAATTATCAATTTTATATACACATATTCAAAGAAAACTGATATTTTTTCCTTCTAAATCATTTAAGATTTTTAATGCCTGTTGGAATCTAATTTAATGCTTTTTAATGTCATTTTAAGGCCTTAATTTTCACAAAATTCATTTAATGACTTTTTAATGCTTTTTAATACCCAGCAGAAACCCTGATTACCTTTCCTTACTGACTTTTAACTTTTCTTAGAAGTTATGTTTCTGTTTCTCTTGTTTACCAATTTTACCACACTCACACACACAGCAAAATAAAATAATGTCCTTTAAAAAAAAAAAAAAGAAACAACCGTTGCAGGCCTGAGTCGATGCTTGGGAGGTAGAGACCTAAAACAAATGGCCGCTTCACCTGCCGCAGCAACAAACAAAATAGCACGTGCACTGGTCAAGAGTTACTCACAAGTCCTGTAGCTGATAGAGGGCAGAAGAGGGATGGGGCAGAGGCGATGCTGAGAGGAGAGAGGAGGGACGTGACCGGCTGGTGGACAACAACAGTCTCTCTGGCTGCAGAGCGGGAGACATCTACTCTTCCAAAGGGTACAAGGAGGGTTTCCTGCTCCTGTCTGATAGATGTGTACGACAGTCTTTCAGTCACTTATACTTTTCACAAAAGCTTTTTTACTTTTCATATAATGTCTTTACACACATCACCATAATAACACACACTAACTACACACTGTAGTTGCTGTGTGTTGTATCTGAGTGTGTGATAGGGACAAGGGAAATGGATGACTGAAAGACTACTGCATTTTCATTTTCCATTATTATGTTGACTAACCAGCTTGCTGACCCCGAACCGTGGTAGAGGGCCTCATGTAAAGGTAGGTGTGTGTGTGTGTGTGTGTGTGTGTGTGTGTGTGTGTGTGTGTGTGTGTGTGTGTGTGTGTGTGTGTGTAGGCCTACCTTGTTTTTGTTTTCTCTTTACTTTATTATATTGTGTTGCTATATTTTGTATTCATTGTGTTCTTTTATGCTATGGTCGGACCCCAGGAAGAATAGCTTCAGCAAGGCTGCAGCTAATGGAGATCCTAATAAAACTAAACTGTAACATTAGCTGCTAGCAAAGTGAATAACGTGCAAATATGCTAACGCGCTAATCGCGATTAGCATCATCTCTATTTTACATGCATGAATCATGAAGAAACACTACAAATATATACACAGAGGGGTTTTTACCTGCTGCAAGTGGTTTTATATCTGATACCATTGATGTGACTCTGCATCCATCCAAGCATGAAACACACTGCGATGGTTACACAGCTCATGTGTCTGATAGCTGTTATCTCCTCTACATCCCGTCTCTATACATCTCCAACTGGCTGACATGTGAATTACAACCAGTGTGATTGAACACACGTAAAATGAACAACTCTTTGCCCTGCAACACTAGATTAAAAGACTATAAACATGCTTCACAGCAACTAAACTACAAAACAAACTACACGGTCCGTTATCACCATCTAGTGGACAGATAGAAGAACTACACCAACTAGTGTGATTTCTCTGACACTGACTGGTTATACTGGTTTTAAAGTCGTATTATTTAGACTTGTAGCATGAAGTTATGAGGATGTGACGCTGTAAAGGTTCCCTTATGATGTCACGTCCCGTTTTTATTTCTTTATTTCTTACAACAATGACAGGCAGCTGTTCAAAAAGCAGTGATAATGTGCAAACCGCCAGATATCAGCGAAGTTATAAGATACAGTACATGGGAATTATAAATTAATTAATTCATTAAAATGAGAACATTCCCTAGAAAAAAGACAAATCAAGTATTGTTAACAATCAAGTCACTTAGTAAATGTATCCTCATAGGCTTATCACCAGTATTACTGCTCATCTCAGAATATTCACAGAAAAATAATAAAGACAAAAAGTTGTTTGAATTAATAATGGCTCTGAACACGTCCAAGCATATTGTAGGAATGGAAAATAATTCTGAATGAACAAGAATTTAAAGTACATCACAAACAAATGTAATCCACAAAAAAATGACAAATTCCTGTAATGTTGTGGTGAGACCTGAAAATATCTTTGTAATAACTGATAAAGTAGACACCATATACATTCACTGAACGAAGATTATGAAAATAAAATATTTCTCACTAGAAATGTAATCAATAAATAAAATGAATAAATAAAAGGAAGGGTAGACATTTTGTTTGTTTTTACAGACAAAAACTTGAAAGTCAAACAACATGAAATAGCAAAGAATACGGCAGAAAAGCCATCTCACACTTTTTGAGCCATTATTATGACACAAGTACGTTTTGTGCTGTGGATCAACATAGCTATGATACATTTTGGTATGAGACTGGGTTGAGAGGTCTAACTGCCCCAAAATTCAGATTCAATCAAGTCACAAACCTTCTTCAACAAAAAACTGGCTTCAAATAATTGACAATTAAAAAACCCACAGCTGGATTTAAAACAATATGCATGCAGTAACTACTGTATTCATATCAGATCTAGCATTTCTTACAGTCAGTTTAAAAACAAAATTGCTTAAAAAACTAATTTATAGCAGTGACTCTGACAGCTTGGTGGAAACTCCCCCAAATGTGGGCAACCCTGACCCAGAGTACATTTACCCCAATATGGCACAATCTAGATGTTCAAATTAAACATTAACCAATAATAAAATAACATATTTTACACATTAAACATTTATTTGAAGACGTCTCACTGATATAAACCTTAAACAGAGGTGTGATATCAGTGATAACAGCTTTCTGTAATACTCACAGCTGACATACTGTCTGAAGGTAAAATCAACCTATCAAACACTCTTCATCCAATAATCAACTCAAACAATGAACCTTTCACCAAAAAACCTCAAAAACCTGCACGATTCTGTTAAACACTGATGATAAAAACTCTCCATTCAACCAAAAACTGGGAAAAAGACGAGCTGTTACCAACACTGTCAATTATTAACACAACTGACACTAAAATACAACTGAGTTCACTTCACCTGTCAAACATGTTCCTTTTTTTCTTTTTCTTCAGGATGTAATATTTGATAAGACTGTACTGCAGTGTTTTCACTCTATTATTGTGATGTATTTATGAGACATACTGTATATTTATGTGTTTTATGTTGTTTGTCTGTAATCATCTGTGTTGCTGCCACTCTGAGCCAGGACTCTCTGAAAAAGAGCTTTTTCATTTCAGTGAGGTTTTCCTGCTTAAATAGAGTTTAATGTTTGTCTACAGTGTTTATGAGGACACATGATATAATAATGCATCATAATCCCTGAGACCAAACTTTATGATCCAGCTGATAAAGATTTTTACTGTCCGTTAATGTTTGACTTTTATTACAGATGCTTCAGTCTTTAATTTAGAGCTGCTGTTCTGTGATCAAATTCCCTTAAAGAAGACTTCAGGTTAAAGATGAATACAGAGAATTGAGACCTTAAAAAGCTCCTGCTGTCAGTTCCATGTTTGTTCTTCTTCTGGTTGGTTTCCTGCTTGAAGCTGCTGATTCATTTCACCTTCACTCATCAGCTTGATTCAGATGATTTTCAGCATCTAAAGGTAACGTAAGCAACAGTTTCATCATGTTTGTGTCAGCAGCTGTTAAAATGATCTGATAACAGTACAGATGGAAGTTATACTGATGACTTCATTTTCATTGTTGTTGTTGTTGTTCATTTGTTGATGCATTGATGGAATGAACTAAACTACAGAAGAAATAAGAAAAG
Source organism: Scomber colias (assembly GCA_021039105.1). NCBI lineage: Eukaryota > Metazoa > Chordata > Actinopteri > Scombriformes > Scombridae > Scomber > Scomber colias. The sequence goes on along the minus strand of JAJDFG010000232.1, from coordinate 97,041 downwards.
CTGAAATCAAACATCTTTATTTCACATGTCAAAGTTTGATGTGAAATAAAGTCATGTTCTGTTTCTATAAATCGTGTCTCAGTGAGTCTGAGAAGTTTCTGCTCTTTATATTTCTGATGGAGACGATGTTCTACACATGCAATGATCCCTTCACTAAACTGAAGAAATACTGAAAAGTGTTGTAGTTGCTGCTGTGTTGTAGTTGTTTTTATCATGATAAACTGATTAGTGTTAGCTCTCCATCATGTGTGAGACTGTGACTTTGTCTGAATTTATACAGTTGATTCAGTTGCAGAGGCATCTTAGAGTCACGTGTTCAGCCAACAGACGCCATTAACCATAATCTCTGTTCAAATCTTGTAGTCATGTCCACCATCTTGGTTTCAGTGATCGAATTCAAACCTTCACAGTTCATCCTGTAATGTTAATATCTCTCAGATCTCTTGTTGAGACTGTTTTCAATGTTTGGTTCTTGGTCCCTGGCCTCAGAGTGATGCCTGTCATTATATATTAAAATTAAAGATTTTTATTGGCTGTCTTTTACAATTACTTGTCGATGATAACCAAACCTGTTGCTACTGTGTACCAACAAGATTTACCTGAATATGAAGATGAACTGTGTGCATCAATAGATCACACTCATGTGTTTGGCCTATAATTACATTAGCAACAGCATCACTAGCTGGCAAGCTAATCAGATCAATAAACAGTTTGATGAGCTTTCAACACAACACTGACTGTTCTGTACAGACTGATGTGATTATGTTCTGACACATTTGACATGAAATCAACTCAAAGTGTTTGTTTTTCTAAAAGCTTTTCTTGTCCTTGTTAGAGAAGTTAGGTGACAGTATGGAGTCTCCTCCTTCATCACATTTTAATCAGCAGTGTCACTCAGTCAGTGAGGGACATTCACTGTCCACAGTCCAGCACAATGCAGCCTGCTTACTGATGAACTGTAATAAAAAGTCATAAATATGTTACAGTCAGAGATCTCTGACAATGTTTTAGTCTCAGAAATAGTGAAATCATCTTTTCATTGATGATATTCAGTTATTGAAGCAGCTGAGAGCTGCAGCAGCAGCAACATGTTTCTACTGTAGCTCTGCATTTACTGTTTAGTTTCACACATTTTACATGAACACTCTCATTCTCTCAATGCTTCATTTTTCACTGTAGATGATGTTTAACATCAAGGTTCAAAGTTCTGATCATTCAACCATATAACCTTCTGAAATAACATCCTTATTGTCCAATACTGACTAAAGGCCACAAACATGATATGATTATAGAAACTCTGTTTAATGTGTTTATGGCTCAGTTTAGACTCACAGCTCACAGTTAAGTGGAAAAAGTTCATTGACTTATTTTATGGCTTTACATCCATTCTCCGTGCAGAACAAAAACCCTTCATTCAAAACATCATGATCTATTATATTTCCTTCATGTTTGAAACGTTTGCTTATTTTTGATGTCTAAAATCTTAAGGAAAGAAAATATGATTCGACCAGAACATTTTCAGTTAATTTCAATTAAAAGCAACAAACTCTTCAGTAGTTTTAGTAGAATAGTTTTGAACAGCAGTGAAGTTGTACAGCAGACAGTCAGTAGCTCCATCACATTGTGAGACACACATAACACTTATTGGATAAATTCACTGTTGGATTTGGTCTCTTCGAGATCAGGATGCAGAATAATAGATGATAATCATAAAGAGATCAAATCATGTCTGTTATCAAACATTCCTCCAAATACAACAGATTTGACATAAACTGCAAAAATGTTTGTATCATAGTTTTATAAAAAGGTTCAGCCTTATTTTAATAACATAGTGTGAAGTGTTGATGTGAAAACTCTTTGACTGTGAAGTTATGAGAGTGTGACAGCGTCCTCAGATTGATGATGAAGGACTGATGAAGGAGAATCAGCTGCAGCTTCTCTCTGTGTTTCCTCTACAGGTGAAGGTAGAACCACTCTGTGACCACATGTGGATCTGAATTCACCTGGTGAGTATTTTCTTCTTTCTGACACACAGCTGGATGAAAATAGATGCATGTCATCAGTTTTTAAACACAAGTGAACTATAACTTGCTGCATATGAGCTCTGTAGTGGACAAAATACAACTGTATGAAAAGGAATCTAGTTAATGCAGTTTCTTCAACATGTATCCACAGTGGAAATCTTACAGTAATGACTAACTGTGGAGCCATCTGGTGGTAGAATAAAGAATGACAGTGTGATAGACAGCAGTGTGTGTGTGATGTGCAGCTGGTTGTAATGAATGAGCATGTTGTTGTGTTTGTGTGAAGGTGTTTCTCTGCTATGGATCAGAGTGAGGACAGAGAGGACGGAGTCCCTCCCTCTAAAAGCTCTCTGTGTGGGGAACATGACAGCCAGACCAAAGCTCAGAGGTGAGATGAGGATCTCTAACTGTCCATCACTGTTCTCCACTCACATCACTCCACCATCATTATTCACACTCAAAGCTCTGTGTGTGTTGTGTTGAAGGACAGAGAAGCAGCTCAGACCAGACTCTGATGAACTCAGCCAGCCATCTGTCAAGAATCTGCTGTCGATGTTTGAACCTGCGAAGTTCAAATATAGACATAAATCTGCTGATCAGAGGTAAGAAGAAACCTGGACTGTCCTCATAAAGAACAAAACCAAACAAAAGGAAACACACAAAAGAAATCACAGGTGGTCATGGGTGCTGATAGCAGTCCCAACAGCAGGTGTAACATTAGTGGTTGTCACTAACATCACATTTGCGGTAGAAGACGCTGCTGCCTCTGGTCTTCAGAGTCAATTTACTTGCATTTTCTTTTCAACATCACTATATAATGACTACCACATAACAGAGAAATGAATAATGCCGATTCGGTGCCCAGACTGAGCAAATATATTGCCAGTATTCACTAATCAGGGGAGCTCATGTTTTATTGAGGAGAGCCAAGCTCCCCCTGGCTTCCCTGTAGTTCACACCCTGAGTAATGGATTATGTCAAATTCATTAAATTGCACTTCTGAATCCATAATCATGATGGCATTACTCTGTTTGTAGAAGTATTATGCTTTAGTAGTTTAGTAGTACTGATATATCTACCTAAATTGTTAAATAGCCTACTACTTTAGGCTATTTAACAATTTAGGTTGATATATCAGTCATTTTAAATTGATAATTGAAACTATGATATAATGCAAGTTTACAGTATTGGTGTAAATGCCAACATGTGAAGATGGATTGAGGACTTTTTTAACAGATCGCCCACAGACTGGCAGGATGGGGTACTGTTTCTCCCTAGTCCTGACATTCAGCACCTGAGCCTCACAAGGTTGTTTGCTGAGTCCTATTCTCTTCACCCTGTATACCTACAACTGCACAGCGATCCACAGCACCAACTAGATCAAGTTTGCTGATGAAACGACTGTGGTGAGGCTGATAAAAACAATGACAAGGCAGCATATAAAGACAAAGTCCAAAGATGGACTGTTTGGTGCTGATAATAACCTAGCACTTAACCCCACAAAACAAAGGAAATGGTCACTAACTTCAGGAGGAGAAGAGAGGAACCTGCTCCAGGATCAACACTGTAGTTACACTTGTTTTATCTCTTCTCTGTTTCCATCAGGATCCATCAGCAGAGACCAGATCCTCCTGAACCCAGCTGTGCGTCCATGAAGAGTGACTGGTCTAATGATCGACCTGTTAACTTCAAACATGGACATCAGTCAGCTGATCAGAGGTCAGACTGTAAAATGTTTGTCTGTTATTATCCAACTCTCATAAGAAGAAGTTTAATTTATTTTGGAGATGTATTCTTGACTAAGGTAATGTTTTTCTGTTTTATGTAAAGCACATTGAGTTGCCATTGTGTATGAAATGCACTATATAAATAAAACTGCCTTGCCTTGCCTTAGTAACTAAAACTGTTTTTACACACATTGGGCCAGATGCAAGAACCACTCATATGCAAAGATTTGTTCTTAAACTATGCGTACGAGTGATTTACAAGGATTTGCTGCATTCACAGAATTTTGGATTTTCTCTTAGGTACAAACAAATGAGCAGCACTTGGCGAAAAACTCTTTTCTAAAACCTTTTAAAGGGAAGAAACCTCAGGGAGAATCGGACTGTAATTGGCCCATCTGCCTCAACCGATTGGAGTTGAGAGAGAGAGAGAGAGCGAGAGATGGACAGGGAGAGAAGGAGAAAAGGGATAAAGAAGAGAGAGACACAGTGACAAAAAATCAAACAACATTTAATAAAATAAAGCAGTACATAGAACTTATTGAATGTATTAAGATGGATGGAAAAGGGGGGGGGCCCAGTGCATCATGGGAGTCCCCCGGCAGTCTAAGCCTATAGCAGCATAAACTAGGAGCTGGAACCGGCCCCAACTATAAGCTTTATCACAAAGGATCGTTTGAAGCCTACTCTTAAACGTAGAGAGGGTTCTGCCCCCCGGAACCAATCTGGTTCCACAGGAGAGGAACCTGAGAACTGAAGGCTCTGCCTCCTGTTTTACTTTTAGAGATACTAGGAACCACAAGTAGACCTGCATACTGGGAGTGCAGTGTTCTAGTAGGTTCATAAGGTTCTATGAGCTGGGAGCGCAGTGTTCTAGTAGGTTCATAAGGTTCTATGAGCTGGGAGCGCAGTGTTCTAGTGGGTTCATAAGGTTCTATGAGCTGGGAGCGCAGTGTTCTAGTACAGGGGTTCTCAACTGGTCTCACTCTGGGACCCACATTTTCCCATGGTCATTAAGTCGCGACCCACTTTTATAGTCCTTCAAACTACGCAAATGTAGTTTTTAAAAAGCCTTTGAAAACTCAAGTCTTTAACATAAACATACTCATTTTTATTGAGCAAAGTGCATTTCAAAACACCAGAGAACCATGACAACTATGTACAGAATTGAACGAAATAAATATCAAAAGTGCACAAATTAATTATGGCTACAAAATTATATATTTCACTTATATGTAGGCCTATTCAGAAATAATAAGGAACTTAGGAGGACCATTACAACTGCATGGACAAAAAGAAAAAAGAAAATAAATAAAATAAATATCAAACAATTATGAAAGATCTACAAAGCAAGATCTTTTCTATGGGCTGAAATATGTGCCACCAGAAACTGAATCTGAATCACATAATTTGAATTTTGTATTGTTCAATTTGAATCATTGCATTGAAAAACTGGATCTGAATTGTACTATTTGAAATTGAATGTATTAGTTTGTAACAAATCCGTGTATCATTCGTTCTTTCTATTTAATGGCTCTGCGCGTAACAGAGAGAATGTATCATAGCATCATAGACCGTACCATGAATTCCTGCTTCAGGTGATGCTTGTGCTTTAAAAAGTGCAAATGAAGCAGATAATGGATGAGGCTGGGACAAATATGGTAATGGAAGTTTACCATATATTTTAAAATGTGTAATATATTATTATATTTAAAATATTTTATTATATTTAAGATATAAATATTGTAAAACTTTTGTTTAATTGTCGTCAATGTTAATTGTTGTCCGATATATTTTAAAATTTGTAATAATATTAATTAATTAATAATTATTTGTTTGTTTGTGTTTAGACACAATTGAATTTTAATGTAGATTTAATATTTTTAAAATTATTGAATAATTAATATTATTACCAAAAAAAAAAAATTCAATGCAATGATTCAAATTGAACAATACAAATTCAAATTATGTGATTCAGATTCAGTTTCTGGTGACACATAATTCAGCCCATACTATTCACCTAACCTGTCATTTGGGGAAGTCAGTGAGACAGCTGGGCATGTGGTTTATTTTTGATGAGAGTTTCAAAGTCTGGGAGGACAGTAGACAGAGCCACCCTCAGATCATGCTCAGTGTCCAGTCTGTTTCTCTGCTTTGATTTGAGCTGCAACATGGTGGAAAAGCCACTTTCACACAGATAGGTTGTGCTGAATGGTAGGAGCGTTTTGACTGCAAGAGTCGCGAGGGATGGATATTCATTCATCACATCGTTGCACCAGAAGTGGGGAAGGGTTACCTCGCTAAATCTCCTTTTCATCGTCTGGTCACATGACAGCTCCACCAGCTGATGCTCTTCGTTGCTCGGCAACGCAATGCTTTCCATGTCGATGCGGAAGGGGTCGCATATCCAAGCATCATTGTTGCTGTATTTCTCAGGGAAGTAGTTGTCAAACCGAGCTTGAAGTTTAATAAGATGCGCACTGAGGGTTTTTTTCAAGTCATTTTTGGCCGAATTGTCCAGCTGCTGTACTTCATGGCAAGCACTGGGAAACATGTCCAGTCTGTCTTTGGATAAATGATTTATCCACAGTTTGATTTTTTTTTGGAACGCAGCGATTTTGTCGGACTGTTCAAACATATTGTGTCCTCTTCCTTGCATAGACACATTTAATGCATTGAGGTGCTCAAACACATCAGCAAGATATGCAACTCGTGCCAACCAGATTTCGTTATCGAACAGTTCAGCATATGGGGAGTTATTCTCTGAGAGGAAGGTGGCGATTTCTGTTTTAAGTTCATAAAAACGTGACAACACCTTACCCCGCGATAGCCAGCGGACTTCTGAGTGATACAACACTTGCATGTGCTCCGAGCCCAAGTCTTTACACAGCTTTGAGAAGCAGCGGCTGTTTTTTGCGCTCCGTTTTATGTGATTCACCACATTGATGACATCTTTCAAAGCCTCGTCAAGCTCCAGCACCATATCCTTGGCCGCCAGGGCTTCACGGTGCAAAAAGCAGTGGTTCCACGTTGCATTTGGTGCTCTCTCCAGAATTTGCTTCACCACACCAGAATGTTTCCCGGTCATGGCAGCCGCGCCATCAGTTGTAATTCCCACGCAGTATTCCCAACTCAGGCACACTGAGCTCAAATACAAGTCCACACTATTGAAAATGTCCTCTGCCTTTGTAGTGGTAGGGAGATCTCTGCTGCAGAGAAACTGTTCCTGCAAATCACCATCCAATATGTGTCTCACATAAACCAACAAAATAGCATGGCTAGCTACATCAGTGGATTCGTCCATCTGCAGGGCATAGTAGGGGCTTGCTTGGACGTGGGCTGTGGTCTGTTCTTTAATATTACCAGACATGTCATGAATACGTCGAGCTATGGTATCATTGGACAGCGGTATGGTTTTCAGCTTGTCTGCCGCGGACTGACCCATGACCTCTCTCACCATATCCATGGCTGCAGGTAAAATAAGCTCTTCAGCTATTGTGTGGGGTTTCTTTGCCTTAGCAATACGGTGAGCTACGTGGTAAGAGGCACGGAGAGCTTCCTCTTGTTTGGAGCAAGACGCTGTCAGACACTTCTGTGAAGTCCTCAGCTTCTGGAGTTGTCTTTGAAAAAACTCCACCGGCTTGTCTTTACATGAAGGATGTTTAGTATCCAAATGGCGCCTCAGTTTCGATGGTTTCATGCTCTCATTTGCAAGCACTTCACTACAGATAACACACTGGGGTTTCTGTCCTTTACTATCCTCAATGTACGAAAATCCGCATTTTAAATACGCCGGGTCATATTTACGGTTCGCCATTGCAACACAGACAGTTAGCATCAGTTAACTGACAGTTAATTGACAGTTACCATTATATGTCTATGGTTACCATGGCTACCGCGTCTAGGCGGCTGCACGTGTACCTTTCAAAATAAATCATTTTTCAAAATAAAAGACATGTCAAACATCAGATGCACATTAAATATTATTTACTTTTTTTGACCAGCTGTCCGCGACCCACCCAGAACGGGTCCGCGACCCACTTTTGGGTCGCGACCCACCAGTTGAGAACCACTGTTCTAGTAGGTTCATAAGGTTCTATGAGCTGGGAGCGCAGTGTTCTAGTGGGTTCATAAGGTTCTATGAGCTGGGAGCGCAGTGTTCTAGTAGATTCATAAGGTTCTATGAGCTGGGAGCGGAGTGTTCTAGTAGGTTCATAAGGTTCTATGAGCTGGGAGCACAGTGTTCTAGTAGGTTCATAAGGTTCTATGAGCTGGGAGCGCAGTGTTCTAGTGGGTTCATAAGGTTCTATGAGCTGGGAGCGCAGTGTTCTAGTAGATTCATAAGGTTCTATGAGCTGGGAGCGCAGTGTTCTAGTAGGTTCATAAGGTTCTATGAGCTGGGAGCGCAGTGTTCTAGTACGTTCATAAGGTTCTATGAGCTGGGAGCGCAGTGTTCTAGTAGGTTCATAAGGTCAAAAGAACAACTTAATTACAATAATTTGGTTTATAACTCCTAGGTTCCTTACAGTGGATTTGGAGGCCAGAGTAATGCCATACAGAGTAGTTATATCATTAGATAGTGTGTTTCTAAAGTGTTTGGGGTCAAGCACAATAACTTCAATTTTTTCTGAGTTTAATAACAGAACGATGCAGGTCATCCAGGTATTTGTGTCCTTAAGGCAAGATTCATCTGGCTTTATTGATAGATATAATTGAGTATTGTCGGCATAGCAACGAACATTTTTATGGCGTGTTTCAAAATAATATAACCTAAAGGAAGTATATATAAGGTGAATAATATAACCTAAAGGAAGGATATATAAGGTGAATAATATTGATAATAATGATAATGATAATGTCTAACTTTTGTGTGCATGAAGAATTTATCATTAACATGTAGAAACTGAAATCCATCTGATAGAAAGGACTTAAACCAGTTCCTTTAATGAGAATTAAATGTTCATGTCTCTGCAACACGATGTGATGATCAATTGTGTCAAAACCAGCACTAGTTATTCGTCTGATGCAATTAAGAGATCATTTGTAACTTTTACCAGTGTTGTCTCTGTGCTATGATGAGCTCTAAATCCAGACGGAAAATCCTCAAATTGCTGACTGCTTTCTCAAGGATCTTAGAGAGAAAGGGGAAGTTAGATATAGGCCTTAGAGGTAAGATCTTAAGCCCGAGTCCGAGCCCGACCCGACCCTCGGGCCCAAAATGTCAATTATTACGTTCGGGTCGGGTCGGGTCGGGCTTCTCTCTCGCTAACTTAATAAACATGTATGAATGGATTCATCCGTGCGTCTCCAGCGGAGGATTTTTAAAGTCTGTTTGTTTCCGCCTTTAGTAACGAAGACTATAGTGAACCTGGGCCGGGTCGGGCTTTAATACCCGCGGGCCTGGGTCGGGTCGGGCTGGATTTTTTAGGTCCGATCTTACCTCTAATAGGCCTATAGTTGGCTAGAACCTCTGAATCAACAGTAGGCTCTTTAAGAAGTGGTTTAATTACAGCTACTTTAAAGGACTGTGGTAAATATCCTGTTACTGAAGATAGATTGACTATGTTTTATAAAGGAGTGCTAATTGAGGGAAATACTTCCTTAAGCAGCCTAGTTGGAATTAGGTCTAAGAGACAGGATGATGGTTTGGATGAAGTAATCATTGAAGTTAATTCTGCAAAGTTGATAGGAAATAAACGTTCGTAAGAGGAAGTTTGATTAAAAAAAACTGAAAACAGTTTAGGAAACACGAAGATATATAGATTGCCTACTTCTGTTTTAGTTTTTTTTTAGTGTAGTTGATATATACATTGAATGCTTTATTGTATTTTATTTTTGCATATGTTGAGGAGTTGGTTTCAGATACAATTTTCCTGAGTTAAGGTTCTGTAATATTGCTAAAACATAATTTTGGAGGGCTGTTCTCGAGTGTGTCATAGTGGTTGTTTGCTGTATTTTGACTGCCCGTCCTTTTTGTCTGACTTTGCCTTAGAATAAGGTAGCAAATTCTTCACATTTCAAGGATGATCCCTGATTCACTGAGTCAAAGGGAGTTGGATTCAGTAGCCTATCAATGAAACAAAACTTTTGTGTTTCCACTGCTCTCTGCAGTAATCATAGAGAAGTTGGATCTCCTTTCACTTTGAACAGTTTTATTGTGAGTAGCGAGAATAGCACAGTGAACATGTAGCTTTGTTTTTTCCCATGTTCTTTCTGCTTTCCTATAGGATCTTTTTAGATCACAGACATTCTTGTACATCCAGGGTGTGACTTCATCAATGATGTATTTTTCTCAGGATCCATCAGCAGAGACCAGATGACGTTGAACCCAATATAAAGAGTGACTGGTCTATGGGTCAACTTACTGACTTCAAACATGGACATCAGTCTGCTGATCAGAGGTCAGACTGTAAAATGTTTGTCTGTTATTATCCAACTCTCATAAGAAGAAGTTTAATTTATTTTGGAGATGTATTCTTGACCTTAGTAACTAAAACAGTTTTTACACACAATGTAACAATAACAATACATAAAAAACAATAACAGTTTTGAAATCAGAGGTACAAGGATATATAGATTGAATATTTAAGAATTAATTTAGTTTAGCTGATTTTGGTCATTAAAGTCAAATGAACATAAAGTAATCATGTCCTTTTTTCTTCATCTCGCTTAGAAATATTGACAAACCAAAAATGGAAAAAAAATACATAAATGAAATTAAAATTCTTTTCATCAGTATTTTATTTACAGATAATTTTCTTGAGATTTTATATTTATTATGCTATTAATCCATCAGTGTACTTTTTTCAGGATCAATCAGCAGAGACCAGATCCTCCTGAACCCAGCTGTGTGTCCATGAAGAGTGACTGGTCTAAGGGTCGACTTATTGACTTCAAACATGGACATCAGTTTACTGATCAGAGGTCAGATGTTAAAATGTTTGTCTGTTATTATCCAACTCTCATAAGAAGAAGTTTAATTTATTTTGGAGATGTATTCTTGACCTTAGTAACTAAAACTGTTTTTACACACATTGGGCCAGATACAAGAACCACTCATACACACAGATTCGTTCTTAAACCGAGTGATTTACGAGGATTTGCCGCATTCACCAATTTTCTCGTATTTTGGATTTTCTCTTAGGTACCAACAAAATTTACGAGTGGTGCAGACCTGTTGTACCTGTCACACACAACCAACCGGCAGTCCTCCAAAGCAACATCATATACTATAAGCAAGATATGATAATCAATTAAAGACACACATTCCTCAAAAAACACTTTTCTAGAAACCACAAACTTTATGTGTTTAACAGTTTTTAAACAGAGGTACAAAGTCTTTACAGAGACAAATGATCAGAGGTCAGACAGAACAGCCGAGTGTTTTACCTGGATCCACTGTGATAGAACACAACACCTTTAACACTGAGTGTCATTATTTATTCTGAGACTTCATCTTTTCTTCACAGAGTTCATCAGCAGAGCTCAGAGGTTCTCAGTGGTCAGTCTGTCCAGCAGCATCAAACACAGCTGGACTCCATATTTATGGTGTGTAAATGTAAAGCACAGCTACTACTGCTAACTACAACAGCCACAGACTAAATACCAAACTACCATTCTGGTCCTAACAGTCTCCATGCTGCACTCTGTAGACCAGCAGCTTTTCAGTCTGTCACTGATCATTTGATGTTGACTTCTACCAGTTACATTTACATTTGATTCTGTTCCAGCTGCTGGAGGAGAACATTAGCAGGTTTGTGAAGAACGAGCTGAAGAAGATGCAGAAGGCTCTGAGTCCAGATTACCCAGAATGCTTAGAGAGTCAGAGTGAGAATGAGGAGGTGTTGGACGGTGAGGAGGAAGAGCAGAGGAGGAACAGCAGAGAGGCATTTCTGAAGATCACATTGCATTTCCTGAGGAGAATGAAGCAGGAGGAGCTGGCTGAGCGTCTGCAGAGCAGTAAGAGGATTTCATAGTGGAGGAAAATATAAACATCTGCAGTTTAATGTTTACATTTGTTGGGACCTCACCACAAGGGGAACCATCAAATTTTGGGTAGAAGGGAGTGTGTTTGGTTAATAAAAATGAACAATAATGATAATTGTTTCTTATTAATATGAAATTAAAGAATAATTAAACAAAATAATACAAATTAGTGTTACTGAGGAATAATAAAGGACTGTATAAATTGCTGTTTGGCTGATTCTGATCTCTAGCTTCGCCCCAGGTGTGCCCGTCAAAACACAGGTGCTGACAACTCTTCTTTAGTTTGACTGTTTAATTAAGCTCAAGCAACAGTGCAGAACACGGGCATAGCTTTGTGTGAGTGGTTAGGTCTCACGGACGCACGCACACAATTACCAATTGAACCAATTAGTCTCTGGCTGGCAGCTTCTGACTGGCAGTCTCAGCTCTCTTTCTCCACTCTGCACTTTCTGCCGTCTTCAGGCTCGCGTGTGCTCGCTCCCGATGCACCGCGCGTGACTGTCACGCGTATCTGCCTCTGATCACCGTCACACGCCCAGAGTAATCAATACCGGCCTATGGCCCTTTCGTACAACTAGTATCCTACACATACTAATAACTCTTCCCAGACGACAACCTCTTACTGTAAGATGGGCTTGGTACGAGCGGTGTGGTGTTCAAGGCCTGTTAAGGAAAATCAGGGCAAAAGAATGAGCAGTCAACAATTCTCGTGGGTGTTGGTCGTCCACAGGTTCAAACAAGGGGGGGTCTCCCAAGGGTTTTAAGAGCTGCTTTTCCTTAGCAGGCTCTTGTGGAACCAGTAACAGGGTGGCGTTAATGGGAACGCAGTTAAAGTCTTCTTCTTGTCCCAAGGTTTGAAGCTTCGAAGAAATATGGGTGGAGGAATACACGTATACAGGTACCTTTTTAAGCCAGTCACTAATGGAGACCAATGTCTTTGGTCACCTGTTGACTGGTAAAGGCAATCACAGCCAATCAGGGACAAGGACCAAGGGATAATGGGATTCTGAGTTGTGGGGTGATTTGTCCCTAGTCTGAGGGAGTAATGGGGCAGGGAGCCCCTTTCGCGCTCTTTCATTTCTTTGAGAGCTGAAGACAACTCAGAGCAGGCTTTTGTCTTTTCATCTAGGTCATTAAAGTGAAGGCCCAACACATTCTACCAATTTACTGTAGAATCATGTGATTGATTTTATTTGTTGTTTGTTCATTCAGGAACTCATGCTGCAGAGTGTCGATATAAACTCAAGTCTAACCTGAAGGAAAAGTTCCAGTGTCTGTTTGAGGGGATCGCTAAAGCAGGAAACCCAACCCTTCTGAATCAGATCTACACACCGCTCTACATCACAGAGGGAGGGACTGCAGAGGTCAATGATGAACATGAGGTCAGACAGATTGAAACAGCATCCAGGAAACCAGACAGACCAGAAACAACAATCAGACAAGAAGACATCTTTAAAGCCTCACCTGGAAGAGATGAACCAATCAGAACAGTGATGACAAAGGGAGTGGCTGGCATTGGGAAAACAGTCTTAACACAGAAGTTCACTCTGGACTGGGCTGAAGACAAAGCCAACCAGGACATACACTTCACATTTCCATTCACTTTCAGAGAGCTAAATGTGCTGAAAAAGAAAAAGTACAGCTTGGTGGAACTTGTTCATCACTTCTTTACTGAAACCAAAGAAGCAGGAATCTGCAGGTTTGAAGAGTTCCAGGTTGTGTTCATCTTTGACGGTCTGGATGAGTGTCGACCTCCTCTGGACTTCCACAACACTGAGATCCTGACTGATGTTACAGAGTCCACCTCAGTGGATGTGCTGCTGACGAACCTCATCAGGGGGAAACTGCTTCCCTCTGCTCGCCTCTGGATAACCACACGACCTGCAGCAGCCAATCAGATCCCTCCTGAGTGTGTCGGCATGGTGACAGAAGTCAGAGGGTTCACTGACCCACAGAAGGAGGAGTACTTCAGGAAGAGATTCAGAGATGAAAAGCAGGCCAGAACCATCATCTCCCACATCAAGACATCACGAAGCCTCCACATCATGTGCCACATCCCAGTCTTCTGCTGGATCACTGCTACAGTTCTGGAGGATGTGTTGAAAAGCAGAGAGGGAGGAGAGCTGCCCAAGACCCTGACTGAGATGTACATCCACTTCCTGGTGGTTCAGTCCAAACTGAAGAACATCAAGTATGATGGAGGAGCGGAGACAGATCCACACTGGAGTCCAGAGAGCAGGAAGATGATTGAGTCTCTGGGAAAACTGGCTTTTGAGCAGCTGCAGAAAGGCAACCTGATCTTCTATGAATCAGACCTGACAGAGTGTGGCATCGATATCAGAGCAGCCTCAGTGTACTCAGGAGTGTTCACACAGGTCTTTAAAGAGGAGAGAGGGCTGTACCAGGACAAGGTGTTCTGCTTCGTCCATCTGAGTGTTCAGGAGTTTCTGGCTGCTCTTCATGTCCATCTGACATTCATCAAGTCTGGAGTCAATCTGCTGGCAGAAGAACAAACGACATCCAGGTGGTCTGAAACTAAACAAGAATCTGTCAACACGCGTTTCTACCAGAGTGCTGTGGACGAGGCCTTAAAGAGTCCAAATGGACACCTGGACTTGTTCCTCCGCTTCCTCCTGGGTCTTTCATTGCAGACCAATCAGACTCTCCTACGAGGTCTGCTGACACAGACAGGAAGTAGCTCACAGACCAATCAGGAAACAGTTGAGTACATGAAAAAGAAGATCAGTGAAAATCTGTCTGCAGAGAGAAGCATCAATCTGTTCCACTGTCTGAATGAACTGAATGATCGTTCTCTAGTGGAGGAGATCCAACAGTACCTGAGATCAGGAAATCTCTCTGCAATTAAACTGTCTCCTGCTCATTGGTCAGCTCTGGTCTTCATCTTACTGTCATCAGAAAAAGATCTGGAAGTGTTTGACCTGAAGAAATACTCTGCTTCAGAGGAGGCTCTTCTGAGGCTGCTGCCAGTGGTCAAAGCTTCAAAAAAAGCTCTGTAAGTGGATGAATGATGTGAATGAAAAATGTTTAATTTCATGAAAGGCAAAGAAAGTTGTTTGTTAATCATTAATTTTTCTCCAGTTTGAGTGGCTGTAATCTCTCAGAGAGAAGCTGTGCAGCTCTGTCCTCAGTTCTCAGCTCCCAGTCTTCTAGTCTGAGAGATCTGGACCTGAGTAACAACAACCTGCAGGATTCAGGAGTGAAGGAGATTTCTGCTGGACTGGAGAGTCCACACTGTGGACTTGAAAGTCTCAGGTTAAAAAAGCTAATTCTGACTTTACTGCAGTGGATACAGTTGATGTTTTACATTCAGATCTAATTACTGCATATTTGTAGGATTTTGGTACTTATATGATTAAAAACATTGTGTCATCAACCTTTTTACATTTTCAGTCTGTCAGGATGTCTGATCACAGAGGAAGGCTGTGCTTCTCTGGCCTCAGCTCTGAGCTGCAACCCCTCTCATCTGAGAGAGCTGGACCTGAGCTACAATCATCCAGGAGACTCAGGAGAGAAGCTTTTGTCTGCTGGACTGGAGGATCCACACTGGAGACTGGACACTCTCAGGTAAACAGCTTTGATGTTGAACATAAAAGTTCTTTCTTGATCATGGATGTAACGGTTTTAATATCATGTGAATTAGTGAAACCTCTGTAAAAAATGAATAAGTGGACCTAAAGTTATTCTTTAGTGAATCTTTCATCATCTCCTGATGTCCCTGAACTCATCAAAGTCCATCTGTTATTTTATTATTGATGTATTTACTGTTTATTATAAAGAAGTTCACTTGTATCATGAACTTTATTTAGAACTTTCTAACTTGTGGTTGTTTCTTCTTATTGTGTCTTTCAACTATTATTATTATTATTATATATTCAAACCAAATGAATGAACAAATGCATATTCATTGGCAAGGACCACACTGACAAGAAGATGCGTTAAAAGATTTATTAAGAAAAAACAATTAAGAAGCATGTTTTTTCTTCTTGATGACTTTGTTGCATGGAGGCTTATAAGAAGTCCGCCACAACACCTGGGCAGCATGTAATGATGATACATGGAGTATGTAGCAAAAGTGCTGGTGGGCCAGAAATGGTTGGTCACTTGTGTAGATGCAGAGATGAAGGATTTTTTCACAACAATAAATTCTGGGATTTCTGGAATTTCAAGTAGTTTGTGATGATCGCCAAATAATTCAGTAGAGATTAAGAGTTTCACGGTATGGCGATTACAGCTCTAAAATGTTCCTAAAATGAAGAGAAATAAAGACAGACATGTTGATTTAACCTGAGTCTGTAATGACAGTGTGAGGGGTTATGATACTCTACGCTGCAGCTGCACCACCTGAGGGATTTCTGACCTGCACTTTCTGTCTTTGACCAGCACTTTCCTTCTTTGACCAGACAAAAAACAGCTCATACCTTAGTAACGGTATGACAGAAAATTTGGCGGTTTTGGTTGACATGTTTTTTTCAAATTGCGGTATACCTTAAACACGGTTATCATCCCATGCCTAGCTGTAATCCGTTCTTATGTTCTTATGTAGACAAGTAAACACAGTTTTTTTTAATACATCGCTAAATCGCAGCTTAAGTTATCTCATTACAACATTAAACTGATGTTATAGCTATATTGTAACTTGTAACCCAGTAGCAGTAACCATGGATGGTACCAAAGTGAAACATTAGTTGTAGTAGTAACTGTCAACACAGTGCTAGCAGCTAGATGTTATTAGAGTGGAATTAGTAACTTGCAACCCGGATAAAATGCCTTACTGAAATGATATCCGATTAATTATACTAGCAACTGGCAGCCTGGTGCCAATAATAATAGATATACAAAAGGATCCTATGACTGACAACCTGGTGCAAGTGATGGTCGGAGTTAATAATGATAATGAGTCCAACTTTAATATAGCTGCAGTTGAAGGGAATGCATTTCTGTACATGAATCACTGGAGGTGGGCAACAGTTCAGTTGCTGATATTGGGGTCCATTTGTAGATGTAAAGGCGGCCGTATAGAGAGGTGGATACATCGTATTGTAAGTTCAGCATTTTCGATAGAAACTGACTGTAGAGTGGCAGCTGAGGAGGGGAGAGCTGAAAACTTCATCCAGATCAAAATTTGCATTTATGCAATTAGGTGGGAAGTACAATTTATCAGTTGTGGAAATCTGAGGCAAAACGATGAATAACTGGTGGTGGCTTAAGCTTGTTTTTGGAGTGAAAGCTTGACTGAGACTTTCTTCATGTGAAGCACAGATCACAAGAGCAAAATGAACCTCACTAATTACAGTAAAATGTTTTGCTGCCTTAAAAGTTCATTTATTCTCTAATCTTGAAATCTCCTTTTTTAAAATGATTGTATTGAATTTGAATTAGTCTCATTCATACAGCCCCAAATCACGGATTTTCTGTATGACAAGCTCCTCCCTCAGAGGCTCAAGCTGTAGTTTGTAAATTATACATTACAACATTTTTGTATACATACATTTTGTATATTGACTGATCTGTTAAGAGGTTACTGTCTTTGTGCAGTGATATTCACAAAAACGTTCTAACTTGTTTCTTCTAAATTTTAAAAATGCTCCTTTTGTCTCCTTTTGATATTGAAGTGATGACTGGCTCTATCCTCAGGACAACATGCAGAGATCAATATTTAATCTAGTGATTTATCATGTGGGAGGACATATTTGTTCATCACATCTTCTTCTTCAGGTCTTTTCCTCTCAGACTTCAGTGAAAGAATCCAGCAGACAGTTGAGACAGATGAGTTTCAGCCTGTTTCTGTGTCACTCTGACAAACTGAGGAACACTGCTTCATGTTGAACAGCAGTTAGGACTCATGTTGGATAGAAAATCATTCTGACTGTGTTTCTTCCTCCAGGGTGGAACATGGTGGAGAGCACAGGTTAAAACCTGGTCTGAAGAAGTGTAAGTGTGGATTGAATTTGATTCATGACAACTAAACAGCACACAGTCAGTTTCTCTTTAAATACAAAGTTGGTCTTTGTGGTATTTATTCATTAAAACATTACTGACAAAATGTGTCATCATGAAACTTTATAGAAATGAACAACAGATCAGAAGTTAAACAGAGAATAAATCCATCAGGTGTGTCAGATGATAAACTGCTGCTGTGTTGTTTTTCTCTTCTTTAGATCTCTGTGAACTCAAACTGGACATAAACACAGTGAACAGAAATCTCCAGTTGTCTGACAACAACAGGAAGGTGACACATGTGGAGGAGGATCAGTCATATCCTACTCATCCAGACAGATTTGACGGCTGGCCTCAGCTGCTATGTAGAAATGGTCTGACTGGTCGCTGTTACTGGGAGGTCGAGTGGAAGGGAAATGTTAATATATCAGTGAGTTACAGAAGAATCAGCAGGAAAGGAAACAGTAATGCCAGCAGGTTTGGATTTAATGATCAGTCCTGGAGTTTGAAATGCTCTGATGGTGATGGTTACTCTGTCCATCACAATAACAAAGAAACATCCATCCCTTCCTCCTCCTCCTCCTCCTCCTCCTCCTCTGTCCCTCACAGAGTAGCAGTGTATGTGGACTGTCCTGCTGGCACTCTGTCCTTCTACAGAGTCTCCTCTGACACACTGATCCACCTCCACACCTTCAACACCACATTCACTGAACCTCTGTATGCTGGGTTTGGGTGTAAGTCATGGTGGTCTGGTTGTTCAGTGTGTCTGTGTCCTCTGTCTGAGGGAGATTCAGACTGCTGACTGAAGACAGCTGCTGACATCACTGTTCACTCTGTTCACCAGTGAACAATAGAAACAGGAAGTTTCCTTTAGGGTTTCTTGCCTCTGCAGCTGATGTAAATATTATCTTGTAAGCCCATGTTTGCTGGGCAGCTTTGGCTGTTTTACACTTGAATACAAATATTAATTCACTACTTTTTCAGAGTACATCACTTGTGTTTTTCATGGTCTTTGCTTCTTTTTTTATATAGATTCTACATATGTTTTTCATATCTTTTTTTCACAGTCCTTTATTTAACATTGTCATTGTTGATCACTAATTTACATTTAATGAAAAAAATTCTGTCAGGCAAAAATCCAATATGTTTACTCAAGAAACAGGACTGAGTAAACCTGTACTGAAACACCTGGCTAAAGTTTTTGGACAAACACATACAGTTTTGATTTTGTCTGAGGATGATTAATATAGTATATAGATATTTCCATCCATTGCTGCATTCTGGATTTCCTCACCAAAAGACAGCAGACAGCTCATGTTGACAACAGAACCTCAAACAGCAGAAACCCTCAAGATTGTGTGCTCAGCCCAGTGTTGTTCGGTCTGTTAACACATGACTGTGCAGCCACATCCAGAGGAAACAAGATAATCAAATTTGTTTTTTGTTTTTATGGATGACACAGCAGTAGTAGGAAAAGATGAAACTCCCCACAACAGGGATGAAGTTAAACAAAAATCTGGTGCTCAATGTTGACAAAACCAAAGAGATGATTGTGGTTTAAGGGGTTCGCAGTCTGTGGATGTTACGTGCTACAGTGTGTGTGGATTCTCTGCTCCACCAGGTGCTGCCCTCTTCCTCCTGCAGGTGATTGTCACAGCTGTGCCCAGTTTGTCATCAGTTCCAGTATCCAACCATGTTCAGACAGTGATTCTCGTCAATGGATCACTTTTACTTTTCAGTGAACAACTAATCAGCTTCTTGAATTTGTTTCTTGTTGAAGCTTGCTTTTTCTTCATTGGGATCGAATTATAAATTCCCTTTCCTTAATTGTTAATAAATTCTTGTTTTGTTTTTATATTTTGGTCATCCATGTGTTTTACTCTCAGGTTATCTCAATTGTTATTCCCTCATCCCCTAAACAATGAAAACCTGATCATGCTGATGTTTTTTTCTAAGTCATGATATCTCAGGTTCAGCTCTGACTAATAAACAGCAGGTCACAGCTTTGATTCACCTGCGAGCAATTTATCTTAGAATCATAATTCAGTTCAGATTATAGCAATTTTTCCTTAATGCAGCAAGATTACTTTCAATTTACTACTCGTACTAATTCTGACATCATTTGAAGTATATAGTGTGTTTCAACTTTGTAGTATGTGATTAGTTCCCGGATGGTTCACTAGATTCGTCAGAAATGCATCAAGAGCTGACTACTCACACTGAGATTACCCAAGATGCAACGCAACTTCTGAAAAAAACCCAAAATACCAAACATCACGTATAAAATAAAAGCACCAATTCTATCGTTATGGTTTTCTTCATAATAAAAGGCAACGGGTGTTTTATTTTGTGAAAATTACCGGAAGTGCGTTACTCGCTACGGCTAACTTGAGCGGCTCCGAATTCGCAGGAACAAAACTTTAAACAGGTGTTATTTGGACAAATTAGCGTCACATTGTGGATCTAAAGTGATACTTCCTCGCTTAAAAAGGTTAGAAATGTGGATAAAGTGGTTTATTTACAGAGTTAGAGCTAAAATGAAATCAGCTTCTGCCTAATGATTTCAGCTCGGGTAGGAACGAAATGCATTGTGGGTTATCGTGTAGTTTACTACAGTGTAAACTGTATGCTTACTTTCTTAGAATCATAATTCAGTTCAGATTATAGAAATGTTTCATAAATGCAGCAAGATTACTTTCAATTAATTAGTTAGACATGGACTCTGAAGTTATAAGGGTGTGACGACTTCCTCAGATCATACACAGAAACAGTAAAAGGCCTCATAGAAGAGTTCAGGCTCTTCAATGATAAATGATCAAATACCACCATCTAGTGGACAGACAGCAGAACTACATGTGATGTGTGATTTCTCTGACACTGACTGGTTAGACTGGTTTTCACGTCACTCTGATGTTGTTTAGACTTGGACTGTGAAGTTATGAGGATGTGACAGCGTCCTCAGATCAAATGCTCACAGACAGCAGGACTGACGAGGGAGAATGAGTAGCTTCTTCTCTCCCAGTGTTTCCTCTACACATGAAGGTGGAAAGTGTCTGTAAGTTGACCTGAAGTGAGTTCAGCAGGTGAGAATCCTACCAGAGAAATCTGTAAATGTCTGATGAACACCATCACTTTGATCACATTGTGTTGTATCACTGTTTGACTGCAGCTCAAATGTGTCTTCATGCTGATTGGCTGTTTAAAATACCTGTTTGATGGTTGCTGATATAAATATTGATTTAACCCTGTAAGGCCCACTGTCACTTTCAACAATTATTAAAAAAAGGTCTGCAAATGTTTTATTTTCTCAAGACCACATTTACATAGTTAATGGGTCCTATTGTTTGTCCTCACAATGCTATTGGATAGAAGAAGTGTTTATAGTCATCTGGCCATGAACTCACTCTACCTGTAAACTTCCCGTTGAGCTCATTTCCTTTTTTTTGCAGGACTGGATTTGTCAATATTCAAGTAAGTAAAATTCCTGAAATAATGTTTTTTGTGTTAATTAAAATGTCTAGATCATGTACATATTTAGTTGTTTTGGAAAACATTCATCAAATGTGACTTAGAGCTTGTTATGTCTATGTTGTGGTAGTCAAACTAGCCTGTGCTCCTTACACATTACATAAGGACACTGCACTTCCCACATGTTCACTAATTGAAACAAATTATAGTAGAAATTTAAAGTGTTAGATGATTCATTGTAACTAAGTTTTAAATGTGCCTTTCTGTTAAATTTTTACTTAGTTTAGCTTAGAGCATGATTAAACACATGACTAAATTGTATGTAAAACTCCATCATCTAGAGCAGTATTTGAAACTCCCTGTATCTTTGTAGTTTTTTAACTTCTTGTAGCACCTTGTAGCATTAGGAGATAAAAAAACAGGCTCTGAATGATCTGGATCTGTTGCATTGTTCAGGGACAGGTGCGAATGGTTCTGAATGTGAACCTATAAGTGCTCTGGGGGGATGCATGTGTTCCTTTTAGTATGATAAGTAGAGAGCAGAATACTATCACTGCAAGTCAACATAGACTGGGACTGAGACAACCTTCATTCAAACCACATTGAAAGTGAACATTTTGTAAATACAAATTTTCCAGTATTTTTATTAATAACTGCTTATTCATAAAATTATGAATGATGTGTGATTATTACTCGTGATATATACTGTTATGGGGCTAAGTAAGCAATCAACCCTGCAAATCAAAGCTTAAATGTTCTGTATATCTGTTCAGACAAAGTGACAAATACAGAAATCCTGCTCCCAACATTTCCCTAAAAACTTCCTAAAATGTAAAAAAATTGAAGTCTCTTTCATTTCTATATCAGATGCCTCCTAAAACAATATCTGAGAGGTCAAAAAATTGTTGCTCATTTTTTTCTATATCTGGGTCTTACAGGGTTAAAAAATCCATGTTAACTACAGTTATTTTATTATTAACTATTTACATGTATGACTGTTGAAAAAACAGGAAGTGTCAGAACTGGTTGAACAGCTTTGATCAATTTGACTACAGTTCCTTTTTTTAACTGTGTTCAAACTTCCATCTTACAACACTGAGACTGACTCTGTTTAACTGAAGCACATTTAACACAGTTCATGTCTCTAGATGGACCAGAGCCAGCTGTAAGGGACCTTAGAGGCTGCTTAGGGCCCCTCAGCCTTCAGGGCCCCAAACTAACAGAACATGTGAACTATGTTTGAGTTTAACTGTTAAACTTCTACCACAGTTTAAATATTTAAAGATAAATGTAAAGATTTAAAACACAGACTATTTTTTTTCACTAAAACGTAACATGTAACCACTACTTGTAATGAAATAGGCTGTAAATAGTGGCAAGTAACTAGTACAGAAATGTCTCACGTATAGGCCCTTTAGGAAGGATGATAAGAAACACATTCAATTAGAAAGAATGAATTTATTCCACACAGAAGAAAAATATATATAAATCAAGATTACCCCTTGTGTGTTAACTTAGATATGACCAAATATAACAATAAAATAAAATAGACCAATTGAAATGCTGTATACCTTTTTTCAGAGCTTTTCAAATATTAACTGTTTTGGCTCAGACTCTCTCACACAGACAGCAGTGGTGATGATGATGATGAAGATCTTCTGTCTATATTAAAGCTCTGAAACTCAAAAAAATCAAGAAAAATCAAACTGCAGTGAAACTATTTAGCATAATAGAAGAATATGATATTAAGAATAAACCCTAGTCCTTTTAATTTATTCACTTTTAACTTTTATTTAATGTTATTTAATTGTCATTTATAATTTATTTTTTATTTGTCTTTTCTGTTTGCAGCTTTTCCTTTATAACAGTGTAATGATCTTGGTGTGACTTCCTCGTTAAATTATAAAAAAAACTCCTCCCACTGTCAGTTCCATGTCTGTTCCTCTTTTCTTGGTTTCCTGCTTGAAGCTGCTGATTCATTTCACCTTCACTCATCAGCTTGATTCAGATGATTTTCAGCATCTAAAGGTAACGTAAGCAACAGTTTTATCATGTTTGTGTCAGCAGCTGTTAAAATGATCTGATAACAGTACAGATGGAAGTTATACTGATGACTTATTTTCATTTCTTAACTGTATTTTAAAAAAGTCTCCAATCCAATAATCTGAATTTTATGCTTTAAAATGTTTTAAACACGATTTTGAAGAAAACGTTACTTCTATAAAGTTATTTTAACTTCAGTTTCTCTTTTAAATGTATGACACAGTTACAAAACGCAGCAAATAAACTTCTCATCAGAAGTGACAGTTAGAAAGAAGAACTGAACACAATAACAGGCAGACAGTGAAACATGTGACTGAAAGTATGAAATGTTTGTGTGAGCTGTTTCCAGACTGCAGGACAGAAAAGAGTCTTAACTGGCTCCAAAGGGACCAAAGGAGGTCCAGGTTGTTGGTGCTTTGGTCTGTGGCTTTAAAGATTCCCTCCAGATCAGTTTTAAGAGGTCATCATGAACACAACATAGTATATATATCCATATATAATCTGCAACAGTTCACTGTTGGATTTAGTCTCTTCAAGATCAGGATGCAGAATAATAGATGATAATCATAAAGAGATCAAATCATGTCTGTTATCAAACAGTCCCTCACTCCTCCAAATACAACAGATTTGACGTAAACTGCAAAAATGTTTGTATCATAGTTTTATAAAAAGTTTCAGCTTTATTTTTAATAACATAGTGTGAAGTGTTGATGTGAAAACTGTGAAAGACATTTGTTCAGTGTGTGTTCAGTTCTTTGGGGTTCTGTTTCCATCAGACAGACAACAGTGACATTAGTTTGTGGACAGATGAACATGAGTTTCCAGTGAAATCTGTCAGATTGGTTCATGTCCTCACAGAGAGTCTTGGCAGGTTCCTCCTGTGTGTTTGGAGCTGAACTCTGCTGCAAGCTTCACTGCTTTAATATCATCTTGATGCTTTTGGACTTTGACTGTGAAGTTATGAGAGTGTGACAGCGTCCTCAGATTGATGATGAAGGACTGATGAAGGAGAATCAGCTGCAGCTTCTCTCTGTGTTTCCTCTACAGGTGAAGGTAGAACCACTCTGTGACCACATGTGGATCTGAATTCACCTGGTGAGTATTTTCTTCTTTCTGACACACAGCTGGATGAAAATAGATGCATGTCATCAGTTTTTAAACACAAGTGAACTATAACTTGCTGCATATGAGCTCTGTAGTGGACAAAAATACAACTGTATGAAAAGGAATCTAGTTAATGCAGTTTCTTCAACATGTATCCACAGTGGAAATCTTACAGTAATGACTAACTGTGGCGCCATCTGGTGGTAGAATAAAGAATGACAGTGTGATAGACAGCAGTGTGTGTGTGATGTGCAGCTGGTTGTAATGAATGAGCATGTTGTTGTGTTTGTGTGAAGGTGTTTCTCTGCTATGGATCAGAGTGAGGACAGACAGGAGGGAGTCCCTCCCTCTAAAAGCTCTCTGTGTGGGGAACATGACAGCCAGAACAAAGCTCAGAGGTGAGATGAGGATCTCTAACTGTCCATCACTGTTCTCCACTCACATG
This sequence comes from Scomber colias, assembly GCA_021039105.1. Lineage (NCBI taxonomy): Eukaryota > Metazoa > Chordata > Actinopteri > Scombriformes > Scombridae > Scomber > Scomber colias. Next base: position 72,289 of record JAJDFG010000232.1, on the reverse strand, counting down.
ACTCCACCATCATTATTCACACCCAAAGCTCTGTGTGTGTTGTGTTGAAGGACAGAGAAGCAGCACAGACCAGACTCTGATGAACTCAGCCTACCTGAACCTAAGAAGTTCAGTGATGAACATAAATCAGCTGATCAGAGGTAAGAATGTAAAATCTTTGTTTCTGTTAGTTTCCATCACACCTCAGAAAATGTTGAAGTCTTTGTCATGAAGTCATGAACCACTTCTTATTCTTTCTCTGTAGTGTTAAAAACATGAAGTACAGCACCACATCATCAGATCTCAGTATGTTTTAAGGTTGATATGATCGTTCTGACTGATTGTCTGACTGCAGGTTTCTCCTTAGTGATGTCACTGTGGTCCCACATTTCAGAGTTAATTTAATGAGCCCAGTGTTGTTAGTTCTGATAGAAATGAGACCAAACTCATAGCAGGAGATCATGTTTGAGCAGACTGTGTCCTGGAAGATCAGATATGCATCTGTGCTCTCTAAGCTAGTTAGCCAAGCTAACAATGTCAGTTTGTTGTAGCTGTGTGGATCAGTTTCTTACTGCAGGTTTATGTAGAAACACCTGATGTGTCGTAGCTGTCGTCCAACAACACACACAATCTTCAGGATCAACACTGTAGTTACACTTGTTTTATCTCTTCTCTGTTTCCATCAGCATCCATCAGCAGAGACCAGATTCTCCTGAACCCAGCTGTGTCTCCATGAAGAGTGACTGGTCTAATGATCAACCTATTACCTTCAAACATGGACATCAGTCTGCTGATCAGAGGTTAGACTGTAAAATGTTTGTCTGTTATTATCCAACTCTCATAAGAAGATAGAAAGCACAAACTTTATCTGTGTAACAATTTTGCAACAGAGACAAAGTAGTAAAAACATGGAAACATTAAAACATACAATTAACCCCCCCCCACACACACACACACACACACACACACACACACACACACACACACACTAATAATTAAAAAACACAAGTAATTCGAAAGAGAGAAAAATAAAATAATAGAATAAACCATTAAATATAAGATCACAGCATAAAATAATGATTAGCTTTAAAATCATTAAAAGGACATAGAGTGCAAATGAAAGATTAAAATGTAAAGTGCTTTAGAAGAGCTCAATCATAAGCTCAGGAGAAGAGAAATGTTTTTAACCTGGATTTAAAAATGATTTCAGTTCTGCTGGTAGTTTGTTCCAGTTGTGTAAAAGCTGCTTCATCATGTTTAGTTTGAACTCTGGGCTCAACTATCTGACCTGAGTCAGTAGATCTCAGAGCTCTGGGCTCAACTATCTGACCTGAGTCAGTAGATCTCAGAGCTCTGGGCTCAACTATCTGACCTGAGTCAGTAGATCTCAGAGCTCTGGACTCAACTATCTGACCTGAGTCAGTAGATCTCAGAGCTCTGGGCTCAACTATCTGACCTGAGTCAGTAGATCTCAGAGCTCTACTGGGTTTATATTCTACTAACATGTCATTCATGTATTCTGGACCTAAACCATTCAGTGATTTGCAGACCAATACAGGGGGAGACTCATCACGTTAAAGCCTCTCTCTGGGTGTCTTATGTGTTGTTTTGGATTGTCTTGCCTCTTGTCCTGACGCACAAAATAAAAAATGTTGGAGCTTAACAGCTGTACTTGTGACTTGTTAAGGCAAAATGCATCTGCTTTAAAGAGGTGTCTGCGTTCCCAAAAAAATGTTGAAATTGTCAATAAAATCTAGTTCAATACCTCTGATTGTTGCTTGATAACATCAAGCGCTCCTGTGTGTATGACGAGAGATTTCACTGTTGGATGCTCAGCAGTGATTTCCAGAATTTTCTCTGAGATATCGGACACCATGTCGTCGGTAAAACAGAGTACTTTGGTGTTTTTGTTGCTGCAAAAGTATTTTATCTCATTCACAGCTCCGTCACCCACTATCAGCGTTTGAGGCCCAGTGGTTAGCTCTTTCTGCAGCCTTTTAGTATTTGAGTTAGCCACATACCTTTCCCTGGTGCTGGAAGATGACCTTTCTTTTGGGGAGTCAGGTTCTTGTCAAAGCGGAGCAAATCTGTTCTCTAGTAGAATCCCTTTGTCTTGCGATGGCAGTGTAGGCCACCCAGTTTCATCACAAGTCTCCGGGTGCTGGGTTCTGCCTGTTAACCATCTTCCCATATCTGAGGGAAGCTGTTTATCTGTACATGATTTATGCTTTGGCTTTGCACCAAGAGAGTTCCAGGAAGGACTACTGGTTGATTTACTGCCGTAACCACCAGCCTCCTGCTTCTTGGTGTTGCTAAATAGCTGTCTGTTAGCCTGCTCCTGTCCACTGATTTGGGTCATCAGTAGAGTGGTTTCATTCCCATATTGTCCGTTTACCTCCACGTTGATTTCGAGTTGCTGAATTTTCGTCTCCAGTACCGCTATCTTCTGGAGAAGTTTGTGGTAATCATCCGTGGAAAAGGGAGGCATCTTGCTGCTAATTAGCTTAGCTTAGCTGGGTTTCTCAATCCCAGTCACTATAGTGCAGGCTTGTGCTGCTGATAGGCCACACTCACAAAGTAAAAGAGTTTAAATAATAGTGGTAGCCTTCAGATACTTTCATAAATTAAGCTCCCAGTGATATAGAAGTATCCCGGACCCACTTTCCATAAATTTTGGAGCAAAATGACAGGATTTCAATTGAAACTAGAAAATTCCAGGGAAATTTTGAGTGCCACGGGGCTACTGCCGGGATGAGTACACGATTTATTTCCAGTGTTCAAAAGTCACCCTGATCATATAACACTAAGTAACTTTTACTGTGGCAGTATTAAGTACATCTTACTGGTCAGTATCAAGTGTAACAGTAGATGTAAGCAGAGAGTAGCACACAGAGCACAAGGCAGTAGCAACATGCACTAACTCTAAGCACTACACTACAGCACTTTACACTTCACGTATAATGTTAGCACACTACACAGTGTGTACAAAACACACACATACACACACACACACACACACACCTGCCTGGCCTGCATTTGAGCAGTAAGAGTGTCAATAACTGACACTTCCACTCTAACTTTGAAAAAAAAAGAGGATATTTGATTGACTAAAACAGTTTTTACACACATACACTGCTCCTACTCAGAGGTACAAAGTCTTTACAGAGACAAATGATCAGAGGTCACACAGAACAGCCGAGAGTTTTACCTGGATCCACTGTGATAGAACACAACACCTTTAACACTGAGTGTCATTATTTATTCTGAGTGTGAGGAATTTTTTGGGTATCTATACAATTACTTTTATTATCTCTGCTTTATAACCTTAAACGTTATAAACTTCCCTTCTTCAAATGTCCACTAGGAGTTACAGTATAGAAGCTGAAACTGTTTGTTGCTCAGACTGTGTGTCCTTCTCCATGCTGGCATGTACTGAGTAAAAGAGAAAGATTCATCACTCCGTCGTCTGTACTTCTTCAGAAACTTCTAGTAACAAAAATTCTACAACATGAGGCTTCATCTTTTCTTCACAGAGTTCATCAGCAGACCTCAGAGGTTCTCAATGTTCAGTCTGTCCAGCAGCATCAAACACAGCTGGACTCCATATTTAAGGTGTGTAAATGTAAAGTGTTGTAAGTGACTAAGTAAATGTAAGTGTCACAATAATACCTAATACTTCAAAAGGTGTTGGAGTCTCAAAATATTCAATCAAGCTGAATGCAGTGTGCATCCAATGAATTTCTTGCCAGCAGCAAAACCAGGAGCCAAACCATGCAGCAATTATACCATGATCTGATAATATTAACTAATAATTTTGCTGACTACCACCAAGTGAATTTCAACCAATTAGTTTTCCTTCAAAACAACCTTATCTCATGGTAGTACAGCTTCTTCGTTTTGGTGGCTACCTCACCCAACTTTCGGTTGTAACGGACCTCGTGCTTGGCATGAGATTTTCATTCGTAAGCAGTTTTGGAAACTCAGTCCTCAAACCTCAGTATTTTTCCACCAGAGTTTCCCATAGAACATTCAGCTAGTATTCAATTGCTTCAGTACACGTCATTTCAACTGTTCAGTTGTTTTTCTTACTTCTTTTAAAATAATAAAAGTGTGGTAAATTTTATCACGTACTTTTCAATATATAGTTATTAAATCACCACTGTGCTTATTGTCTCAGTAAGTGCAGAGTCACACACAATTCCTTTATCATAATGCCCTCAGTTTTGATTATCATTAGCAGATAATAGTCAATAATCAAGTTCCCTTTTTAGCAGATACAATATACTACAACAGTCACAGACGAAATACTAAACTACCATTCTGGTCCTAACAGTCTCCATGCTGCACTCTGTAGACCAGCAGCTTTTCAGTCTGTCACTGATCATCTGATGTTGACTTCTACCAGTTACATTTACATTTGATTCTGTTCCAGCTGCTGGAGGAAAACATCAGCAGGTTTGTGAAGAACGAGCTGAAGAAGATGCAGAAGACTCTGAGTCCAGATTATCCAGAATGCTTAGAGAGTCAGAATGAGGATGAGGAGGTATTGGATGGTGAGGAGGAAGAGCAGAGGAGGAGCAGCAGAGAGGCATTTCTGAAGATCACAGTGCACTTCCTGAGGAGAATGAAGCAGGAGGAGCTGGCTGAGCGTCTGCAGAGCAGTAAGAGGATTTTAACAGATTTAACATGATGGAGAGGAAATGGAGGCAACATGGGCGAGGTTTATATTTCAAACTCTGCTGTTAATATGATGCACACATCTGCATCAGATCTATGAATTCTTCAGAGCTGAAAACAGTCAGAAACTGTCATGAACTGATGAGCTGAATAGATTTCATAGTGAACGAAAATATAAACATCTGCAGTTTAATGTTTACATTCTACCAATTTACTGTAGAATCATCTGATTGATTAATTTGTTGTTTGTTCATTCAGTAACGTTCAGAGCTGCAGAGTGTCGACGTAAACTCAAGTCTAACCTGCAGAAGAAGTTCCAGTGTCTGTTTGAGGGGATCGCTAAAGCAGGAAGCCCAACCCTTCTGAATCAGATCTACACACCGCTCTACATCACAGAGGGAGGGACTGCAGAGGTCAATGATGAACATGAGGTCAGACAGATTGAAACAGCATCCAGGAAACCAAACAGACCAGAAACAGCAATCAGACAAGGAGACATCTTTAAAGCCTCACCTGGAAGAGCTAAACCAATCAGAACAGTGATGACAAAGGGAGTGGCTGGCATTGGGAAAACAGTCTTAACACAGAAGTTCACTCTGGACTGGGCTGAAGACAAAGCCAACCAGGACATACACTTCACATTTCCATTCACTTTCAGAGAGCTGAATGTGCTGAAAAAGAAAAAGTACAGCTTGGTGGAACTTGTTCATCACTTCTTTACTGAAACCAAAGAAGCAGGAATCTGCAGGTTTGAAGAGTTCCAGGTTGTGTTCATCTTTGATGGTCTGGATGAGTGTCGACTTCGTCTGGACTTCCACAACACTGAGATCCTGACTGATGTTACAGAGTCCACCTCAGTGGATGTGCTGCTGACAAACCTCATCAGGGGGAAACTGCTTCCCTCTGCTCGCCTCTGGATAACCACACGACCTGCAGCAGCCAATCAGATACCTCCTGAGTGTGTCGGCATGGTGACAGAGGTCAGAGGGTTCACTGACCCACAGAAGGAGGAGTACTTCAGGAAGAGATTCAGAGATGAGAAGCAAACCAGAACCATCATCTCCCACATCAAGACATCACGAAGCCTCCACATCATGTGCCACATCCCAGTCTTCTGCTGGATCACCGCTACAGTTCTGGAGGATGTGTTGAAAAGAAGGAGAAGAGAGCTGCCCAAGACCCTGACTGAGATGTACATCCACTTCCTGGTGGTTCAGTCCAAAGTGAAGAATGTCAAGTATGACGGAGGAGCTGGGACAGATCCACACTGGAGTCCAGAGAGCAGGAAGATGATTGAGTCTCTGGGAAAACTGGCTTTTGAGCAGCTGCAAAAAGGCAACCTGATCTTCTATGAATCAGACCTGATAGAGTGTGGCATTGATATCAGAGCAGCCTCAGTGTACTCAGGAGTGTTCACACAGGTCTTTAAAGAGGAGAGAGGGCTGTACCAGGACAAGGTGTTCTGCTTCATCCATCTGAGTGTTCAGGAGTTTCTGGCTGCTCTTCATGTCCATCTGACATTCATCAAGTCTGGACTCAATCTGCTGGCAGAAGAACAAACAACATCTCAGGCACATTTCTACCAGAGTGCTGTGGACGAGGCCTTAAAGAGTCCAAATGGTCACCTGGACTTGTTCCTCCGCTTCCTCCTGGGTCTTTCACTGCAGACCAATCAGATTCTCCTACGAGGCCTGCTGACACAGACAGGAAGTAGCTCACAGACCAATCAGGAATCAGTTGACTACATCAAGAAGAAGATCAGTGAGAATGTGTCTGCAGAGAGAAGCATCAATCTGTTCCACTGTCTGAATGAACTGAATGATCGTTCTCTAGTGGAGCAGATCCAACACTACCTGAGATCAGGAAGTCTCTCCACAGTTAAACTGTCTCCTGCTCAGTGGTCAGCTCTGGGCTTCATCTTACTGTCATCAGAAAAAGATCTGGACGTGTTTGACCTGAAGAAATACTCTGCTTCAGAGGAGGCTCTTCTGAGGCTGCTGCCAGTGTTCAAAGCTTCAAATAAAGCTCTGTAAGTGGATGAAACACTGGATATATGACTTATTTCAAATATATTTAATTTAAAATATGATAAATAAAACGTGAAGTGTTCATTACTAATCCTTTCTTCAGGCTGAGTAGCTGTAACCTCTCAGAGAGAAGCTGTGCAGCTCTGTCCTCAGTTCTCAGCTCCCAGTCCTCTAGTCTGAGAGATCTGGACCTGAGTAACAACAACCTGCAGGATTCAGGAGTGAAGCAGCTTTCTGCTGGACTGGAGAGTCCACACTGTACACTGGAAACACTCAGGTCAGAATATAGCATCTATAATCTTGTTGTACTGAACAATGACAATAAAGCTAATTCTGACTTTTTATACAGTTCACAGTTGCTGTATTTCATTCATGTCAGAAATTCTGTGGGATCATGTGTATGATTAAAAACATTGTCCCATCAACCTTTTTATATGTCCAGTCTGTCAGGATGTCTGATCACAGAGGAAGGCTGTGCTTCTCTGGCCTCAGCTCTGAGGTCCAACCCCTCCCATCTGAGAGAGCTGGACCTGAGTGACAACAACCTGCAGGATTCAGGAGTGAAGCAGCTTTCTGCTGGACTGGAGAGTCCAAACTGTACACTGGAAAGTCTCAAGTCAGTATAGAGCATCTATAATTTCCCTGTCCTGAACAATGACATCGTTTGCAAGCAATTTTACATTCCAATTAATGTCAAATATTCTGAACAACATCTGTAAGGTACTTATATAATTAAATCAACCTTTTTATGTTTCCAGTCTGTCAGGATGTCTGATCACAGAGGAAGGCTGTGCTTCTCTGGCCTCAGCTCTGAGATCCAACCCCTCCCATCTGAGAGAGCTGGACCTGAGCTACAATCATCCAGGAGACTCAGGAGAGAAGTTACTGTCTGCTGGATTGAAAGATCCACACTGGAGACTGGACACTCTCAGGTAGGTGTAGAGACCTTTTTAAAATATAGATAAATGTAGATGAAATGAAAGGAAGTTTGTTTTCTGTAAACTACAGATAAATTTAGATAAAGACTACATTTACCATTAAATGTCCACAGTGGTCTCTTTGTGTCCTCTGTCCAAAGCTGTGTTCAACATGTTTAATAACTGGATTCACTAATATTAGGGGAGGGGAAATATATCCACTATATAATGCATCGCGATGCGGACATAGTCGACTCTGCATCGATTCACAAAAGTCAAGTTTCTGTCACTTTGACAAACTGAGGAACACTGCTTCATGTTGAACAGCAGTTAGGACTCATGTTGGATAGAAAATCATTCTGACTGTGTTTCTTCCTCCAGGGTGGACCATGGTGGAGAGCACAGGTTAAAACCTGGTCTGAAGAAGTGTAAGTGTGGATTGAATTTGATTCATGACAACTAAACAGCACACAGTCAGTTTCTCTTTAAATACAAAGTTGGTCTTTGTGGTATTTATTCATTAAAACATTACTGACAAAATGTGTCATCGTGAAACTTTATAGAAATGAACAACAGATCAGAAATTAAACAGAGAATAAATCCATCAGGTGTGTCAGATGATAAACTGCTGCTGTGTTGTTTCTTCTTCTCTTCATCAGATTTCTGTGAACTCACACTGGACACAAACACAGTAAACGGAAACCTCAAACTGTCTGACAACAGGAAGGTGACAGGTGTGGAGGAGGTTCAGCCATATCCTGATCATCCAGACAGATTTGACTGCTGGGCTCAGCTGCTGTGTAGTAATGGTCTGACTGGTCGCTGTTACTGGGAGGTCGAGTGGAGAGGAAGTGTTGATATATCAGTGAGTTACAGAGGAATCAGAAGGAAAGGAGACAGTGATGACTGTTTGTTTGGATGGAACGATCAGTCCTGGAGTCTGTTCTGCTCTGATGATGATGGTTACTCTGTTTGTCACAATAACAGAAGAACATACATCTCCTCCTCCTCCTCCATCTCCTCTGCCATCTACTCCTCCTCCTCTGTCTCTAACAGAGTAGCAGTGTATGTGGACTGTCCTGCTGGCACTCTGTCCTTCTACAGAGTCTCCTCTGACACACTGATTCACCTCCACACCTTCAACACCACATTCACTGAACCTCTGTATCCTGGGTTTGGGTTCTGGCAGTCTGGTTCCTCGATGTCTGTGTGTCCTCTGTCTGAGGTGAACACTCCCAGGTAAAATTTAAGAGTTAATTGTTACAGTAAAATAAGATTTAGTTTTAGTCATAATTGAGTCATGTACATTGTTTTAGTTTTAGTCGACTAAATATCATTAGATTATAGATTATAGTCTATATAATATAATAAAGTTTAAAGGATAATGTTTTTTTTAAAGTTAGTCTTGAATGAGTGAAGTCATTATTCCTACTAGATGAAATGAATGTTATATTTATCTGTTATTGAATGGTAGGAAGGTTTGAATGGTTCATACACACAGACATATCTTTATTTACCTGGCTTGGCCATAAAAGAGCATCTCAATAACAATAATCAGCTGCTAATGTTGCTTCAAGTTTGAAGTGGAGACCGATGACAGAATAAAGTCCAGTGTGTCTCTCTGTTATATTTAGTTTTCTGATTCATCATCTAGTTAAAAATCTGTTAATTATCTGTCTGATCAACAAAAGAAACATGAACAACTTTCTTCATTTATCAGACACATTTTTCTTTTCATGTTATTTCCTCCATTAACTGTTATTATGGATGGATATTATATGTTGTTATGGATCAAATGAACATAAGGAAGAGTTTGTCTGTCACATTTTAAATTGCTGTCTTACAGCTGCATTTATTCTCTGATCAATTCAAAAATGCTCCTTTTGTCTCCTTTTGATATTGAAGTGATGACTGGCTCTATCCTCAGGTCAACATGCAGAGATCAATATTTAATCTAGTGATTTATCATGTGGGAGGACATATTTGTTCATCACATCTTCTTCTTCAGGTCTTTTCCTCTCAGACTTCAGTGAAAGAATCCAGCAGACAGTTGAGACAGATGAGTTTCAGCCTGTTTCTGTGTCACTCTGACAAACTGAGGAACACTGCTTCATGTTGAACAGCAGTTAGGACTCATGTTGGATAGAAAATCATTCTGACTGTGTTTCTTCCTCCAGGGTGGACCATGGGGGAGAGCACAGGTTAAAACTTGATCTGAAGAAGTGTAAGTGTGGATTGAATCATGAAACTTTATAGACATGAACAACAGATCAGAAGTTAAACAGAGAATAAATCCATCAGGTGTGTCAGATGATAAACTGCTGCTGTGCTGTTTCTTCTTCTCTTCTTCAGATTTCTGTGAACTCACACTGGACACAAACACAGTACACAGAAACCTCAAACTGTCTGATAACAACAGGAAGGTGACACATGTGGAGGAGAATCAGTCATATCCTTATCATCCAGACAGATTTGACTGCTGGAAACAGCTGCTGTGTAGTAATGGTCTTACTGGTCGCTGTTACTGGGAGGTCGAGTGGAGAGGAAGAGTTGATGTATCAGTGAGTTACAGAAGAATCAACAGGAAAGGAGACAATCATGACTGTGTGTTTGGATGGAACGATCAGTCCTGGAGTCTGGACTGCTCTGATGAAGATGGTTACTCTGTCTGGCACAATAAGAGAGATACATACATCTCCTCCTCCTCCTCCTCCTCCTCCTCCTCCTCCTCCTCCTCTGTCTCTAACAGAGTAGCAGTGTATGTGGACTGTCCTGCTGGCACTCTGTCCTTCTACAGAGTCTCCTCTGACACACTGATCCACCTCCACACCTTCAACACCACATTCACTGAACCTCTGTATTCTGGGTTTGGAGTCTGGCAGTCTGGTTCCTCGATGTCTCTGTGTCCTCTGTCTGAGGTGAACGCTCCCAGGTAAGAACATTTGAAGGGTGTTGGTCTTGACTCATCTCAGACGAGCCACATTCTGTTTTTTTTCTGTTGACCAGTCCACATCTGCAATGACATCTTTTATTTTTTTCTGTCTTACTGTGAATGAGAGTAAAACACCCACCTTCAACCAATAACTTGTTTTACTTTGAAAGTTTTAACGCTGCCACCGGGCCGCCCCTCCACCTGTGAGCGTTTCACACAGCACACCGGTGTTATGATGAAGTCTGTTCCCCTGTTGATATGTGTTTCAATATGCAGACGTGGTGCTACGAGAAACACAATTTAGTCTAGCGCAGCTGTGGAAGCCTAATGATGCCAAAAGTAAAATGAGTCACGCCACCAAATTATAACACAGTTTATATTTTGTTCTGCTTGTGTATTTAAAAAAAACATATAATTATATATATATATATATTATATGTATTTCCTTATTGAAGTTTTCTTAAAAATATAGTTAATATCTCGTCTCAATCTCTTGAACCCAATATCGTGTCTCGTCTCATCATACTCCTAGTAAACGTTTTTCTCTCGTCTTTATACACATCCGGCCTCTTCAATAGGAACACGTGTAATCTGACTCAATCCAACACAACAGCTCTGATATAAATTCAACATTTATGAAGTTTATACATTTTTGTTAACATTGTCAAAAAGTGATAGTTCTTTTTATGACTGAGGTCATAGTGGGTGATGGTGGTGTATTAAGGTTCATTATATTGAATGGTGTTCATAATATTTTGTCCACTCCATTAATGTACAACCTCAGTAATAAACATAAAGGCAAGGCAGCTTTATTTATATATAGCATTTCATACCCAATGGCAACTCAATGTGCTTTACATAAAACAAACATTTAACAGTAAGAATCATCCAAAACATGCAATTTGAGAAATGGCTCCACTATCTGATCTCAGAGCTCTACTGGGTTTATATTCTACTAACATGTAATTTATGTATTCTGGACCTAAACCATTCAGTGATTTGTAGACCAGTAGCAGAACTTTAACATCTATTCTATAGCTGACTGGGAGCCAGTGTAAACACTTTAGAACTGGAGTAATGTGCTCTGATCTCTTTGTTCTGGTTCAAACTGGAGCTGCAGCGTTCTGAATGAGCTGCAGCTGTTTAATGCTTTTTTGTGGGAGTCCAGTCAGAAGACCGTTACAGTAGTCGAGTCTACTGGAGATGAAAGCATGAATAAACTTCTCCTGGTCTGTTTGAGACATAAAACCCTTCACTCTGGATATGTTCTTAAGCTGATAGAAGGCTGTCTTGGTGATTGATTTGATGTGACTGCTGAAGGTCAGATCTGAGTCTATCAGCACACCAAGGTTTCGTACTTGGTCCCTAGTTTTTAGAGAGAGTGACTCGAGATGTTTACTGACAGCAATCCTCTTCTCTTTATTGCCAAAAACAATGACCTCAGTTTTGTCCTGATTTAATTGAAGGAAATTTTGGTTCATCCAATTAGTTACTTGCTCTAAACAGTGACACAATGACTGTATTGGACTGTAGTCATCTGGGGACAGTGCTAGGTATATCTGTGTGTCATCTGCATAACTGTGATAGTCTACATTAGAGTTCTGCAGAATTTGACCCAAGGGCAGCATATATAGACTGAACAGAAGGGGTCCAAGAACTGACCCCTGAGGAACCTCCACATGTCATAGCCACTCGATCGGATTCATAACTTCCAATGGTCACAAAATAACTCCGCTCTTCCAAGTAGGACCTGAACCAGTCTAGGATTGTTCCTCTGAGTCCTGCCCAAGTTTCCAACCTATTCAACAGTATACTGTGATCCACAGTATCAAACGCAGCACTGAGATCCAACAGGACCAGAACTGACACCTGAGTCAGTGTTCAACCTTATGTAGTTGGTTAACATGGAAGCATCCAGCATTCTCTTTTTTAAGAGTGGCTTAATGGCAGCTACTTTTAGGGGTTTAGGAAACGTGCCTGATTGAAGTGAGATATTTAATACTTGTCTCAAATCTATTTGGACAGAATTCACAATAGTTTTTAAAAAGTCTGATGGCATTGTGTCAAGACAGCATGTTGATGGGTTTAGATGCTGCACTGTTTCCTCTATGGTTTTTTGGTCAACTGTATTAAATTCTGACATCGCAGTTGAGTTATTCCTGGGAGGTCTGAGGGATTGTGTCATTTTATTGTTTTGTTGATTTGATGACATTACTCTGTTTGTAGAAGTATTAGGCTACTTTAGTATGCTGAGAGAGCGTTCACAGCACGGGTCATTTTTCCTCATTTTTTGTCTTTTTCTGGACCTTTGATTTCACCACTTACTCACTAAATAATAATCTGTGTTTCTGTTGATCTGTTTCTGAGAGCGGGACCTCAGTCTGAGAACTCGTAAAGTTCTTCTTCTTAGTCCACCTCAAGAAAAAAACATGACAAATTTAAGAAGAAAATATGAACATGCTCTTGCATCTGGCCCAGTGTCTAAAAGTTGTTTCCTCTTTTCTCCTGGTTTCTGCGCCTTAACAGCGATGTAACGTGACACATCAGTTTGATTAAAGTAGAGAGAAGTCACAGCTAAGAATAACACAAATGTTTATCTGAGGTCTGATTGTTGGATTTAAACCAGAGTTTAACCAAAGTTTCTTTGTGATGACTAGAAAACGCACATAGTTGTAGTTAAAGTCATGTAAACTAATAAGAAGCTGCTAACTTGAGAGGTAGGACTGGATTTATTATACTGTCAGTCAATCAATCAATCAATCTTTATTTACATAGCACCAAATCACAACAAAGTCATCTCAAGGCTCTTTCCACATAGAGTAGGTCTAAACCGAACTCTTCAGGTTTAATTTTAAAGAGACCCAACATTCCCACATGTTGTGTGTTCATTCCCACTGTGTATGTGTGTGTGTCTCCAGTGTTACTGGTTTAACTCTCAGACTCCAGAAGATGAAGAAAGAGGAGGAAGAGGAGGACGGAGCAGGGTGTAAATATTAATATTACTGAGCTACATTTGTGCTGTGGGACAAACCAAAAATCCAGATTACTCCAAACTTATAAAATTATTAACTCAAAGCTAGATTGGAAAGTCCAGATGAGGATGAACAGCTTGGTGGTTGTGTGGAATCACAGAGTTATCTGTAGTGAAGAGTCTGATTATTTGAACCTTCTTCATAAGACAGTCCAGATAACTGGTGTGTTTGTATTTATTCCTGCAGGGTGGAGGACAGACGGGACAGCGCTACACCTGCCACACATAAAGAACGTGAGTGTTGAGACTGTGACCGCTTCAAAGTGTGATTGTGACAAAATACACATCAAAAGACGACTAGTTGAGATTGTATCTGTGGAGTTAAGTGTGTTTGTGACTTTGCTCTGTCCACCAGTTTTTATTCCACTTTGAATGCACCATGGTGCGTTTGTTCACTTATCAGGATTCAGAGTGAAAACAACACAGGAGGCTTCGTTGGTACGGTGTGTTGTTAAGGTTCAGGTGAGACAGGAAGTACTAGCTGGAAACACTAATCATGTGTTTGATGGTTTATCACACACTAAACACTGCATAGTTGTTTGCAGTAGAAATGCAGCATTCATATTACAAAGGAATCCAGCAGGAATGTGTCTCCACATGTTTGTGATTCATCAACACAGTTTCTTGTTGGACGAGTCTGCGTTGTGTTTCTGTAACTCGCTGTGTCGCCGGACTGCCTCCATTCAGATGAAAGAGAGATGAGAGGGCTGCATTTTTTCATACAGGATTAATGTCTGAATGCAGCCTTAAAAACTGTCAGGTCCATCTTTGTCAGAGCCCTAATATCAATTTCAAACATTCATTTGCACTGTGAATTAAGAACCACTGTGATCACAAACTCTTTAAAGTAAGGTTTGTGTCTTACTCATTTTCTGGCAGAAGGGCTGGTAGGAGGATTTTGTTACTTTTAGACGGAGCCATTATCTATTTTTCTCTGTTTTATATCCATCTGAAGTCCATATTTTGGGTTTTGGTGTGTTGGTCAGACAAAACAACACTAGAAGATATCACCTTGCAGTCTAGGGGACTATGATAGACCTATTTTTATTCTGAGGATGTTGTGTTGCCTCACTGCAAGAAGTTGAATTCAGTTGAATTTCAGCGATTTCTGTGTTGAGTTTGGATTTTTCTCCTTGTGTTCAAATGTCCAAAGACGTGGAGTGATCATTTAAAATGTTGTTGTTTAGACAGTTTGTTCCACCGTAATGACTGAAACAATGGAATAAACATATTTGTGAATCCAATTTAACTTTGGTTTTGGGCCTTGAAAACATGACTGTGCTTGTGGTCTTTAGTTTATTTGTTTTTTTATTTTGACTTTATTGAAGGTTTTCCAGTAGAGACCAACAGGAGACATGTGGAGAAAGTCTCTGTCCAGTCTTAAACTGGAACTTTCTCTTTGTGTCTTTGCCCACTGGGTCACAAGCTTCATGTCTAGAAATGAGTTTAACATCTGCTATGTGTCTTCTTCTCCACATCGTCTAATCTCCCAGCTGATCCGTCCACATCCAACACAAACCTCGATGTGTCTGAAGACAGCAGAGACGATCAGCTGGTTCCTGATGATCCAGAGAGGCTGAAGCAGCAGCAGCAGCAGCTTGAGCACAGAGAGGATCTGACTGGGACGAGTCACTGGCAGGTAGAATCAATACAAATGTCCATTTTTCACTTTACGTGTTTATTCATTTGTTATTGATTAGATTCATATTTTTCTCAGACTCCAAACATGATTTCCTGTCATCTGTATTATCGTCAAGCTCTCGTTTCCTCTCCTCTCACTCATCTGTGAAACAACCAGCTGCTGTTTAATGTAGTCCAGCAGAATGATTTCACTGCAGAATGTAAAGTTAAAGAGCAACTGATCATTTATTCAGTTGGACTAGTGATAATCAAATGATGAATAAACAGTAAAGAGTGCAGGTGGAGTAGAGACTGAAGCAGTGAGGATCCTGTCAGCTGTACCACTGTGAGGGTCAGCTGCTCAGTTGTGTAACTAATGTTGTCTCTTTCTCCATTTTAGGACTTCACACCCAAACTGCTGCCTGAGTCTACAAACATTTCATACAGGTAACTCAAACATGAGAATATTTCAACCCTCAAACTCATCGACTCCTTTCAGTGATGACACTTTACTTTCACTTCATACTCCTGCAGTTGCTGCTTCACTCACATCTCATCCAGTTGTTCAGTTTTGTCTTTTTAAACACCTACAGGTTCAGCTGTCCTGGTCCAGGTGTGTTCAGGTGTACTTTGACTGGACTGGTGTTTGGTACGGTTCAGGAGGCGGAGCTACAGTACAGGACTGTCCAATGGGACGAAAGACTTCTACAACCAGCTGGCAAGATGGCTGCAGGGCCGCTGTTCAACATCCACAGTCCTGACGGTGCTGTCAGTCAGCTCCACCTGCCACACTGTGAAACCATGGATGGTAAGAAGATTATTGTGCTTTGTGAGTTTTATTAAAACAATAATAAGACTCCTGTTAGCGCCTCCTAGAGGCTGCAGAGTTCACTACAACCACAAGATGAACAAACACTGATGATTTATGAGTTCTTTGATCTCACCAACGTTGGAGCTAAACATGTAAAGTTTATCCTGAGACTGGCCGTCGAGGAAACTTGAAAAGGATTCATCATCTGGAGATATAAATGTGTTCATGACAGTTTTGAGAATGACATTTTGAAGCAATACAGCATTTGCTCAGGTTTAGAGTTATGATAGTAAAATGGAAACTTCTTGTCAGAATTCATTTTGAAACCATGAAAATACTAAAGCCTATTTTGTAATCTGTATTCCTTATATTTTCATTTCATCATCAACTTCATTTAATTAGCAGTTTAAACAATTTATTTAATATATCTCCTCTAGTCTAGATGACTCAAAGTCTCTCACTGGCTTCCCACCAACACTGACAGTAGTGTTGGATGATTTGTCCAGCCTGTCCAAACCGTTTAATTCTTCACTGACTAGACTGAGAGTCCTACACATCAAGTAAAATCAGTACCAACATATATTGAGGTTGTTGTTAGTAACATAAATGTGTTTTCACAGCTCCGCTCCCTGATGGTCTGCTGTCTGTCGTCCACATCACTGATGATGGAATGAGCATCCTGGAGCCGCTGGAGATTACAGACACTCATGTGGTTGTGAACGTCCCTCACTTCTCTCTCCTGGGCCTCGTCTGGGACGTTGTTACGAGGTTCCTGAACAACACAATTAGGGGCCAGGTTCTGCTGTTCCTCCGACCTCCGGATGATGATGATGATCAAATACTTGATGTATTTCTGCTGCAGGGCAATATTCCTCTGAGCGAGGTAAAAGTATCTGTCATACAGTATGTGCTTACCATCAGCCTTGTTCTATACCACAGCTGTTTCCACAACAGTCCTGCTTCTCTTCTCTAGACCTCTTAAATCTTTTCAAGAGTGATTGTCCGATCTGAACTGAACATCTTCAGAATAATCTTTTGCTTTCAGTTTTTACTTTTTTTTTGGTTTAGTTTAGTTTTTTTCTGCATTATCTGTAGAGTCTATTATTGTCTGCCACAGAGTCACCTGTGATACCACCATCAGATATAGTAAAAATGTAATTGTGGGTTAAATTAATATAGAATTAAATATCTATTTTAGATTTTTTTTCATCATATTTTTAATATTCATATTTTTTATGTGATATTTTATCAGAATAACATTTTTACAAGAAACCTTTCTTGTTATAATTAACAACATATAATTGTATCTAAATTGATATATATCTACAGGATCTCATGGAGAGATAAAAGAAGAAATCTTTTACAAACATTACAGTTTTATTGCCACTGCAGTGAGGAAGACTTGTTTATTTCCACCTACAACATGTCTAGATTCATCTATAGATGTCCAGCTTGTACAATCACAGAACATGAATAACTCAAAGAGTTCATTGTCTATCTCTCTGTGAATAATCACCTCAATAATCATGCTGTGTTACTGAAGGTTGCCGCCCAACAAGGAGCAGCTGAGAACATTAAGATCTCATCTGACTGTGATCTCAGCATTGGTCAAAGTTACAGTGTTCACTGTGAACCTGAAGCCTCCATAATCCAGCCTGAGGTGAGTCACTCCTGATACACTTTTAATGGTAACAAACTTAATTATTATATGAATATATATATATATCAATTTTGGAAAATAGATTCACGATCAGAGTACAAGATAAAAACATTTACAACAGGTATGAAAATGACGCTTTGCTTCTGGTTTTCAGCATACACAATTTCGCACAAAGTGTGGACCAAACTTTTTCCCAACGTTTGAGGTTTTCCTCACTACAAAACATAACAAAATGGCTTTCATGGTCCAAGACCAAGAGGGGACACGAAGGTGGAATCGGCTGGTGCAACTGAGAGGTAAAGCTTTCACCTCATGTAAGCGTTTAGACCCCAGTTGTAAAATTATTATAGACATTATTACTCTAATAACAGATCAAAGATTCCACTTCTGGATTTGTCTTGCAGCCTTCAGACAATTTTACAGAAGTCTGAGGGTTTTGTATTTAGGAAAGAAAAAAGAGTATTTTAGATACATTTATCTGGATGGAAAGATCCCTCCCTGTCTCCTGCCACATGATGATTTTGTTAAAATGTTCATCATTTCTAAAAGGTCTCTGTTTATAAGTGACTGTTGGGTTATTAATTAACAGTCTTTTTTCTGGTTATCTTTCAGGTTCAAGAAGTGAAAATCTACAGAGGAATCTCCAAGCAAGGGACATCACCACAGTGGGGGAAAGCAGCACAGCAGAGGACTCTCCCAGCAGGGGGCACCAAACCAGCAGAGGAATCTCTCAGCAGGGGAATCACCCAGCAGAGGACATCGTTCCAGCGGAGGAGAGGCTGCGCTCAATACGGACACAGTTTGTTAACAGAGTGTCTGAACCTAATCTAGACAAGCTTCTGGATAAACTTCTTGAGTTTGAAGTTATAAATGATGAGGAAATGCAGTTAGCCAGCACAAAAACAGGAGCAAACAAAGCTCGAGAAGTGATCGACACGGTGCGAAGGAAGGGAACTGAAGCCAGCTCACGTTTTATTGTTGCCCTCCGTGAAGTGGATCCAAACCTTTCCAGACTGCTCAACTTAAGCTGAGTGTGATGATGAATATGTATAACAGCTGACTGTTTTACAGTCTCAGGTTACATATTTTCATCTTTAGCTGGCAGCTGAAACTAATATGAAGTTCAGCGTCCAAATGAGTCAAATCTTCATCTTCTATGTTTCAACGCTCTTCTCAAAAGAGAGGGATAACGTGTGGGTAGGTCCTGGCTACAGAGATTTAAACAACTTGCCTACTGCTATAACTAAGCATGAGCGATCGAGTGCACATATTCAACATCAAATTGTGCTCAAAACCTTCGGAAATGCACTCCGATCAGCCGCGCTTTAAACGAGGCTAATCGACTGTGTCCGTGCACAACGTCAAGGTGCGAGAAAACCGAGAGATCCTCAAGGACTTAATACGTGCTACGTATATCTCGGCTAAGCAGGAGCTAGCATTTCAGGGGAATGATAAGTGTGAGGGCTCCAGTAACTGGGATCACTCCAGCAGAGCAGCAGGGTTGGGGTAAGTATAGCAGAGCCACGCTGAGGAATCATCTCAAGTTAATCTACACTGTTTTTTTATTTCACTCTTTTAATACTAATAGTTGATAATCCAATTAGTTTCATAGTTCATAAACCTGTATATACTGTTCATTTTTACAAATCTATACAAAACCTGCAGCATATATTGTTATTTTTTATTTTTTACAAATCTATACAAAGCCTACAAGGGCATTTATTGTACATATTTACAAATCTATACAAAGCCTGCAGCATATATTGTTATTATTATTATTATTTTTATTTTTATTATTTTATTATTTTTTTTTACAAATCAATACAAATCCCACAAGGGCATTTATTGTACATATTTACAAATCTAGGTAAAGTCTGCATTACTTACAATGATGTAGTTTAAATGAAGTGTTTTATCTGCATTCATGTATGTTTAGTATTTTTGAGTCACCATGGTTGATTCTGAAATAGGCCTGTTTGTTTGTTTGAGGGAAAATTGTTTAAATGTTCAAAGTTATGACTGTTTTCTACTAACTTTTTTATATTTATGATACTTTGCACACATTCAACAAATTGCAGTTAAAACTTCTATAAAAAATAAAGCACTCTGATCACCCGAGTGTTACACATTTGCATCCATATGTTGTGTTTGGCTGTAGACTTTACAATGATGAAGATTAATGGAAGAGTTTTAGCTGCAGTGAAGGTTTCCATTCATGTTATTTAATATTTCTGAGTCACTTTGGCTGAATGTTGATTTCTGAAATAGGTCTGTGGTTTCTTGTTTTTGTTTATTTCTGTCAGTTTCATTATTTGTAAATTAATAATTATTTGATATGTATTTCAATTAAATTTCTCATATTTCAACAAATGCCACTGTGTTGTATTCTCAGCTGGTATAAGCTTTCATAATAACTAAACCAGACAAACAAACTCTTACATGTGTAATTTACGCCAGCATGGCCCTTTATTTCAGATATTTAAAGCAGCTGATTGATATATATATATATATTTGGTACAACATTGTATGTATATTAGGGTGGGGTTTAGATTTTTGAATGCTCACTGCCTACCCAGCCACTGACCTCACCGCACGTAACTGGTTGCTAGGAATATTGATATATATTCAGTGTTGAGAGTGTGATGACATACTGTATCTCTGCAGTGACACCAAAGCCCTGCAGAGAGTAGTCAGATGAACCAATAAGATCCTAGGCATCCCCCTACTCTCCATCCAGGACCTCTATCACAGCTGATGCCTGCATAATACACTGAGCATTGTGAAAGATCCCTCACATCCTCTTCACAGACTGTTTGATCCTCTTCCATCAGGCTGAATTATTCATACCATCTAAGTGAGAACTACAAGACTGCAGAGAGTGTCCTTCTGATAAGACTCCTCTCTCTCTCTGTTTTTAGTGACCTAAAATTTTCAGGTTTCATCCACAATTCAAAACCTTTGTCTCACAAACACAAACAAACAGCACATAAAACAACACATTGTCTCCTCCAGCTTCCTTTCATATAAACGTGTCAGAGGTTAAAGTCCTTACTGTGGAATTTAAAGTCAACATGTGAAAACCTGATCATGCTGATGTTCTTTTCTGAGTCATATCTCAGGTTCAACTCTGACTAACAAACAGTAGGTCACAGCTTTGATCCACCTGTGAGCAATTTATCTTAGAATCATAATTCAGTTCAGATTATAGCAAGATTACTTTCAATTTACTACTTGTACTAACTCTGACATCATTTGAAGTATGTAGTGTGTTTCAACTTCGTAGTATGTGATTAGTTCCCGGATGGTTTACTAGATTCGCCAGAAATGCATCAAGAGCTGACTACTCACACTGAAATTACCCAAGATGCAACGTAACTTCTGAAAAAACCCAAAATACAAACGTCACGGATAAAATAAAAGCACCAATTCTATCGTTATGGTTTTCTTCATAATAAAAGGCAACGGGTATTTTATTTTGTGAAAATGACCGGAAGTGCGTTACTCGCTACGGCTAACTTGAGCGGCTCCGACTTCGCAGGAACAAAACATTAAGCAGGTGTTATTTGGACAAATTAGCGTCACATTGTGGATCTAAAGTGATACTTCCTCGCTTAAAAAGTTTAGAAATATTGATAAAGTGGTATATTTACAGAGTTAGAGCTAAAATGAAATCAGCTTCAGCCTGCTGATTTCAGCTCGGGTAGGAACGAAATGCATTATGGGTCAACATGTAGTTTACTACAGTGTAAACGGTCTGCTTACTATCTTAGAATCATAATTCAGTTCAGATTATAGAAATGTTTCATTAATGCAGCAAGATTACTTTCAATTAATTAGTTAGACATGGACTCTGAAGTTATAAGGGTGTGACGACTTCCTCAGATCATACACAGAAACAGTAAAAGGCCTCATAGAAGAGTTCAGGCTCTTCAGATGATAAATGATCAAATACCACCATCTAGTGGACAGATAGCAGAACTACATGTTATGTGTGATTTCCCTGACACTGACTGGTTAAACTGGTTTCCACGTCACTCTGATGTTGTTTAGACTTGGACTGTGAAGTTATGAGGATGTGACAGCGTCCTCAGATCAAATGCTCACAGACAGCAGGACTGACGAGGGAGAATGAGCAGCTTCTTCTCTCCCAGTGTTTCCTCTACACATGAAGGTGGAAAGTGTCTGTAAGTTGACCTGAAGTGAGTTCAGCAGGTGAGAATCCTACCAGAGAAATCTGTAAATGTCTGATGAACACCATCACTTTGATCACATTGTGTTGTATCACTGTTTGACTGCAGCTCAAATGTTTCTTCATGCTGATTGGATGTTTAAAATACCTGTTTGATGTTTGCTGGTATAAATATTGTTTGTTTTTTTTTAAATCCATGTTAAACTACAGTTATTTTAGAACTATTAACATGTATGATTGTTAGTGATTAACAGGTAAAACCAAAAGCAGTTTGATTTTAATCTCATCATCAGTTAAAAATGCAGGGAGTGTCAGAACTGGTTGAACAGCTTTGATCAACTTGACTAAAGTTCATTTTTTTAACTGTGTTCAAACTTCCATCTTACAACACTGAGACTGACTCTGTTTAACTGAAGCACATTTAACACAGTTCATGTCTCTAGATGGACCAGAGCCAGCTGTAAGGGACCTTAGAGGCTGCTTAGGGCCCATCAGCCATGGTTGGATGTACAAAATCAAACTTTTTAAATATATTGACATGTTTTTGGGTGTTATAGGGCATGTGTTGTAATAATAAATTATTTAATTATATAATTTTGTACTTTGGGGTTGTAAAATTTTTTTCTGATTAATCTCTTTTTAGCATATCACCAATGTCCAGATCACCTCTTGATACTTGTGGCATGTTATTGACAGTAATAAGAACTACAGTGTGTGAATTAATGAATGAGCATGTTGTTGTGTTTGTGTGAAGGTGTTTCTCTGCTATGGATCAGAGTGAGGACAGAGAGGAGGGAGTCCCTCCCTCTAAAAGCTCTCTGTGTGGGGAACATGACAGCCAGACCAAAGCTCAGAGGTGAGATGAGGATCTCTAACTGTCCATCACTGTTCTCCACTCACATCACTCCACCATCATTATTCACACTCAAAGCTCTGTGTGTGTTGTGTTGAAGGACAGAGAAGCAGCACAGACCAGACTCTGATGAACTCAGCCTACCTGAACCTCAGAAGTTCAGTGATGAACATAAATCTGCTGATCAGAGGTAAGAATGTAAAATCTTTGTTTCTGTTAGTTTCCATCACACCTCAGAAAATGTTGAAGTCTTTGTCATGAAGTCATGAACCACTTCTCATTCTTTCTCTGTAGTGTTAAAAACATGAAGTACAGCACCACATCATCAGATCTCAGTATGTTTTAAGGTTGATATGATCGTTCTGACTGATTGTCTGACTGCAGGTTTCTTCTTACTGATGTCACTGTGGTCCCACATTTCAGAGTTAATTTAATGAGCCCAGTGTTGTTAGTTCTGACAGAAATGAGACCAAACTCATAGCAGGAGATCATGTTTGAGCAGACTGTGTCCTGGAAGATCAGAGATGCATCTGTGCTCTCTAAGCTAGTTAGCCAAGCTAACAATGTCAGTTTGTTGTAGCAGTGTGGATCAGTTTCTTACTGCAGGTTTATGTAGAAACACCTGATGTGTCGTAGCTGTCGTCCAACAAAACACACAATCTTTAGGATCAACACTGTAGTTACACTTGTTTTATCTCTTCTCTGTTTCCATCAGGATCCATCAGCAGAGACCATATTCTCCTGAACCCAGCTGTGTGTCCATGAAGAGTGACTGGTCTAATGATCAACCTATTAACTTCAAACATGGACATCAGTCTGCTGATCAGAGGTCAGACTGTAAAATGTTTGTCTGTTATTATCCAAATCTCATAAGAAGAAGTTTGATTGATTTAGTTTTACACACAATGTCCTCATAAATATAACCCCCCCCCCCCCCCGCCTACTAATAATAACTTTAAAAGAAAACAAGTACAGAAAAATGCTAGAATAGAGCATCAAATAATGATTAGCTTTAAAATCATTAAAAGGACAGAGTGCAAATGAAAGATTAAAATGTAAAGTGCTTTAAAGGAAATCAATCATAAGCTCAGGAGAAGAGAAATGTTTTTAACCTGGATTTAAAAATTCAATTTCAGTTCTGCTGGTAGTTTGTTCCAGTTGTGTAAAAGCTGCTTCACCATGTTTAGTTTGAACTCTACTGACCTGAGTCAGTAGATCTCAGAGCTCTGGGCTCAACTATCTGACCTGAGTCAGTAGATCTCAGAGCTCTACTGGGTTTATTTTCTACTAACATGTCATTCATGTATTCTGGACCTAAACCATTCAGTGATTTGTAGACCAGTAGCAGGGGGTGTTGGGGTAAGGATGATGATGACGGTCAGTCCTTCATGGTCAGTCCTTATCTCAGGCGGTAGCAATTCTTTTCCAGTCTGTCTTATCTGTTGTTTTGGATTGTCTTGCCTGTTGTCCTTGGCAGGGGCTGCTGGTGACTGACGCACAAAATAAAAAATGTTGGAGCTTAACAGCTGTCCTCCTGACTTGTTAAGGCAAAATCCATCTGCCTTAAAGAGGTGTCTGCGTTCCCAAAAAATGTTGAAACTGTCAATAAAATTCACTGATGGAGCAGCACACGTATCTTTGAGCCATCTGTTTAGTATCAGCCTGCTGAATCTCTCATCTCCTCGCCGAACTGTCAGTAGAGGTCCACTGATAAACACCTCAGTATTCAGACATCGAACTTTGTTCAGCAGATCAATAAAATCCTGTTTCAATACCTCTGATTGTTGCTTGACAACATCAAGTGCTCCTGTGTGTATGACGAGAGATTTCACTGTCGGATGCTCAGCAGTGATTTCCAGAATTTCTCTGAGATATTGGACACCATGTCATTGGCAAAACAGAGTACTTTGGTGTTTTTGTTGCTGTAAAAGTGTTATCTCATTCACTCAGTGTCAGAACTGGTTGAACAGCTTTGATCAACTTGACTAAAGTTAATTTTTTAACTGTGTTCAAACTTCCATCTTACAACACTGAGACTGACTCTGTTTAACTGAAGCACATTTAACACAGTTCATTTCTCTAGATGGACCAGAGCCAGCTGTAAGGGACCTTAGAGGCTGCTTAGGGCCCCTCAGCCATGGATGGATGTACAAAATCAAACTTTTTAAATATATTGACATGTTTTTGGGTGTTATAGGGCATGTGTTGTAATAATAAATTATTTAATTATATAATTTTGTGCTTTAGGGTTGTAAAAATTTTTTCTGATTAATCTCTTTTTAGCATATCACCAGATCACCTCTTGATACTTGTGGCATGTTATTGACAGTAATAAGAACTACAGTGTGTGTGTGATGTGCAGCTGGTTGTAATGAATGAGCATGTTGTTGTGTTTGTGTGAAGGTGTTTCTCTGCTATGGATCAGAGTGAGGACAGAGAGGAGGGAGTCCCTCCCTCTAAAAGCTCTCTGTGTGGGGAACATGACAGCCAGACCAAAGCTCAGAGGTGAGATGAGGATCTCTAACTGTCCATCACTGTTCTCCACTCACATCACTCCACCATCATTATTCACACTCAAAGCTCTGTGTGTGTTGTGTTGAAGGCCAGAGAAGCAGCACAGACCAGACTCTGATGAACTCAGCCTACCTGAACCTAAGAAGTTCAGTGATGAACATAAATCTGCTGATCAGAGGTAAGAATGTAAAATCTTTGTTTCTGTTAGTTTCCATCGAAGCTTGACAAGCGCAGTTTCAGGAGCGGGAACACACACCAATCACAACCCTTCCGGCTCCTATATAAACAGACCTAACCAGCTGCCCCCTCGTTCGCTTGCATTCGTGTCTCTCCCCCACCCTCCCTCCCTCCCTCCCTCTTTTTCTGTTCTTCTATCCTCTCTCACAGGTTCCTAGGGGGGTTCGTCGCTGCCCGGGCGCAGCGGCGGATCCTTCATTCGACCTCCCCACACCGCATCCAGATCTCCGTACGAAGACCACGCATCATCAATCATGCACATTCATTCATTCATTCATTCATTCATTCTGTCAATAAATCTGTTAAATCGTATCTCATTGGTGATGTGTTCCTTGCTCATGAATCACACCTCAGAAAATGTTGAAGTCTTTGTCATGAAGTCATGAACCACTTCTCATTCTTTCTCTGTAGTGTTAAAAACATGAAGTACAGCACCACATCATCAGATCTCAGTATGTTTTAAGGTTGATATGATCGTTCTGACTGATTGTCTGACTGCAGGTTTCTTCTTACTGATGTCACTGTGGTCCCACATTTCAGAGTTAATTTAATGAGCCCAGTGTTGTTAGTTCTGACAGAAATGAGACCAAACTCATAGCAGGAGATCATGTTTGAGCAGACTGTGTCCTGGAAGATCAGAGATGCATCTGTGCTCTCTAAGCTAGTTAGCCAAGCTAACAATGTCAGTTTGTTGTAGCTGTGTGGATCAGTTTCTTACTGCAGATTTATGTAGAAACACCTGATGTGTCGTAGCTGTCGTCCAACAAAACACACAATCTTCAGGATCAACAGTGTAGTTACACTTGTTTTATCTCTTCTCTGTTTCCATTAGGATCCATCAGCAGAGACCAGATTCTCCTGAACCCAGCTGTGTGTCCATGAAGAGTGACCGGTCTATGGGTGGATTTATTGACTTCAAACATGGACATCAGTCTGCTGATCAGAGGTCAGACTGTAAAATGTTTGTCTGTTATTATCCAACTCTCATAAGAAGAAGTTTGATTGATTTAGTTTTACACACAATGTCCTCATAAATATAACCCCCCCCCGCCTACTAATAATAACTTTAAAAGAAAACAAGTACAGAAAAATGCTAGAATAGAGCATCAAATAATGATTAGCTTTAAAATCATTAAAAGGACAGAGTGCAAATGAAAGATTAAAATGTAAAGTGCTTTAAAGGAAATCAATCATAAGCTCAGGAGAAGAGAAATGTTTTTAACCTGGATTTAAAAATTCAATTTCAGTTCTGCTGGTAGTTGGTAGTTTGTTCCAGTTGTGTAAAAGCTGCTTCACCATGTTTAGTTTGAACTCTACTGACCTGAGTCAGTAGATCTCAGAGCTCTGGGCTCAACTATCTGACCTGAGTCAGTAGATCTCAGAGCTCTACTGGGTTTATTTTCTACTAACATGTCATTCATGTATTCTGGACCTAAACCATTCAGTGATTTGTAGACCAGTAGCAGGGGGTGTTGGGGTAAGGATGATGATGACGGTCAGTCCTTCATGGTCAGTCCTTATCTCAGGCGGTAGCAATTCTTTTTTTTTTTTTTTGAACATTCTGTTTATTGAATTTTTCCATATTCAAGACAAGTGTTTCAGTGACTCATTGTGAACATATTTTTTCCAACCCGAACCCCCCTCCCGTTCCCTCCCCCCGTTTCCCATTACTGGTATACTGTATATCAAAAATGTACTTACAGTTAATACAAATTATAATACAGTAGGATCAAGACATAGAATAGGTACAAAAAAAAAGAATAAATAAATTAAAAAAAAAAAAAAAAAAAAAAAAAATATATATATATATATATATATATATATATATATATATATAGAATAAATAAAAATAAATAAATAAATAAAAATAGTGATAATGACAACAAGTAGTAATAAATAGATTAATAATGAGATAGAACAAATGGAGAAAAGTACACAGTGAAAATACATTGATTAGTAAAAGGAGAAGTTAGACAAAATATAGATAGTTAGATTTCTCTAGTCGGCAACTACGTCTATCTTTGGCGTGACTCTTCAATCAGCTATGTCTGCTGTATTCAGATGCTCCATTAGACCTCCCCATACTCCTTCAAATTTATCTGGCCTTTGTTTTAGGTTGTACATTATTTTTTCGTTGGGGATACAAGAGGTCAGTTCACTAAGCCAGAGTGAGGGTGGGGGCGGGTGCTCATCCTTCCATTTAAGAGCTATACATTTATTAGCTGTTGTCAAGGCTATTCTTATGAATCTGATTTTGTTGCCCCTTACAGGCAGCATCGATGTGTCCCCTAATAAAATTAACCTTGGTTCAGATGGAATATTTATTTTAGTTGTCTTGGATATGGTTTTAAGTATTGTTTCCCAGTAGTTGAGTAATTGTGAACAAGACCAGAACATATGAAGAAGAGAGCCAACTTCGGATTTGCATCTTGGACAGTATTGAGAGATTGTCTGATTTATCTTGTGTAGTCTTTCGGGGGTGAAATAGACTCTATGTATTAGATTATATTGGGTTAATATATGTTTACTATTATGGGAAAAGCGCTGGGCCTTTTCACATAACTCAGTCCAATCAGCATCTTCAAAGTTATGTGACAGGTCAGCCTCCCATTTTTCCCTAACCTTAAGTCCCTCCTTTTCGAACAGACTGTTAATACCAGCATACATGTGAGATATAAACCCCTTGAGCTCCTTTTTGCTGCTCAATATATCATCTAAGGGTTGTTTTTTAACTGGTAGAAGTCTGCCCCCCTGTTCTGTTCGAATATAATGCTTGAGTTGCAAAAATTTAAAGAAGTGCTTTTTATCAAGGCTGTACCTGGCTGTAAGATTTTCAAATGACTCTAGGACCCCATTTTTGTACAAGTCCCCAAATGTCCTAATTCCCTTTGTGAACCACGCCTGGGTGATGCCATCTCTTAGGACCTTTGGTAGAAACGGATTCGCATGGAAGGGAGTAAGGTCATATAAGGGTTGGCTACTTTGGGTCTTTTTACGTAAATCAGACCACATTTTGTAGGTGTGTTTTATGAATGGGTTTGTTGTCAGCGTACAAAGTTGTTTGAGTGAAGGAACATATGGGATCGATGCAAGACAAAAATAATCAATATCATGCTGTTCCATCTGTACCCAAGAGGGGGGTTGTTGTAAATTTGCTTTCCATACCCAGACCGCCCGGCATTGTGCTGCCCAGTTATACGTTTCAAAGTTAGGGAGTTTCATTCCACCTTCCTGAGATGTTCCCTGAAGGATTTTTAATTTTATTCTGGGAATTTTGCCCTTCCATATAAATCTAGATATAGCTGAATGTAGCTGTTTAAAGAAGTATTTAGGTATCGCAGTGGGTAGCATCTGAAACAGAAAAAGAAATTTCGGTAGGATAGTCATTTTGATACAGCTGATTCGACCCATCAAAGACAGAGGAAGGTTCATCCACCTGTTAAGCTCCGCTTCAGTTTTTTTTAATAAAGGTAAATAGTTTAGAGAGAAAGTCTTTGAGCATACATTGGGGATCTGAAGGCCCAGATATGTTAATTTCTCAGAGCACCATTGAAAGGGTATGTTATGTCTCAATATTTGAGACCCCGCTGTGTTAAGTGGCATAACAACGCTCTTACTGAGATTTATCTTATATCCAGAAATAACACCGAATCCGGTTAATGTTTCTAATAATGTGGGTATTGACGATTCCGGTTCTGTTAAATAAATTAGGATATCGTCCGCATATAACAAAATTTTGTGGGTGGTGCCCCCCATCTGTTTACCTTTAATTAATGGATGGGATCTTATTGCTGTCGCTAATGGTTCTATTGCCAGCGCGAATAGCAAAGGCGAGAGACCGCAGCCTTGTCTTGTGGAGCGTGAGAGGGTAATTTTAGAAGAAATATCATTATTTGTTTGAATTTGAGCCATTGGGCATCTGTATAACATCTTAACCAATTTAATAAAAGTTGGGGCAAAATTCATTCTATTCATTACATCAAAAAGATAGGGCCATTCTACACGGTCGAAAGCTTTCTCCGCATCTAACGACACAGTAATTGTAGGAGAGTTATCTGTCTCAGAGGCGTGGATGATGTTGAAAAGCCTTCTGACATTATCAAATGGGGAGCGATTCTGGATAAATCCAGTTTGGTCCAAATGTATTAAATCTGGGATATGTTTTTCTAATCGCAGTGATAGTATTTTAGAGAATATTTTATAATCTGTGGATAGAAGTGAAATCGGTCGGTATGAGCTGCATAGTTTCGGGTCCTTCCCAGGTTTAGGTAGAACCGTAATTAGCGCCAGTTCTAAAGATTCTGGCAGTCTTCCATTTTCAATAGCATGATTATACATCAATAGCAAAGGTTTAAGTAGTTTAGGGAGAAAAGTCTTGAAGAATTCAATGGGAAAGCCGTCCAAACCAGGGGATTTCCCTGACTTAATTTTGGAGATGGCGTCTGATATTTCTTTTTCTGTGATAACTCCTTCCATGCTCTCCCTAGCTCCCTCATTAAGCTTTTTGAGGTCATATTTATCTAGAAAGTTTTTTGTTTTTTCAGGAAAATTACCTTGAGTAGAGTAGAGAGCTTCATAAATTTTTTTAAACATATTGTTTATCTCTTTGGGGTTGGTAATTGTATTAGAACCTGATTTCAAAATATGTATTTCTTTTTGGGCTTCCTCCCGACGAATCTGCCAGGCAAGGAGTTTGCCGGCTTTATCCCCTTGCTCATAGAATCTTTGCTTTGTCCTTCTCATTGCATTCTCTATTTTCCGAGTAGTTATAGTGTTGTATTCTAATTGTTTTGACCTGAGTCTTTGTTCGGTTTCTGTGTTACGTAATGTTAGATGTTGCTCTTCGAGTTCTTTTATTTCTTTTTCCAGAGAGTCCACCTTTGAACTATATATTTTACGTTTGCCAGAGGTGTATGATATGATTTGACCTCTTATGTAGGCTTTCATTGATTCCCAAACAAAATTAGGTGAGGCAGAATTCTGATTTATTTCGAGAAAAAGGTCTAGGTGTTTATTAACAAATTCTATAAATTCGGAATCGTTGAGTAAATAAGAGTTGAAACGCCATCTTTTAAGAAAACCAGATGCCTCGGTAGAAGGGATCGTAACCAGAAGCCCAGAGTGGTCGGAGATAGTTCTTGCTAAATATTCACAAGGGGGGATTGTATGAGCTTTAGCTACAGGGACCAGGAAGAGATCAATTCTTGAGTAGCTGTCATGGACTGGAGAATAAAAGGAGTACTCCTTTGTCCGTTGATTCTGCATACGCCATATATCACAGAGGCCGGAGTTTCGGAGCTCTCTTTTTAATGTTTTTGCTGCTTGTGTTAGGGTAGTTTGCTTTGCTGAAGACCTGTCTAGGATAGGATCAAGCACTAGATTGAAATCCCCACCAATGAAAGTTTCGTCAGGAGGATTTGGTAGATTAAAAAAAATATCATGGAAAAACTGAGGATCATCATAGTTGGGCGCATATATGTTGACTAAGGTGATAGATTGAGAGAGAATGGAGCCTTGAATAATCACCCATCGCCCTCCTCTGTCTTTGCAGGTGGACTCCAGTCTGAACGGAATTTTTTTGCTAATTAATATAGCCACTCCTCTAGCTCGTGAGGTAAAGGAAGAGAAGAACACCTGGTTGAAGCCACCTTGTTTTAACTTTGAGTGCTCGGTATCATTCAAATGAGTTTCTTGCAGTAAGGCTATGTCTATCTGATTTTGCTTTAAGTAATTAATGATACGTTTTCTTTTTATGCAATGATTGATACCTTTAACATTGAGGGTTAAGCATCTGTATTGCATGGGTGTACTTGTCATTATTTAAGTAATATTAATATGGGAACTAAGTTGACTGGCAATATATAGCAGAGTCCACATACCCGACTGTTGCAAATAAAATGTGGAAGGAAGGGGCAAAAAGGAAAAAAAGAAAGAAAAGAGAAAAAAAAAAAAAAACACATCTGAATAAACCAGTAATAACTAATCCCTATTATAATGACCTCATTTCCTATCGAGGTCTTCTTACCTACATTGAACTTATGCGGTGATGAAAGCGTTGTGAACATAGTGAGGTTGTCATCAGCCCTCCAGCATTGATACATATAAGTCTCTGAGTTGACCCTATATTGGAGGTAGTGGCTGGATTGCATGAAACTTATGCTTTTTGATTGTTTACATTCAATCTGAACCGTAACAAACTATTCTGCCCAATATACTCAGAATAATGTATGTTTATAATTGAGTCCAAAATTAGCACAATATAGAGAATATGACAAAAAGGGTAACAAAATATCTCAGCTGCTTACAGACTGTAAATGATTTTTTTTTTTTTTTTTTTTTTTTTAAAGGAAAAAAAAGAAAAGAGAGGGATCTGTCTATTGTCAGATAGCTTACCGTATACACAGTTTGGAAATCAATTAGCCTAACTTTGAAACCAGTGCTCAGACCAACGACGTGGTTTTCCAAATATGTTACTTAAACTTAACTTGACAGATAGTCCCTTTTAAAACCAATAGCAGTCTTGAGTATTATTGGGCTCTGTGCGTCTTCTCCATAAATACCGTTTATGTCCCGTTTAACGTGATGAGATTACCTCCGGGTATTCTCTCTGCAGGAACGAGGAGGCTGCCTCCGCTGAGTCAAACGACTTGGTCCCACCTGATCGCGTGTCCACTCTGAGTATGGCCGGGTACAGCATCCCGTACTTCACTCCTGCTTGTCGGAGCTGTTTTTTCAGGGGGGTGAAAGCCATTCTCTTTTGATGTAGCCTGGGCGAGAGGTCAGGAAATATCATGATCTTGGAGTTGCCGTAGTATAGCTCTCCTTTTTTGCGGGAGGCGTCTAGTATCTGGGTCACATCCCTGTAGTGGAGGAGTTTGAGAATGAAGGCTCTGGGCGCTCCTTGCTCGTTTGGGCGTCTCAGCTGCGCGCGGTGGGCTCTCTCTATCTCTATCGGGCCAGAGAGTCCCAGGATTTCCGGTAGCCATTTTTCCAAAAAGTCCACAGCATTAGTCCCTTCCACTCCCAACGGGAACCCCACAACTCTCAGATTTTTGCGGCGTTGCCTGTTTTCATAGTCGTCCAGTTTGTCTTTGAGCTCCATCACTTCTTTTTGCTGTTGCCGCTCCAGCTCCGTCAGCCCCTGGCGCAGGTCCACAACGGCGGCCTCGTATTCGGAGCTCTTGGTTTCCAGTGCGGTGACTCTCGTGTTTGTTGTGTGAATGGCTTCACTCATCTTTTCCAGTGCGGCGTCCACTTGGTGTAGTCGGGTCGTGACAGAGGTTTGAATTGTTTCCGCGAACTTATGCATTTCGGCGGAGAACCACGCGGGCGGAACCGAAGTGTGTAATGTGTTGCTGGCAGCCATTGCTAGCGTTAGCTTGCTGCTATCTGGGGCCGACGCTTTAGAGTCTCTCAGGTTGTAAGTCGGTTTCTTTTCTTGGTATCCTGGTCCAAAGGCTTTCGGTGTCGACATTGTGCTTCCCTAGTGAACGTCTGTTTCCCAAAAGCTATGAAAAGGGCCTTACTCGTAGTTAAATCTCAGAATATACCGGAGGGCTGAATTGACCCGACCGTTCGCTAAGCCGCCATAACCGGAAGTCGGTAGCAATTCTTTTCCAGTCTGTCTTATCTGTTGTTTTGGATTGTCTTGCCTGTTGTCCTTGGCAGGGGCTGCTGGTGACTGACGCACAAAATCAAAAATGTTGGAGCTTAACAGCTGTCCTCCTGATTTGTTAAGGCAAAATCCATCTGCCTTAAAGAGGTGTCTACGTTCCCAAAAAATGTTGAAACTGTCAATAAAATTCACTGATGGAGTGGCACACGTATCTTTGAGCCATCTGTTGAGCATCATAAGCCTGCTGAATCTCTCGTCTCCTCGCCGAAGTCGGTAGAGGTCCACTGATAAACACCTCAGTATTCAGACATCGAACTTTGTTCAGCAGATCAATAAAATCCTGTTTCAATACCTCTGATTGTTGCTTGACAACATCAAGTGCTCCTGTGTGTATGACGAGAGATTTCACTGTCGGATGCTCAGCAGTGATTTCCAGAATTTCTCTGAGATATTGGACACCATGTCATTGGCAAAACAGAGTACTTTGGTGTTTTTGTTGCTGCAAAAGTGTTTTATCTCCTTCACAGCTCCGTCACCCACTATCAGCGTCTGAGGCCCAGTGGTTAGCGCTTTCTGCAGCCTTTTAGTTTTTGATTTAGCCACATACCTTTCTCTGGTGCTGGAAGATGACCTTTCTTTTGGGGAGTCAGGTTCTTGTTAAAGCGGAGTAAATCTGTTCTCTAGTAGAATCCCTGTGTCTTGGGGCAGTTTGCTCTTAGTGTTTGTTTTTGCCACAGTCCATGGCTGTTTTCTCCTCAGTACTGGGGTTGAAGAGAACTTCCTGTGCGAAGGCAGTGTAGGCCACCCAGTTTCATTACGAGTCTCCGGGTTCTGGGTTCTGCCTGTTAACCGTCTTCCCATATCTGAGGGAAGCGATTTATCTGTACATGATTTATGCTTTTGCTTTGCACCAAGAGAGTTCCAGGGAGGACTACTGGTTGATTTACTGCCATAACCACCAGACTCCTGCTTCTTGGTGGTGCTAATTAGCTGTCTGTTAGCCTGCTCCTGTCCACTGATTTGGGTCATCAGTAGAGTGGTTTCATTCCCATATTGTCCGTTTACCTCCACGTTGACTTCAAGTCTCTGAATTTTCGTCTCCAGTACCGCTGTCTTCTGGAGAAGTTTGTGGTAATCATCCGTGGAAAAGGAGGCATCTTGCTGCTAATTAGCACAACTTAGCTGGGTTTCTCAATCCCAGTCACTATAGTGCAGGCTTGTGCTGCTGATAGGCCACACTCACAAAGTAAAAGATTTAAAATAATAGTGGCAGCCTTTAGATACTTTTCATAAATTAAGCTCTCAGTGTTAAAGAAGTATCCAGGACCTGCTTTCCATAAATTTTGGAGCAAAAGGACAAGATTGCAATGGAAAAAAAGAAAGTAAAGCGGAGAGCAAAGAGCGAAGTGTCTGCGCTCAAGCAAAGCAGAAAAACACTCAGAGGTACAAAGTCTTTACAGGGATAAATGATCAGAGGTCAACCAGAACAGCCGAGTGTTTTACCTGGATCCACTGTGATAGAACACAACACCTTTAACACTGAGTGTCATTATTTATTCTGAGACTTCATCTTTTCTTCACAGAGTTCATCAGCAGAGCTCAGAGGTTCTCAGTGGTCACTCTGTCCAGCAGCATCAAACACAGCTGGACTCCATATTTATGGTGTGTAAATGTAAAGCACAGCTACTACTGCTAACTGCAACAGCCACAGACTAAATACTAACCTACCATTCTGGTCCTAACAGTCTCCATGCTGCACTCTGTAGACCAGCAGCTTTTCAGTCTGTCACTGATCATCTGATGTTGACTTCTACCAGTTACATTTACATTTGATTGTGTTCCAGCTGCTGGAGGAGAACATCAGCAGGTTTGTGAAGAACGAGCTGAAGAAGATGCAGAAGGCTCTGAGTCCAGATGACCCAGAATGCTTAGAGAGTCAGAGTGAGGATGAGGAGGTATTGGACGGTGAGGAGGAAGAGCAGAGGAGGAGCAGCAGAGAGGCATTTCTGAAGATGACATTACACTTCCTGAGGAGAATGAAGCAGGAGAAGCTGGCTGACTGTCTGCAGAGCAGTAAGATGATTTTAACAGATTTAACATGATGGAGAGGAAATGGAGGCAACATGGGAGAGGTTTATATTTCAAACTCTGCTGTTAATATGATGCACACATCTGCATCAGATCTATGAATTCTTCTGAGCTGAAAACAGTCAGAAACTGTTTGTCCACAACTGATGAGCTGAATAGATTTCATAGTGGAGGAAAATATAAACATCTGCAGTTTAATGTTTACATTCTACCAATTTACTGTAGAATCATCTGATTGATTTCATTCGTTGTTTGTTCATTCAGGAACATTCAGACCTGCAAAGTGTCGACGTAAACTCAAGTCTAACCTGCAGAAGAAGTTCCAGTGTGTGTTTGAGGGGATCGCTAAAGCAGGAAACCCAACCCTTCTGAATCAGATCTACACACCGCTCTACATCACAGAGGGAGGGACTGCTGAGGTCAATGATGAACATGAGGTCAGACAGATTGAAACAGCATCCAGGAAACCAGTCAGACCAGAAACAACAATCAGACATGAAGACATCTTTAAAGCTTCACCTGGAAGAGATGAACCAATCAGAACAGTGATGACGAAGGGAGTGGCTGGCATTGGGAAAACAGTCTTAACACAGAAGTTCACTCTGGACTGGGCTGAAGACAAAGCCAACCAGGACATACACTTCACATTTCCATTCACTTTCAGAGAGCTGAATGGGCTGAAAAAGAAAAAGTACAGCTTGGTGGAACTTGTTCATCACTTCTTTACTGAAACCAAAGAAGCAGGAATCTGCAGGTTTGAAGAGTTCCAGGTTGTGTTCATCTTTGACGGTCTGGATGAGTGTCGACTTCCTCTGGACTTCCACAACACTGAGATCCTGACTGATGTTACAGAGTCCACCTCAGTGGATGTGCTGCTGACAAACCTCATCAGGGGGAAACTGCTTCCCTCTGCTCGCCTCTGGATAACCACACGACCTGCAGCAGCCAGTCTGATCCCTCCTGAGTGTGTCGGCATGGTGACAGAGGTCAGAGGGTTCACTGACCCACAGAAGGAGGAGTACTTCAGGAAGAGATTCAGAGATGAGGAGCAGGCCAGTACCATCATCTCCCACATCAAGACATCACGAAGCCTCCACATCATGTGCCACATCCCAGTCTTCTGCTGGATCACTGCTACAGTTCTGGAGGATGTGTTGAAAAGAAGAAGGAGAAGAGAGCTGCCCAAGACCCTGACTGAGATGTACATCCACTTCCTGGTTGCTCAGTCTAAACTGAAGATCATCAAGTATGATGGAGGAGCTGAGACAGATCCACACTGGAGTCCAGAGAACAGGAAGATGATTGAGTCTCTGGGAAAACTGGCTTTTGAGCAGCTGCAGAAAGGCAACCTGATCTTCTATGAATCAGACCTGACAGAGTGTGGCATCGATATCAGAGCAGCCTCAGTGTACTCAGGAGTGTTCACACAGGTCTTTAAAGAGGAGAGAGGGCTGTACCAGGACAAGGTGTTCTGCTTCGTCCATCTGAGTGTTCAGGAGTTTCTGGCTGCTCTTCATGTCCATCTGACATTCATCAAGTCTGGAGTCAATCTGCTGGCAGAAGAAAGAACAACATCCCAGACACGTTTCTACCAGAGTGCTGTGGACGAGGCCCTAAAGAGTCCAAATGGACACCTGGACTTGTTCCTCCGCTTCCTCCTGGGTCTTTCACTGCAGACCAATCAGACTCTCCTACGACGTCTGCTGACACAGACAGGAAGTAGCTCACAGACCAATCAGGAACCAGTCGAGTACATCAAGAAGAAGATCAGTGAGAATGTGTCTGCAGAGAGAAGCATCAATCTGTTCCACTGTCTGAATGAACTTAATGATCGTTCTCTAGTGGAGGAGATCCAACAGTACCTGAGATCAGGACGTCTCTCCACAGATAAACTGTCTCCTGCTCAGTGGTCAGCTCTGGGCTTCATCTTACTGTCATCACAAAAAGATCTGGACGTGTTTGACCTGAAGAAATACTCTGCTTCAGAGGAGGTTCTTCTGAGGCTGCTGCCTTTGGTCAAAGCTTCACATAAAGCTCTGTAAGTGGATGAAACACTGGATATTTGAACAATTTATAAATATGTTCAATATAGATGTTAGGAATAAATTATTTTGTATTCATTACTAACCCTTTCTCCAGGCTGAGTGGCTGTAACCTTTCAGAGAGAAGCTGTGCAGCTCTGTCCTCAGTTCTCAGCTCCCAGTCCTCTAGTCTGAGAGATCTGGACCTGAGTAACAACAACCTGCAGGATTCAGGAGTGAAGCAACTTTCTGCTGGACTGGAGAGTCCACACTGTGTACTGGAATCTCTTAGGTCAGAATAGAGCAGCTATAATCCTGTTGTACTGAACAATGAAATTAAAGATTAATCTTAATTATTTTGCACATCTGTAGGATTCTGGTACATCTGTGATTAAACACATTGTGTTATCAACCTTTCTATGTTTCCAGTCTGTCAGGATGTCTGATCACAGAGGAAGGCTGTGCTTCTCTGGCCTCATCTCTGAGGTCCAACCCCTCCCATCTGAGAGATCTGGACCTGAGTAACAACAACCTGCAGGATTCAGGAGTGAAGCAGCTTTCTACTGGACTGGAGAGTCCACACTGTACACTGGAAGCTCTCAGGTCAGAATAGAGCATCTACAGTTTCCCTGTGCTGAACAATGACAAAAACAACATTGACATTCAGATTAATGTCAATTATTCTGTACATCATCTGTAGGATTCAGGTATTTATATAATCAAAAACATTGTGTTGTCAATGTATAATGTATACCTTTTTATATTTCCAGCCTGTCAGGATGTCTGATCACAGAGGAAGGCTGTGCTTCTCTGGCCTCAGCTCTGAGCTGCAACCCCTCCCATCTGAGAGAGCTGGACCTGAGCTACAATCATCCAGGAGACTCAGGAGAGAAGTTACTGTATGCCAGACTGGCACACTGTACACTGGACACTCTCTGGTATGTGTAGAGAATTTTAAAATGTAGTTAAATGAATGGGAGTGTTTTTTTCTATAAACTACAGATAAATTCAAATACTACATTTACCGTGATCCTTTGTTTTCTTGTGGGTTTCTGTCCTGTTTGTTGGGTATGGTCAGCAAGTTATGAAAAAGTAGCTCAGTTTCTGCCCAGCGACAGGTTGCTAAGGGCAGCTGAGGCCCTACGGTTGCTAAGGGCAGCTAAGGCCCTACGGTTGCTATGGGCAGCTAAGGCCCTACGGTTGCTAAGGGCAGCTAAGGCTCTACGGTTGCTAAGGACAGCTAAGGCCCTACAGTTGCTAAGGGCAGCTAAGGCCCTGCGGTTGCTAACGGCAGCTAAGGCCCTACGGTTGCTAAGGGCAGCTAAGGCCCTACGGTTTCTACAGCGATTTGTGAGAATCTGTTTGGAAATTCTCAAAATGCGCCCAGAATTTGGCTTCTGACAAGGTCCCGAACGATTGCAAACTGTGAGAAAACCGTAACTCCTGTCCAAAAACCGAAACAATTCAGATATTCCTTAAAATGAGCGAGTAAGCTCAGTGTGAACACAGAGTGAGATTCTCTTGGGAAAAAAAGGACGATTACATTAGGGTCAATGGGGAGTGAGACAGGTATTGCCGCTGGTCTCGGTCCCCCCGTTTAAATTTTTTTATTGAATTTTCTTAAATGCAAAACAATACACAAACATACAAAACACACCAAAACAGCCCCCCCCCCCCCATCCCGGCCCAATCCCGCCCCCCCTCCATCCCACCACTAGCTCACAATTACACACTCACTGTGTCCTTATCCAGTCAGAATATATTTCAGGTCTGAAATCAGGTTTGTCCATAACGAAATTCTGCCTTGTTGAGCATTGTTAATCCTTGCTGACGACAGTTCCAAATATGCGATGTCCAAGAAACTCCGAAGCCAATGTGTTTTGGAGATGTCGTGGGGCGGCTTCCAACGTTGGACTATAATCTTTTTGGCTGATGTCAGTCCTGCCAGCCAAATTTTTTGTGATTTTTCTGTTTGAGATAGTCTGGATTTGTCATTCAAAATACAGTATGTACAAAAGGGTCCATTGGCAGTTGTATTCCCACCAAGTCATTTACAGTACTAATAACCTTCCCCCAGAAGGGAGTGCCCCGAAATCCCGGGGCACTCCCATACAACATGAACAAACGAGCCCAAGGTTCCAGGGGTGCAGAATGTGCAATACGGATCATCTGTCAGTCCCATTCGATGCCTGATTGCAGGTGTTACATATGCTCTATGACAAAATTTCAAGTGTATGTATTGGTGGTTTGGATTTTTGGATGCACCAGTTACGTTGCTCCAAATTGCATCTCAGTCCAGATCCTGCTCTAATTCCCCGACATCTTTGTCCCTTGCTCTCATTCCCGCCGAGGGTGAATATAGAGTTTAATTGGTCGTATAAATATGATACTATCCACCTAGGAGCATCCTGGAACCAACCTAGAATGGGATGACTTTATAGTTCTGCTCGCCAGGGAACCTTGTAGGCCTTACATGCAGATCTCAATCTAAAATAAAGGAAAAGAGAATCAATTCCATATTGAGAGATCAGTTCCTGAAAATCAAGGATATTTCTTGATCCATTGATGTCATTAAGAGTTCTAATGCCTTTCTCCTCCCAATCCTTATTAATGAATGGTTTCCCCCCAGACAGAATATGACCTATGTCTACATTTTGACTAAAAATTATTTGTCTCCTTTTTACAGTTTGGCCGAGTTAAAAATAAAAACGAAGGTTATTTTGTTACTGGTTCTCTCGCTCAAGCTAACTGACGCTTCCACTCTAACTTTGAAGAAAAAGTGATTTCCACTCCTCATTTGACTGCTCATAGTTTAAAAAGTTTACATGTTATGTAAAAACTGTTTGGTGTTTTGGAGAGAGCACAAGTTGTCCTCTGTTTTAAAGTTTGAATCACATTTCTACGTACAGGTATGAGAGAGCTGCTGTAGAGGAGTTGCTTCAAGTTTGAAGTAGAGACAGAAGACAGAATAAACTCCAGTGTGTCTCTCTGTTATATTTAGTTTTCTGATTCATCAGAAACATTCTGCCAGTAGTAATGTTTCATATGTTTATGAGCAACACACAGCAGGAATGTTTGTTAAATAGATATAATATAATATACACTTTCATGATCTCCTGATGTCCCTGAACTCATCAGAGTCCATCTGTTATTTTATTATTGATGTATTTACTGTTTATTATAAAGAAGTTCACTTGTATCATGAACTTTATTTAGAACTTTCTAACTTGTGGTTGTTTCTTCTTATTGTGTCTTTCAACTATTATTATTATTATATATTCAAACCAAATGAATGAACACATGGAATAATTACAGTCAAATGTTTTGCTGTCTTATAGCTGCATTTATTCTCTGATCACTTCAAAAATGCTCAAAAATGATATTGAAGTGATGACTGGCTCTATCCTCAGGACAACATGCAGAGATCAATATTTAATCTAGTGATTTATTGTAATCACCTTAAATTGGACAGGGAGGAGTCAAATGCGCTTCTCACAGAAATTTATTAAGAACAAAAAACGCTCCCAAGGAGGATAACAATACAACAAAAAAACACTCACTGAAGACAGACAAAAACGAACTGACAGCAAGACAAGGGAGACAAGGACTATTTGAACATGAGGTAGGGGGACACAGGTGGAACCAATCAGGGGCGGGGTTAACAATCACAACGTAGGGAAAGCACACAAAGGGGGTAAGTCAGGATCTGAAATGAGAGGGGAAAAGGTGAGTACAAAATAAAACAGGAAGTGCATGACAGGACTGGACATGAGTGACTTGACTAAAATGAAACATACAGGACCCACACTTGAAACTAAAGACATGACCTGACATAACCATGATTAACAAATATGACGAGACATAACATTTATCATGTGGGAGGACATATTTGTTCATCACATCTTCTTCTTCAGGTCTTTTCCTCTCTGACTTCAGTGAAAGAATCCAGCAGACAGTCGAGACAGATGAGTTTCAGCCTGTTTCTGTGTCACTCTGACAAACTGAGGAACACTGCTTCATGTTGAACAGCAGTTAGGACTCATGTTGGATAGAAAATCATTCTGACTGTGTTTCTTCCTCCAGGGTGGACCATGGTGGAGAGCACAGGTTAAAACCTGGTCTGAAGAAGTGTAAGTGTGGATTGAATTTTATTCATGACAACTAAACAGCACACAGTCAGTTTCTCTTTAAATACAAAGTTGGTCTTTGTGGTATTTATTCATTAAAACATTACTGACAAAATGTGTCATCATGAAACTTTATAGAAATGAACAACAGATCAGAAGTTAAACAGAGAATAAATCCATCAGGTGTGTCAGATGATAAACTGCTGCTGTGTTGTTTCTTCTTCTCTTCATCAGATTTCTGTGAACTCACACTGGACACAAACACAGTACAGAGAAACCTCAAACTGTCTGATAACAACAGGAAGGTGACATGTGTGAGAGAGAATCAGTCATATCCTGATCATCCAGACAGATTTGACTACTGTCCTCAGCTGCTGTGTAGTAATGGTCTGACTGGTCGCTGTTACTGGGAGGTCGAATGGAGAGGAGAGGTTCGTATATCAGTGAGTTACAGAGGAATCAACAGGAAAGGAGACAGTGGAAACTGTGTGTTTGGATATAATGATCAGTCCTGGAGTCTGTACTGCTCTGCTGGTGGTTACTCTGTGCGTCACAATAAGAGAGGAGCACCCATCTCCTCCTCCTCCTCCTCCTCTGACTCTAACAGAGTAGCAGTGTATGTGGACTGTCCTGCTGGCACTCTGTCCTTCTACAGAGTCTCCTCTGACACACTGATCCACCTCCACACCTTCAACACCACATTCACTGAACCTCTGTATGCTGGGTTTGGGTTCTGGTATGATTCCTCGATGACTCTGTGTCGTCTGTCTGAGGTGAACACTCCCAGGTAAAATTTAAGGGTTAATTTTTACAGTAAATGTAGTTTTAGTCATAATTGAGTCATGTACATTGTTTTAGTTTTAGTGGACTAAATATCATTAGATTATAGATTATAGTCTATATAATACAATAAAGTTTAAAGGATAATGCTTTTTTAAAGTTAGTGTTGAATGAGTGAAGTCATTATTCCTACTAGATGAAATGAATGTTATATTTATCTGTTATTGAATGGTAGGAAGGTTTGAATGGTTCATACACACAGACATATCTTTATTTACCTGGCTTGGCCATAAAAGAGCATCTCAATAACAATAACA
The DNA here is from genome assembly GCA_021039105.1 of Scomber colias. NCBI lineage: Eukaryota > Metazoa > Chordata > Actinopteri > Scombriformes > Scombridae > Scomber > Scomber colias. The sequence continues at coordinate 29,894 of JAJDFG010000232.1, read as the reverse complement.
GCTGCTAATGTTTGAAGTGGAGACAGATGACTCCAACTCCAGTGTGTCTCTCTGTTATATTTAGTTTTCTGATTCATCATCTAGTTAAAAATCTGTTAATTATCCGTCTGATCAACAAAAGAAACATGAACAACTTTCTTCATTTATCAGACACATTTTTCTTTTCATGTTATTTCCTCCATTAACTGTTATTATGGATGGATATTATATGTTGTTATGGATCAAATGAACATAAGGAAGAGTTTGTTTGTCACATTTTAAACATATTTATATTTGACATAATGTGTCATCATTTCCATGTGAGCCTCTTATTTGATATGAGTTTACTTAGTTTATTGAGTTACATCATATTAATTATTCCTGAAACATTCAACCTAATAAAACAAATCAGTATTTAAAAACACCCTGGTCATAAGGGTGCTGCTGGAGGACTTCAACGCCCATGTTGGCAGCGACAGTGAGACCTGGAAGGGTGTGATTGGGAGGAACGGCCCCCCCGATCTGAACCCGAGCGGTGTTCTGTTATTGGACTTCTGTGCTCGTCACAGATTGTCCATAACGAACACCATGTTCAAACATAAGGGGGTCCATATGTGCACTTGGCCACAGTTCGATGATTGACTTTGTTGTCGTGTTGGATAGCTGCATTTATTCTCTGATCACTTCAAAAATGCTCCTTTTGTCTCCTTTTGATATTGAAGTGATGACTGGCTCTATCCTCAGGACAACATGCAGAGATCAATATTTAATCTAGTGATTTATCATGTGGGAGGACATATTTGTTCATCACATCTTCTTCTTCAGGTCTTTTCCTCTCAGACTTCAGTGAAAGAATCCAGCAGACAGTTGAGACAGATGAGTTTCAGCCTGTTTCTGTGTCACTCTGACAAACTGAGGAATACTGCTTCATGTTGAACAGCAGTTAGGACTCATATTGGATAGAAAATCATTCTGACTGTGTTTCTTCCTCCAGGGTGGACCATGGTGGAGAGCAGTGGTTAAAACCTGGTCTGGAGAAGCGTAAGTGTGGATTGAATTTGATTCATGACAACTAAACAGCACACAGTCAGTTTCTCTTTAAATACAAAGTTGGTCTTTGTGGTATTTATTCATTAAAACATTACTGACAAAATGTGTCATCATGAAACTTTATAGAAATGAACAACAGATCAGAAGTTAAACAGAGAATAAATCCATCAGGTGTGTCAGATGATAAACTGCTGCTGTGTTGTTTCTTCTTCTCTTCATCAGATTTCTGTGAACTCACACTGGACACAAACACAGTACAGAGAAACCTCAAACTGTCTGATAACAACAGGAAGGTGACACATGTGAAGGAGGATCAGTCATATCCTGATCATCCAGACAGATTTGACTACTGGTTTCAGCTGCTGTGTAGTAATGGTCTGACTGGTCGCTGTTACTGGGAGGTCAAGTGGAGAGGAAGAGTTAGTATATCAGTGAGTTACAGAAGAATCAACAGGAAAGGAAACAGTTATGACTGTTTGTTTGGATATAATGATCAGTCCTGGAGTCTGGAGTGCTCTGATCATGGTTACTCTGTCTGGCACAATAAGAGAGGAGCACCCATCTCCTCCTCCTCCTCCTCCTCCTCCGTCTCTGACAGAGTAGCAGTGTATGTGGACTGTCCTGCTGGCACTGTGTCCTTCTACAGAGTCTCCTCTGACACACTGATCCACCTCCACACCTTCAACACCACATTCACTGAACCTCTGTATGCTGGGTTTGGGTTCGGACCTGGCTCCTCGATGACTCTGTGTCGTCTGTCTGAGGTGAACACTCTCAGGTAAAATTTAAGGGTTCATTTTAACAGTAAATGTAGTTTTAGTCATAATTGAGTCATGTACATTGTTTTAGTTTTAGTGGACTAAATATCATTAGATTATAGATTATAGTCTATATAATATAATAAAGTTTAAAGGATAATGCTTTTTTAAAGTTAGTGTTGAATGAGTGAAGTCATTATTCCTACTAGATGAAATGAATGTTATATTTATCTGTTATTGAATGGTAGGAAGGTTTGAATGGTTCATACACACAGACATATCTTTATTTACCTGCCCCTCCCTCAAGACAAAATAAACAATAGAAACAGATGCTCTGTCCAATTACAGTTTACAGTTTTAATACTTTATCTTTATCTTTATCTTGCCCTGAACATGACTGTGAGTGTCTGTAGTTTAACAAAATCAAGTTTCAATCATCTTGATTCAATAAATAACCTGCTGGTGTGTTCTTTATAAGCCACATTATAAATAACTCTCACTGCTCAAGGATTCATGTTGGTAGAGTATGTATTACCCCAGACTGCTGCACAGTAACTTAAATAAGGCAAAAATTAGTGAGCAATATAAAATTCTCATTGCTTTATAATTTAACACGTACTTAGCCTTATTCAGAACAAAACTATTCTTACACACTTTTGATTTTACCTGAGATATTTGAGCTTTTCATGTCAATGTATCATCAATGATTCCACCTCAGAACCTAAATTCTGACTCTATCAATTGAAACTCCTTCTAAAGGAAGTGATATATCCGCCTCCCTTCTTTGATGGCCAAAACTCATAAACTTACTTTTGTTCAAATTTAAAGACAACTTATTTTCATCAAGCCATTTCCTTTTCTTTACCTTTTGCAAGACTTTTTAAATCATCACCTGAACAATGAAAGTCGTGTCATCTGCAAACAACACAAACTGTAGTGATTTTGACACTTCACAAATATTGTTAACATATAAATTAAAAAGTTTAAGCCAAAAGGCTGAGCCCTGTGGGACTCCACAATCAATGTTCATATTATCACATATATTACCAGAAAAGTGCACATATTGTTTTCTATTATCTAAATAGCTTTGTACCCAATTTAAAACCACGCCCCACACCCCATATGAATGTAATTTTGAACTAAGAATTTTATGATCAATGGTACCAATAAATAACCTTCAGATACAAATAATGAATAAATAACATTCTGCCAGTAGTAATGTTTCATATGTTTCTGAGCAGCACACAGTAGATACACAGCAGGCATGTTTGTTTGTTTAATAGAGAATGTAATATAATATAATATAATATAATTAGGGCTGTCAAACGATTATTTTTTAAAATCGCGATTAAGCGCAGAATTTTCATAGTTAATCACGATTAATCGCATTTTGAATTACATGTTTAAAATCCTGTTATTTTACATTTGAAGGCAGTTTTAAGCCCATAATGTAAAGCATTTCTTACCAGAGTGTCTTAACTGGGAATCAATCACGGCTCTGCTGCGACTCCCACACTCCAAAATGGTCCTTTGGTGGAGCTGAGGCTGGCTTGGCTGCACCTGGGTGTTTAGCGTGGAGGTGCTAACTCAAACTCCACGTACTCCGGTGGTAGTTAAACTCCGTTTGACACAGGTTGCATTTTACTTTTGACTTGTCAACTGAACCGTCTGGAAGTGTTTTAAAGTTAAACAAGCCGTTCAAAAGTCCAGTAGCTCTCTTACTTTCCATCAGCGCGGTAGGTTTACTGCAGGAGGCCACTTCAAAGTATAGCGCTACAGCTAGAGGAGCCGTGTACGGGGGAGGAGAAGGGACAAAAAGGCTTGCAACATTAAAATGAGATTTTAAAAAAATAACGCATTATGGATTGCATTAATCTGATCGCGATTAACGCGTTAACGCTGACAGCCCTAAATATAATAGGGCTAAATATAATATATAGAATGAATGTGTTGACTTCTGGAACCATGTCCACCTGATACTAGCTGATTCAAGATGGCGCCATTGTGTGTGGCTGGCCGTCTACCTCTGCTACCTTTTCTGTATATTGTCCTGTTTTTATTGTTTTTATCTCACAAAGTGTCATCACTACTGATGTATGATCGCCTGAGTCTCTTAAAAATCCGTGATTCTGTAGACATACTACCCATCCAGGACTTTAATGATCAGACAAAGCCACCGCCACCTGTTCTGGCGTTTGTACCCTCTCACTTATTGCGCTTACCCGGTCGGCTGCCTCGAAACAGCCGTCGCAGAAGACGAGGAAGCAGAGGTGGAGTAATATGCCGACTGAAAGCCCACCTGGCTTCGTCCTCCACTTACAATGCTCGTCATCCGCTGTTTGGTCTCTCCAGTGTTTGCGCCAACTACGACATCCGAGGCTCCTTGGATTACTCCTACCGATGGCTGCTGCCGACTGTACCTGAGGCCGGGTATCCACCTCCCTGCCGCCGACCGGTGAGGATCCGCAGATGGGGCCGCGCTGGAGAATCTCCGTCCGGTTAACCGGGCCTCCCAACAGACGGATCGGTGTTTAGTTCGCATGGCTCTGATCAACACCAGATCTGTTGCAAATAAGACTTTTATCCTAAACGACTTTTTTACTTCGTACAACTTGGATTTCCTCCTGTTGACTGAAACCTGGCTGAAACTAGGTGAAAACAGCGCGTTCTCTGAGCTCCTCCCACCCAGCTGTTCTTTCTTCAGCTCCCCGCGAGTGTCGGGGCGAGGGGGGGGACTTGCTGCTGTGTTCAATGACAATTTTAAATGTCGGCTTCTTCCCACAGGTACATACTCCTTGTTTGAACTGCAATTGTTTGCAGTGGAGTTTGCAAGTCCTGTGTTGTGTGCTGTTGTCTATCGCCCGCGGAAATATAATAAGGACTTTATTCATGAGTTCTCTGAGTTTCTGGCTGACATTCTCCCAAAATATGACAAGCTCCTGATCTGTGGGGATTTTAATGTTCATGTTTGCTGCCCATCTGACCAATTTGCTACTGACTTCAAAAGCCTGTTGGCAACTTTTAATTTGAGTCAATCTGTGGATAAACCAACACACCATCTTGGGCACACATTGGACCTTGTTATTTCTTTCGGGCTCTCAGTTTCCCTTAAAGAGATTTCTGAGACTTTCATCTCAGATCATCTCCCTATCATTTTTGAAGTGATAGCCCCCCAACCAGTTAGCAAGCCCCTTGCTCCATCCCGTCAGCGGCGTATCATCAGTCCCTCCACGGCCAATGAATTTATTGCTGCTTTTGATGATTCACAGTTTTTTTCCTTGAGCGGCTTTGCTTCCCCTCTCTGTCCTGATCAATTTCTTTCCTCCTTCCACTCCTACTGTACTGGGATTCTGGACTCTATTGCCCCTTTTAGGCAAAAATCTGCCAAGCCAAGAACCGACCCCTGGTTGAACGACACCACCCGCGCCATCAGGTGACGTTGCAGGCAGGCGGAACGCAGATGGAAGAAGGACAAACTGCATGTGTCTCTGGAGATCTTAAGGGACTGTCTCACTGATTATCAGAGAGCCGTACGTGAAGCAAAATCTCAGTACCTCTCTAATATTATTTCTAGCAGCAGTCATTGTCCCAAGGTGTTATTCGATACAATTAACGCTGTTGTTAACCCATGCACTTCTGCTGTGACTGATGTATCAATAGCCACTTGTGAGAATTTTCTTCATTATTTTATTGACAAAGTGGATTCTGTCAGAAAAGACACCAGTAAGAGAGTTACTTTGAGTTCAAATAAGCCTGTTGCCCCAGCTCATTTTGCTGTGTTTGATCAGTTTGAGCTGGTTTCTCTCTCTTCTCTCTGTGATGTAATGAAATCTCTGAAACCTACTAATTGCCCATTGGATATCGTCCCTGCCAAACTGTTGAAAATGGTTTTTAATACTGTGGGGCCCAGTCTCCTGGCTTTTATTAACTCCTGCCTTAGATTAGGAACTGTCCCAGCTGCCTTTTAACATGCTGTGGTCATGCCCCTTCTTAAAAAGCCTAATCTTGACCCCTCAGTGTTATCAAATTTTAGACCTGTTTCCAATCTGCCCTTTCTTTCTAAGGTTTTAGAAAAAGTTGTTTTTATACAATTACAGTCCTTTCTTGAGGATAACTCTGTTCTTGAGAAGTTCCAATCTGGGTTTAGGTCTCGTCACAGCACAGAGTCTGCACTGTTAAAGGTGCACAACGATATCGCTTTGTCCGTGGATGCCAAGTGCCCTGTTGTCTTAGTGCTGCTTGATCTCACAGCAGCTTTCGACACGGTGGACCATGCAGTTCTCCTGTCACGTCTCAGCAATTATGTTGGCATTCACAGCACTGCATTGAAGTGGTTTGCGTCTTATCTGTCCAATAGAACCTTCTCCGTTATGGTTGGTGACCTGTCCTCTTCCAGTGCTCCTCTCTCCTGTGGAGTCCCACAAGGATCTATACTTGGCCCTATCCTCTTCTCATTGTACATGCTACCACTTGGGTCAATTATAGCCAGGCACAACCTTTCTTTCCACTGTTATGCAGACGATTTACAAATCTATCTGCCAGTGAAGCCAAATAGTAACAGTGCACAATGTTCTTTGCTTGACTGTATCGCTGATATTAAGCAGTGGTTGGCCCAAAATTTTCTTCACTTAAATGAGGATAAAACTGAATGCATTGTGTTTGGGGATACTGTGACGGCTGGCTTTGGCACCTTGTCTTCAAAGTTCAGTTCAACTGTCAGAAATTTGGGAGTGACCTTCGACAGTTATCTAAGGTTTGACAAACAAATTAACAATGTTGTCAGGACTAGCTTCTTCCAGTTGCGCCTCCTGGCCAAAGTTAAAATGTTTTTAAGCCATCATGACGTTGAGATAGCCATTCATGCCCTAATAAGTTCCAGGTTAGACTATTGTAATGCACTTTATGTCGGCGTCTCCCAGTCTTCCCTCAGTCGCCTCCAACTTGTGCAAAATGCTGCTGCCCGTCTTTTAACTAACACTAACAGACGTGTGCACATCACTCCTGTTCTTAACTCCCTCCATTGGCTTGCTGTCTTTTATAGAATTGATTTTAAACTTTTAATGTTTGTTTTTAAAGCTCTTAACGGCCTCGCCCCCCCCCCCGTATTTATCTGAGCTTTTAACTGTCCGTAATCCTGGTAGAGTTCTGAGGTCAACAAATCAACTCCTGCTGGAACTGCCCAGGTCAAAGTATAAGCATTGGGGTGACCGAGCCTTTTCTGTCGCTGCCCCCAGGCTCTGGAATAAGCTCCCCGTCGAGATGCGTACTATTACTGACCTGGGCCTCTTCAAGTCCACGCTAAAAACCCACTTTTTTAGGATGGCTTTTAACACCTAGTAGTATGACACTTTTATCTTATTTTATTTTATTTTATCTTATTCTATCTTATTCGATTTTGTTGTATTTTATTGCTTTCACTGTTATTTTATTGATTTTATTGTTTTTAATTGTTTTTATTTTTCTCTTTATTTATTTATTACCTGCTGTAAAGCACTTTGGTACACCGCAAGGACTGTTTATAAAGGGCTGTATAAATAAACTACATTTACATTTACATAATACAATATAATATAATATAATATAAAATAATATAATATATAATGTAATATAATAAAAACTAGTAAGTGGACCTAAAGTTGTTGTTTAGGTAAACTTTCATGATCTCCTGATGTCCCTGAACTCATCAGAGTCCATCTGTTATTTTATTATTGATGTATTTACTGTTTATTATAAAGAAGTTCACTTGTATCATGAACTTTATTTAGAACTTTCTAACTTGTGGTTGTTTCTTCTTATTGTGTCTTTCAACTATTATTATTATTATATATTCAAACCAAATGAATGAACACATGGAATAATTACAGTCAAATGTTTTGTTGTCTTATAGCTGCATTTATTCTCTGATCACTTCAAAAATGCTCCTTTTGTCTCCTTTTGATATTGAAGTGATGACTGGCTCTATCCTCAGGACAACATGCAGAGATCAATATTTAATCTAGTGATTTATCATGTGGGAGGACATATTTGTTCATCACATCTTCTTCTTCAGGTCTTTTCCTCTCAGACTTCAGTGAAAGAATCCAGCAGACAGTTGAGACAGATGAGTTTCAGCCTGTTTCTGTGTCACTCTGACAAACTGAGGAACACTGCTTCATGTTGAACAGCAGTTAGGACTCATGTTGGATAGAAAATCATTCTGACTGTGTTTCTTCCTCCAGGGTGGACCATGGTGGAGAGCAGTGGTTAAAACCTGGTGTGAAGAAGTGTAAGTGTGGATTGAATTTGATTCATGACAACTAAACAGCACACAGTCAGTTTCTCTTTAAATACAAAGTTGGTCTTTGTGGTATTTATTCATTAAAACATTACTGACAAAATGTGTCATCATGAAACTTTATAGAAATGAACAACAGATCAGAAGTTAAATAGAGAATAAATCCATCAGGTGTGTCAGATGATAAACTGCTGCTGTGTTGTTTCTTCATCAGATTTCTGTGAACTCACACTGGACACAAACACAGTGAACAGAAACCTCAAACTGTCTGACAACAACAGGAAGATGACACATGTGAAGGAGGATCAGTCATATCCTGATCATCCAGACAGATTTCACCACTGGGTTCAGCTGCTGTGTAGTAATGGTCTGACTGGTCGCTGTTACTGGGAGGTCGAATGGAGAGGAGAGGTTCGTATATCAGTGAGTTACAGAAGAATCAACAGGAAAGGAAAGAGTGGTGACAGTTTGTTTGGATATAACGATCAGTCCTGGAGTCTTAACTGCTCTGATGATGATGGTTACTCTGTCCGTCACAATAAAAGAGGAACACACATCTCCTCCTCCTCCTCCTCCTCCACCTCCTCTGTCTCTGACAGAGTAGCAGTGTATGTGGACTGTCCTGCTGGCACTCTGTCCTTCTACAGAGTCTCCTCTGACACACTGATCCACCTCCACACCTTCAACACCACATTCACTGAACCTCTGTATGCTGGGTTTAGGTTTAGGTCTTATGGTTCCTCAGTGTCTCTGTGTCCTCTGTCTGAGTGAGAGTCTCCTCCTGTGGAGACAAACAGTCACACTGCTGACTGAAGACAGCTGCTGGAATCACTGTTCACTCTGTTCACCAGTGAACAATAGAAACAGGAAGTGACAGCAGCTTCCTGTGTTTAAATGTTGATGGTGGACGAGGTTTCACTCTGGTTTCATTTGGATCACTGACTGTGCTTAAATGTCAGAATATAGTTTCTATTAGAAGTAGTGAAATGATCTCCTCTGGACTGAATTGATGTGTAAAAACTGTGTTGACTCTGATCTTCACTTGAGTAAAGTTTTCTTGGAGCAGCATCTAGCAGCTGTTAGTGGCTGTTAGTTATTCCATTTTATCAGGATCTTAAAGTGAAGTTTTTCCTGAAAATGTCCACCAGACATCCCAGTCTGTTTGACATCAGCTCAGTTTGTGTTCAATCATTAACATCAACGTATGTTTCTATGTGATGTATGTATATAATAACATGTATGGGCTGCTTTCCTTTAGGTTTTCTTATTTACTGCTTATTCACAGTACATCAGTTGTTGTTTTACATATCATTGTTTTTTCTCTTTGCTGTAATTGATGTCTAATGTTATACTACTTCTACTTTTATTACATTATTTGTGTATTTTTATCTAATTAGAACATTTATGACAAAATGATTGCTCTTTACATATTTACAGATATTAGATATATTTCTCATTTGTGATGTTTTACAATGGCAAAAAGTCTTTATTTTTAGTTTCTAATAATTAAATCTCCACTTTGAACTCATTTTTCCTCTCAGTTCTGGATTATGGAGATATCGTATATTAACACATTAATACATTCAGTGTCATGTAATCTTTATTTTAGATGTTTTTTATGGTTATGTAACGGTGCATTTTTAGGATATTTTACAGACAGGGTGATGAAATATGAAAAAGTAGTCGTTGAGGACCTGCTCATTATATTTGGGCAGTGATGAAAAGAAGTATTGAGATCATTTACTTAATTCACATTTAAGAAGCTGAATCAAAACAATCAACCAATTATCAGAATAGATTAATTTAATTGTTGGCAACTAATCTACTAATCAACCAATCATCATTTTGGTGGCTGAAACAGTTGCAGCCATCAGATGTCCTCATAACTAATCTAAATTAAACAGATTGTAGTGTAGACGAGTCTCCACTAGATGGAGCCACAGACCAGGTGACATCCTGGTGTGTGTGTGTGTTCTTGTCTTTCTGTCTTTGAGGGGACCAATGTCTGTAGAAAACCAGCCTTGTGAGGACATTTCTGTGTTGTGACATTTTAGTCGATCCTCACAATTTTAAAGTGTGTTTGAAGCTTCAGACTTGGTTTTCAGGTGAAAGTTAGAGTTAGAGATTTACTGGTGATGTTCAGGGCGTATGACTTTTTACTATCATATTAGAGTTTATAATGTTTTCAATGAGTTTGTTGAGTTTTGTGTATATCAGTTGTTTTTCTTTTGCTTCTTTTTGTTTCTTTATGTTGTCAAGGCAGATGTTCTCCCACTCTGAGTCTGGTTCTGAGGGTTCTTCCTGTTAAAAGATGTTCTCCCACTCTGAGTCTGGTTCTGAGGGTTCTTCCTGTTAAAAGATGTTCTCCCACTCTGAGTCTGGTTCTGAGGGTTCTTCCTGTTAAAAGATGTTCTCCCACTCTGAGTCTGGTTCTGAGGGTTCTTCCTGTTAAAAGATGTTCTCCCACTCTGAGTCTGGTTCTGAGGGTTCTTCCTGTTAAAAGATGTTCTCCCACTCTGAGTCTGGTTCTGAGGGTTCTTCCTGTTAAAAGATGTTCTCCCACTCTGAGTCTGGTTCTGAGGGTTCTTCCTGTTAAAAGATGTTCTCTCACTCTGAGTCTGGTTCTGAGGGTTCTTCCTGTTAAAAGATGTTCTCCCACTCTGAGTCTGGTTCTGAGGGTTCTTCCTGTTAAAGGGAGTTTTTTCTCTCCACTGTCACCAAGTGCTGCTCATGTGTGAATGTTGGGTCTCTTTAAATGAAACCTGAACAGTTCAGTTTAGACCTGCTCTATGTGGAAAGAGCCTTGAGATTATTTTTGTTGTGATTTGGCGCTATACAAATATTGATTGATTGATTATGCCATCCTCTATGTTGTTATCCCCGCCATTACAAACGCTTAAATTCACATTTTTTGTGTATAAATACTTAAATAATACTTTTCACAACTTTGAATTGTTGTAGAAGAATATATTCAGTGATTCTTAATAAATGTTTTAACTTTGACTTTTCATAATGTCTGTGTCATTTTTCTTTCTTTCTTTTTGGGTTTTACACTAAATTAAAGAATTTGTCGTATAGCTTTAGAGGAATTCACCATGATGACGTGTTTGGTTCAGATCTTTAATAATGGAGCATTTAACACTCACTGCTGTTCTGACCGGCTTTTCTCTGTAGCAACAGCAGCTGAGGCTCATGGGAAATGTAGTATTTAGAGCTGTTCACCAAACTGACAGAAACAAACTTGATTTGTCAAAAAAAGTTGGAATAACATCGTCCAGGAGAGTCCTGAGTGTTTAGATACTTTAAGGAAATTAGTAAAAAACTGGATTTAGAGAAAAAGATCACCACAAAACTCTTTAAAAAGTGACACCAATAATTCTGAATTTGTCCTGAAGCTGCAGATTTCTTTTGTCCTCGGTGTGCTGACTAACACATCCTCAGTCTGTGGGTGACAGTGGTCCTTCCTGTTGAATTATTAAGGCGGCGCCCCCGCCTTCACCTCTGGCCAGCAGTGACATTTACACCCAGCCGTGTCACTTCAAAGCAGAGCGGAGGCCCGGCTCCTGGATCCGGTTTCACCCCGCGGTGCTGCGTTCAGAGTCAGCCGGGAGATTCAGCTCACACAGAAACCTGATCCAGCGGAGGAACAGGGAGGGAACACAACATGCTCTGAACTCTGACTCTATGTTTCTGAGGCTTTAAAATGCAAAAACTTTTAGATTGTCTTTTCAAAAGACTACTGAACACTGTATTTTGATTATAAATTTGATCCATTTATACATTTCAGAGAAATAAAAACAACATAAACTTCTTTTGCTTTAGCCTGAAACTTTATGACTTTTAGGAAAGTCACCAAGAATATATAAAGTTATGAACACTTAAACTTTTTTTCCAGGTATTTTGACTGAATTTGTCCAAAGACTTTTGTTGAAATCTTCATATTCAATAAAATTCCTTGAAACTATGATGGCTGTATAACCATTAGAGCCATCAGTCTTCACTGCTACATCATGAAAATACATCCTCATAACTTCTATCTTATTAAAACTATTAACTATTCATTTCACTAAAACACATGGACATAGATACAGAGATAATCTGACTCAGAACAGCCTCAATGGACAAACATTTGTTGGACCATAAATGTGACCCTGACAGTATGTAAGGGGTTAATTACTGGTGATATGTTTGAGTAAAAAATAGATTTATGGTTCAGAGACTCGTTAAGAGGAGAAACTGTGAAAGTTAGAGTGTGAACAGGATGTAACAGGTTTAATCTGTTTAAACAAACACTGAAGGTGAAACAACAACATGCAAACGTTTCTCTGGATAAATATGTAAAGGTTTTATCTACAGAGGAGAGTGGGAAGTGAGGATTGTTATCTGGTGTTCCTGCAGTTCATCAGATCAGTCCTGTTCACTTCTTCCATAAACAAAGTCAGCTGACCGTCTCAGACTGAGACTGAGCAGTGGGGGCAGTAGTGGCCGAAGGGTTCGAGAAGCAAGCTTGGAAAGTCGTCAGAGACAGCAGGATACATCTGAGTGGGGAAAGTGAAAAAGCAGCACTTGTTCTCCTTCATTACCACCACTCAGGAAAAATTACAAAAAACTACTCCAGTGGTTAGGGTTAGACTAAATAAGATAAACACAGAATAAATAAAGATTAAAAAACTAAAGTATCAGTCTCAGTTACACAGAATCATAGACTGATCTTTAGACTGAACTTTTTCGTTTGGTCGAGTTATCAAACGAGGTATTGTGGATCATTGACGGTAAAATGTTTACTAGCTCTGGGTGCAAAAAGGATCGATTGCAGGCATCGTTTGATGAGAGATGTTCCCATTCTACTTGGTATCCATTTACCTTAAAAGGTATTGACTGAAAGAAAGCTGCAATACATTTGTGTGGACTTGCTCACAACCAGACAACAGCAAGCATTCTTTGATTTAATGCGACATGTGATTGGCCCGATGCCACAGCAGCTACAACCTGAGGAATGGTGGAAATGGTGGAATATGGAGCTGGTGGCATTTTATGCAGTGTAATGCACATTCACATGATGGGTATCTCAGCTGGTATCAGTATCTTGGACTTGGATTGGTGTTGGTATCATCATGTTTTAAACGATACTTCACTTCATCATTAAAACCCCTGACACAAATACTTTAGATTCATTTTGCTGCTCTGCTGTCTGGTGTGACCTGGTGCCAAAAGGCATTATGGGGAATGTAGGAAATCAGCGACCTGAAGGAGATAAAGTCTGAGCATCAGCAGAGGATAAGCTGAACGTTCACACCGGCAGGACTTTCAGGGCTAAAAATAAAACTCCTGCTGTTTTGATGAGATGCTTCAGATAAAAGTGACCTCTGTTAAATTATCACGTTAACGTCTGTGAGCTGCTGACCTCGCTGCATTTCACAGATAACAGAGTTGAAGGTTCGGTGAAAATATGCAAATCACCAGGAGAGGAAGCCGAGTCAGATGGAGGATAAGAGGCTGAAATGAGAGGGAGGATTAAAAAGCTGCACAGCTGCTCAGTCTGTCATTAGCTGCTGCTAAACACAACCAGGAGCTCAGAGCTGATGTTTGAGGTTCAACTCAGTCTGGACTCGACTTGAGGTGGATTTATACAAACATTACAGAGTCAGGCAGCAGTGGAGGAAGAACTCAGACTCTTTTCTGCAGTAAAAGTACCAAAGATGTTCCAGTAGAGCCCCAGAACATAAATATAGAGCTGGAATGAAAGCAGTGTCAGTAAATTAACTCTTCATCACAGCATCATGAGCACGTGGTGAAGATTCAGGACAAACAACCACAAATACGTTGACTCTCTACATTATCAACATTTTTACAATACATATCAAAGGGAAAGTGATGTAGTTCAGATGACATCAGTATGAGCTCATGTCCCAATCAGGAGGAGTGGGATTGGGTTAGGAGGGTTATAGGACCAGAAGAGGACTGTTTGAGTACTGTTCACTGTTTCATTAGGACGTTGGGACATTTAGAAGATGTTTTTCTGGCCACGATCCATCCTGAACCCTAACCAAGTGGTTTTTGTATCTAAATGTAATCAAACCATAACCACAGTGCTGTCACATCATAAAACATCATAACAGCCTTTTATCATCAATCCACATTCTGCCTCTTATCTGGGGCCAACCAGTGAAACCCAGACCTCCATCTTTCCAGCTCCTCCTGGAGGAACCCAGGCCATTCCCAGACCAGCAGAGATATGTAATCCCTCCAGTGTGTTCTGGGTCTCCTCCTAGTTGGACGTACCAGGAACTCCTCTAAAGGGGGGCGTCCAGGAGGATCCTGACCATGAGCCCAGACCACCTCAGCTGGCTCCTTTCCATGTGAAGGAGCAGCAGCTCTACTCCTAGCCTCCCCCGGATGTCTGAACTCCTGACCCGGTCTCTAAGGCTGAGCCCAGACTCTCTCTGCTTGGATCCAGCATCTCATAGTTTGGGTCACTACCCAAAGCTGGTGGAAGCCTTTTAATGTGACGTTGGTAAATGGACTGTACTTATGGTGTTTTCTAGTCGTTATGACCACTCACATTCACCCACATTCATACACTGATGACACAGAGTACCAACCTGCTCACCAGGAGGAAACGAACATTCATACACTGTTGGCATAGCAAGGACACATAGACATGCAGACTGGAGGAGCCGGGAATCAAACCACCGATCTTCCAACTGGTGGACCACCTGCTGATCCACAGCCACCCCTTGTTAACGACACGAAAACCTTCAAATGTGATCATTGACACATACAGGTTCGACGTATCCGTGGTTTACAGAAACGTACAATAGAAACATTTTATTCTGACGAGTGGTTAATGAGCTCTGTATGATCAGCTGTTCTGGTTTAAAATGATCAATGATTCATTAGTTATGGAGCTTTTCCTCTATACAGTTCTAACACTACTCGTTTCCACCAGGGATAGTACCTGGTTCCAAGCGAGCCGAGCTGATACTAAATGTGATGTCATCAGACTGCCGGCCTCTGATTGGTCAGAGAGTCACTGGAAGAGTCATGAGCCGTCCCACACAAGAATCAAAGCCGACATTTTTAAACACCAACAACAGCGTTACAGAGATTAGTTTCTCTTCTCTTGCTTTGTGTGAGACGGAAAGACATATACAGCAGCAAGGAAGGAAGGACGGAAGGAAGGAAGGAAGGAAGGAAGGAAGGAAGGGTGTGTGACAGAAAGACACATACAGCAGCAGGAAGGAAGGAAGGAAGGAAGGAAGGAAAGGAAGGAAGTGTGTGTGACAGAAAGACACATACAGCAGCAAGGAGGGAAGGAAGGAAGGAAGGAAGGAAGGGAGGAAGGAAGAAGGAAGGAAGGAAGGAAGGAACGAACGAAGGAAGTGTGTGAGACAGAAAGACACATACAGCAGCAGGAAGGAAGGAAGGAAGGAAGGGAGGAAGGAAGGAGGGGTAGGAAGGAAGGAAGGAAGGAACGAACGAAGGAAGTGTGTGAGACAGAAAGACACATACGGAAGGAAGGAAGGAAGGAAAGGAAGGAAGGAAGTGTGTGTGACAGAAAGACAGCAGCAGGTACACCATCGCCTCCATGTCCTCCATTGGTTATGTGTTTGTGAGTTTAACGCAGCGTTGCTATGACGACCCCGCTCACGTTGAGGAGGAACTATAGTAATGAAAAAGGTTCCTGGTACCAAACCGAGCCGAGCCGAGCCGAGCTAGAACTGTGGAAAAGCTCCATTACAGGCCAAACTGAACTTTATTGTGACACAAACTCACACAGAGGAAACGGCCGTGATGTCACAGAGCTGAGAAACCCCACAGACCTCAAACTGCTCCCACAATCCTCTCTGCTACCTGTCCCGGTGTGACCCGCCTCTCCTCCATCGGCTCCCTGCTGTCGAGCTTTGAGCTGATAATTTGTTCATTTCCATAATTTGAAAAGCAGCTTCCTGTTTTACAGCCGTGGCAGCAGAGAGGAGTCACAGACTGACAGGAGCTCCCACTCCTCTGTGTTCTCTCAGTACTGCTGTGACCTTTGACCTCTGGCTTCTGGCTCCCCGCAGGTAAAACTTTGTAAATGTTTTGGTGTTTTTAACTCGGCAACCTCTACACGACCTCGTCTTTCATTACCCAGAATGCTCGGGCTCATCTCTCTGCAATATCTGTCTCAATTATCCCGAGCAGAGTCCACAGATTTATCAGCCTGGAGACGATCCAGCTGAGAGTGAACGCTGCCTCGTCTGATCTGCTGCCAAACATCTGATCAGTGTTTCCTGTGATATCTGATTACTGTGAGAGCAGCAGCAGCCGCTCGCTCCTCTGAAGGACTGAAGCTTTTCACAGCGTCTCTGAAAACAGCCCAAAACAACAGCATGAGAGCGCTGAGAGTGAACCAAAACAGAAAAGTAGCCGCCAGACAGCTAAACAGTGAGCCAAAGTCATGACATCACTTCCTGTCTGGCTTCTGTGATGCAACAAACTCTCTGATTGAGCGTTTCTTTCATCAGTGTTTAACCCTTTATTGGGCAAATAATTATATTTGGGTAAATATCCCAAAATATCCTTCCTTCCTTCCTTCCTTCCTTCCTTCCTTCCTTCCTTTCCTCCCTGCCTTCTTTCTTCCCTACCTTCCTTCCTTCCTACCTTCCTTCCTTCCTTTCCTTCCTTCCATCTGTCCTTCCTCCCTCCCTCCTTCTCTCCTCCCTTCCTTCTTTCCTTCCTCCATCCCCCTTTCTTTCCTCTCTCCTCCCTTCCTTCCTCTATCCCCCTTTCTTTCCTCCCCCCTACCTTCCTCCCTCCCTCCTTCTCTCCCTTCCTTCTTTCCTTCCTCCATCCCCCTTTCTTTCCTCCCCCCTACCTTCCTCCCTCCCTCCTTCTCTCCTCCCTTCCTTCTTTCCTTCCTCCATCCCCCTTTCCTTCCTCCCCCCTACCTTCCTCCCTCCCTCCTTCTCTCCTCCCTTCCTTCTTTCCTTCCTCCATCTTTCTTTCTTTCTTTCTTTCTTTCTTCCTTTCTTCCTTTCTTCCTTTCTTCCTTTCTTCCTTCCTTCCTTCCTTCCTTCCTTCCTTCCTTCCTTTCAATGAGTGTCCTATAAAGGGTTAAAACTGAAGCATGTTGCTGCTTTCAGACATTTAAGCCTTTTGGGATTTTAACAAAGTAAAGTAAGTATCTCCCATTAAAGGAGCAGCGTCTTTCTTCCCTTCCTCCATCCCCCTTCCTTCCTTCCTTCCCTCCTTCCTTCCTTCCTTCCTTCCTATGAGTATCCTATAAAGGGTTAAAACTGAAACATGTTGTAAGTATCTCCCATTAAAGGAGCAGCGTGTAGGATTTAATGG